>CAJVGC010000060.1:9679548-9808802 GCA_910822075.1 Senecio squalidus | reverse complement strand
TCGGTCCGATAAGTACTTAAAAAAGTTTTAATTTCTCTTTAAAATGGAAGCTTATGCATTGGAAAGGTAATATAAAAATAATGTTTTCTAAAGGCAATATTAATCTTCATTTTCTTTTTTTAATATTTTTGATAATAGTCATTCTACTAGTTTTTGACATGATGTGTGTGTTAGTAATACTCTACTAAAAGTGAATACAAAAGTCTATATTTTTTGGAAACATATTATGAATGCTTTGTGAATGAACCGGTGATCCTAATAGGGCGCTTGATACATTTGCATTGGTGTTGAGGAGACCAATCATTAATTATATACGTGTCTTGTATCGGATCAACCACATGAGATGAAAAGTTTTTTGACTCACGTATTATCTAGTGGGCTTGGAGTTAATTTTCAATGGACCTAGGAATTTTTTCTCGTTCAAAAATCTAAGAGAACTTATTAAGATTTACACTTTGGTAATGATTCTCAAGAAGTTAGATGGAATACTTCGTCCAAAAAAATCAATATTTTTCTTCGTCGAGATCAAACTAATGAAAGACTACCAACGTGTTTTAATCTTGATGAAAAAAGTACCGACCCTTAAACAAGATGTCCGATTTGTGATCACACTTAAGAAACCGGAATTTCATATTTTTGATGAATTTTGGTTATCTAAAGAAGTATGGAGTAATGTTTTTGAATGGTGGTCTTTATACGAAACCAACTTTTTAAATATTGATGACATTATTATTTTTTCGGAGAACCCTACTAGTATCGACTATGATTGATGCATGGGTTTAAACGACTATTTGGGTTTTATTTTATAACAAAAACCTAGCCAACTAATCAGATATTAAATGAAGTAATGATCTAATTTCGATCCCCTATAAAACCCTAGTTGCAAAATTCCAAAGACAACCGATCCAACAATCTAAGAGAATACACCTTATACATAATACCATAAGATTACACTTCCACTTGTTACATCTTAAAAATGGAAAAACTCGTACGTGTTACTCAACAACTATTATATTCACCACCTATTATATCCACCTCTCCACGTGTACATATAATGCGAAACCTCAAAAACTTCAAATTCACTATAAATACCGATCACCACCACAACCCCAATTCACACAACCAAACACACACACACACAATGGCCAAGCTAATTGTTCTCGCACTCGCATTCACCGCTCTCGTCGCCTTTGCTACCGCTCAAACAACCATCTTCACCACCACCATCGAGAATCCCATCTCGAAGCAACAATGTCGCCGACACTCCAGGGAGAACAGTTCAACCAGTGCCAGATGTACCTCCAACAGAATCAGAGTCCTTATGAAACCGGGTCAGCAGCAACAACAAGGCATCCAGTTTGTGCTGCCAAGAGCTCCAACGTATCGGCAGTAACTCAGGTGTTTGGGGAAGTCCAGCAAATGCAACAACGACAACAGGGACAACAAGGCGGACGGTTCGGTATTCAGCATATTCAACAGTTGAAGCAGAAGGCTCAGAACATTCCTAACAAATGTAACATCCAAACCGAAAGATGCCAAATCAGAACCACAGTCTCGACCACCACCATCGAGGAGGAGAACCCTAGTATCTTCTCTCAAGGTTGCCGCCAAATTGTCCAAAGACAACCCTTCAAACAGTGCCAAAGGTTCATCGCTCAACAAATCCGATCTCCAAGAACAATTTTGATGGCCATCAACAAGCAAGGACAACAACTACAGGGCGTGCAACCATGTTGCAATGAGATCCAAAACATAAAGGAGGAGTGCCAATGTGAGGCGATGAAGGAGGTGTTCAACAAAGTGATCCAGCAACAACAACAAGGAAGCCAATATGGTAGCAGATTTGGTGGCAAGCAGCAACAGATGGAACAGATGATGCAACAGGTTAGGTTATTCAAATGCTTCCCAATCAATGCGACTTAGATGTCGAGCAATGCCGCATCCCATCAGAGATGTTCTAAGCTATAGGCAAGCTAGTGATCAAGTAATAAATGGGATCTCTCATCTCTAGTTGATGTTTATGACTTTGAGATGGGACTTAGTTTCCAAAATAATAAAAATGAGCAAGGAGGAACATATCTACATGTTTTAAAATATGATCTATGGATAAATATATAATGAACGCTTTTAAGTGTTTCTTTAACAAGTTTTCTGACAATTTATCATGTCTTTCTTGCTAACCTCTCGGTACTTTTAATTTACCTAAAACTTATTATGGGTACTCAGATCATCTCAAGCTGACTAAAGAACATGAGAACACACTCATATCAGACATCAAGTCGGCTTAAACTTATAACTGCCAAACTAACAATGGTGGAAGTTGGTTACATAGAGAGAAAGTTTGTTAGAGAGAGGGTTTGTTGACTATTTTTTATTCCATATTATTCAATTGAATGTAAAAGACAATATTAAAATGCTTATATACAAATCTTAGAATGTTTGTATACAAATCTACTTTAGTCAAACTAAGAAGTCAACTGTTAACTTAAGTAACAAATACCTAACGACACTAACTGTATTCTATGCATACAAAGAGTTGTATCTATTTACATTGAGCTACAATTTTGAAGAAACTTATAGTGCCAGTTGTATAGTGTAGTGATAGTATTGATTCGGGGCTTGCCATCTTTATCCCCACCACACAGTTCACTACAACAAATAGGTCCTACGGCGACGACATCAAATCGTGCCTAAAGGAAAAAAATCGTTGCTAAAGACCTTCGGCGACGACAAATCGTTGCTAAAGGGTCGTCGCCAAAGAGTCGTGGCGAAAGGTGTTTGGCGACGATTTCAGGAAACCTATAGCGACGATGGCGGGACCCACTTTGACTTTTTCAAACCCGTTTTTTTAATTAATTATTTAATTAATTAATTAATTAAATAATTAATTATTATTATTAATTATTTTTTATTTTTTATTTATTTATTATTAGTTATTTAATTAATTAATAATATTTAAATAGGGCTTTAGCGACGACATTTGTTTGCTTTTGGCGACGATTTGTCGTCGCCAAAGGGCCCTGCAAAAAAAAAAAAAAACAGCAGCTGATTTACAGCTTATTTCCCGGCTTCCTGCTTATTTTGCTCCAAACAGCTTATTCCAAACAGCTTATTCCAACAAAAATTACTTGTGTATAATATACAGATCATTACTTGTGTCAATGGTATGTATTTGTTCACCGTGATGGTTCCACGTCTCATAAGACTAGTCAAACCCGTATCTTTCTATATGCATATCAACTAGTGTAGGGGTACCCCATCTTGTATTACCACAGTTGTCACATGGGCAACGACATTTACCTTCATGATTCAAGTGGTTCTTACACCTTTCGATAAACGCGTCAAGACCGGTTCTAAATTCGGGGGAAATACGATTTCTAATATAAATCCAACTCTTATTTTTGCGGATGTAAGATTTGTTCAAATTTATAGTGAGAACTATATACTATTTTTTATATAATTTAATCAAGTTGTCAAAAACATCACTACGATTTCTACAAAGCCGGGTAGTCCAACTATGAAAGGCAACCTAACCCACTCTTTGAATGTTTTTTCTCATATATAGATGTGTATAATTGATATACTATTTAAGAAAAAATCGGCAGCATTTCTCCTTAACTCCCCAAACATGTGTATTGAACACATATTCGTAGGAGTAAAGGAGAAATGATAACCAAATTTTTCTTAAATAGTATATCAATTATACACATCTATATCCTAAATGAGACAAAATATTCAAAAAGCAGTCCCAAAATGGGGACTTTCCGAAATTAATTTCTAATAAATTAATTTCAGACGGGTATTCTACGGGATCGATTAATTTCAGACCTAAGGTATCATTACTCCGAAATTAATCACTAAACCTACATTATACAAACTAATATACATACAAACCATACAATTCTACACATTTAAATCATACAAATCATACAATTCTACACTTTATACAAATCATACAACTTCATACAATTTTATACAATTCTACACTTAATTCATACAACTTCTACACTTAATTCATACAACTTTATACATACAAATCATTCAATTCTACACTTAACCCACTTTGCCCACTTTGACCCATTTCATAAAAATCATACAAACTTATATACATATTCTAACTATACAAACTCTTATTAACAAAAATAAAACCCAAATTAATTTTGATACTAACCTTTTAATAGAGATGCTCAATAAAATCAATAACCTAGATGGTGGTGGAGGAATGGAGGAATTGGTGGTGATGGTGGTGGGTGGTGGCGGTTTGGTGGTGATGGTGGTGGGTGTCGGCTGTTTGGCGGTGGTTGGTGGCGGGGGTGGATGTTTGGTGGTGGTAATGGAATGTTGGAGTGATAATAACGGTGGAGGGAACCTAAATTCAACAAAAATGGCGATTTTGAAGCTAAGAAATCGGGTGGTGGTGATTTTGTGTTTTGGTGTAAATGAAAGAGATAAGAATCTGCAATTATTGACAAGGCAAATTTTTCGTCGTTGTAGCCCTATGGCGACGACATATCGTCGTTGTAGGCTAACCCGGGAAAACCCCAAAAGTTTGGCGGGCTGGGCCTAATAGGCTGACTTTTGTTGACTGGGCTTCGGCGACGATTTGTCGTCGCCAAAGGCCTTTCCAAATTTTTTTTTTTTTTTTTTTTAATTTATTATGTAATTATATTACTAACGAAAACGTTTAAATAATATTAGTAATGAAAATGAAGTTAAATCATATTAGGTATAAGTTAAATATTTAAATTATATTAGGTATAAGTTATTATAAACTGTAGAAATACGATATCGAGTTGTTTTACCGTTGTCGATGATCAATGGTGTAGTCGATTGAATACCTCTACGTGTGATAGTATACATTGACATTGTTACAAGTTATGTAATGATCGATTAAATCATTGATAATTGGATGTCATGTATGGTGTACGTACGTAGTCGATGAATGTTGTTCGGGTTAATTAGCTCTAATTATCGATGAATGGTGTTCTAATAGTCGATGAATGGTCGATAGATGAATGGTCTATACAACTTTGTCTTACTCATGTTACCTTTAATAGTCGATAAAATGGTGAGGTTAGGATTGTTTAAGGGTTACGATGGTTTAGGTTTCTAGGGTTACGATGGTTTAGGTTTTTAGGGTTACGATGGTTTAGGTTTCTAGGGTTACGATGGTTTAGGGATATGAGTTTAGGATTTAAGGTCTAGCATTACGTGGTTATGATGTTGTAATAGTCAATGAATGATCGATAGATGAATGGTCTATACAACTCTGGCTTAACTCATGTTACCTTTAATAGTCGATATTCGTCGATGAATGTACGTTGTTCCGGTTTACCGTTACGATGACTTAGGGATATGATCGAGTTTAGGATTTAAGGTCTAGCATTAGGTGCTTATGGTTTAAAGTTATAGTTATACCACAACATGTCGTATTACAACTTTTCGTTATAACATTAAACGATTATTAATCGTATTAATTATTTAATTACGATATTAGATTTTTAAAAATATGTATATACATTTATTTTAAGTATATAAACATTAATAATATAATTACTTTTTATTTCTTATTATCAACTAATTTTATTTTAAACAAAAATTATTATTTAAAATTAACATTATATATTATTTAATTTGATATATTATATTTTCATTTTTTAAATATTATTTAATTAAAAACAATTATATATATTAACATTATATAATTTTAATATATTTACATTATATATTATTTAAATTAATTAATATATTTAATAAACATTTAATTATTTATTAAATAATTAATTAATTTAGTTAGGCCTTTAGCGACGACAAATCGTCGCCGAAGGCCTAATTAAATTAATTAATTATTTAACATTTAATTAAATGTTATTAAATATATTAATTAATTTAGTTAGGCCTTCGGCGACGATTTGTCGTCGCTAAAGGCCTAACTAAATTAATTAATTATTTTAATATTTTATAAATTATTTAAATAACCATTTAATTATTTATTAATTAAATAAATATGTCAGAATGAGCTTTGGCGACGACAATTCGTCGCCGTAGCTTTTGGCGGGATTTGGCGGGAATTATTAATGATTTTAGTTATTTATTTAATATATTGTCGTCGCTAAAGGTAATTGTCGTCGCCAAAGGGTCGTCGCCAAAGGCTAAAGTCTGACAAAGTCAAAAAGTTGCAAATTTTTGTCGTTTAGCGGGCCTTTAGCGACGATTTGGTGTCGTCGCCGTAGGAATCGTCGCCAAAGGCCTCGATTCTTGTAGTGGTTGGCAATGTGTAAGGATCACATATGCCAAACTTGGTAATGCAATGATGATGAGGAGATTTGATGAGACCTTTAGTAATAACATCTGCAAAGGCAATGGTAGGCACAAAAATAGAAAGAATTTTTCCACCTTTAATTTTATCCCTCACAGAGTGATAATCCAGGTCTATGTGTTTTGTTCTTGCATGTTGTACTGGACTAGAAGCCAAAGCAACGGTGGATTGTTATCAAAGTAAACAAGAATAAGAGAAGGTACCTTGATGTTCAAAGCTAGAAGTAAACTCCTAAGCCAAGTAATCTCACAAGTATAATCACTGAAAGCCCTGTATTCTGCTTATGTGGAACACCTGGAAACCACATTTGGTTTCTTTGATTGCCAGGAAAGGAGACACGATCCAAAGAATATACCATATAACGAGTATAGATCTTCTAGACACCCAACATGATGCCCAATCATTATCACAATATGCCAGAAGGGGGGTGTAGTTTCTTTGGGAAAGAATAAACCTTGACCAGGGGAAAAGTTTAATGTATCTAAGAACAGAACTTTGAGTAAAGCTTTGAGATGTGATGTTCTAGGTGATTGTAAATTTAATATTTTATAAATTATTTAAATAACCATTTAATTATTTATTAATTAAATAAATATGTCAGAATGGGCTTTGGCGACGACAATTCGTCGCCGTAGCTTTTGGCGGGATCTGGCAGGAATTATTAATGATTTTAGTTATTTATTTAATACATTGTCGTCGCTAAAGGTAATTTTCGTCGCCAAAGGGTCGTCGCCAAAGGCTAAAGTCTGACAAAGTCAAAAAGTTGCAAATTTTTGTCGTTTAGCGGGCCTTTAGCGACGATTTGGTGTCGTCGCCGTAGGAATCGTCGCCAAAGGCCTCGATTCTTGTAGTGGTTGGCAATGTGTAAGGATCACATATGCCAAACTTGGTAATGCAATGATGATGAGGAGATTTGATGAGACCTTTAGTAATAACATCTGCAAAGGAAAAAATAGAAAGAATTTTTCCACCTTTAATTTTATCCCTCACAAAGTGATAATCCAGTTCTATGTGTTTTGTTCTTGCATGTTGTACTGGACAAGAAGCCAAAGCAACGGTGGATTGTTATCACAGTAAACAAGAATAAGAGAAGGTACCTTGATGTTCAAAGCTAGAAGTAAACTCCTAAGCCAAGTAATCTCACAAGTATAATCACCGAAAGCCCTGTATTCTGCTTATGTGGAACACCTGGAAACCACATTTGGTTTCTTTGATTGCCAGGAAAGGAGACACGATCCAAAGAATATACCATATAACGAGTATAGATCTTCTAGACACCCAACATGATGCCCAATCATTATCTCAATATGCCAGAAGGGGGGTGTAGTTTCTTTGGGAAAGAATAAACCTTGACCAGGGAAAAGTTTAATGTATCTAAGAACAGAACTTTGAGTAAAGCTTTGAGATGTGATGTTCCAGGTGATTGTGAATATTGACTAAGAGCTTGAGCTACATAGGAAAAGTTGGGTCTGGTAATAGTTAGGTAGATAAGTTTTTAACCGAGCTTCTATATAAACTTGTGTATGTCTCCATCTTTGGTCAATAAGTTTGGTGTTTGTATCAAAAGGAGTATTGGATGGTTTGTCATTGAGAACACCTTTGAAGTAATTCGAGAGCATACTTCCTTTGTGACATTGTAATACTAATATCGCTTATTTATATACATATTTTGTGGCAACCGTGAATTCGAGGTACCTTTCCGTGTTTTATATTTTTTGTTATTTGTTTTGATCCAAATTATTGTTCGTTATTTCGTTTTATCACGATTTTATGTGGTCGGGTTTTATATTACGTATTGTTATTGCCCTTCGTGACGAAAACGTGTAGTTACCTAAGTGCCTAGTAGATATAAGTATTCTCGTGGGATAAGTACGGGTTATTTATGCCTTCGTCTATACGATAAAGATTACCGTTAAAAATATTTTACAAAGTTAGTCCTTAACGGGACTAACGTTAAATCCGTTACAAATTCAGTCCTTTTAACGGACAATTAATGGTTGTCTAACTGAGCCTTTATTGCGCCGCAGTCCTTGATATCGCTAGCAAGAAGATAGGGTTGGTATTTGAACACATTTAGCTAAGCTCTCGGTACGTAGTTTCAATTTTCTATAACTTATTTATGTTGTTTAATTTATTTTTTTAAAGGCAAATTATATAAACAAGCTAGCAAGAAGATAGGGTTGGTATTTGAACACATCAAATAAAAATGTGTGTCTATAAATATGTAAGTTTATGTGGTTGTATAAATGGGATCTCTCATCTCTAGTTGATGTTTATGACTTTGAGATGGGACTTAGTTTCCAAAATAATAAAAATGAGCAAGGAGGAACGTATTTACATGTTTTAAAATATGATCTATGGATAAATATATAATGAACGCTTTTAAGTGTTTCTTTAACAAGTTTTCTGACAATTTATCATGTTTTTCTTGCTAACCTCTCGGTAGTTTTAATTTACCTAAAACTTATTATGGGTACTCAGATCATCTCAACCTGACTAAAGAACCTGAGAACACACTCATATCAGACATCAAGTCGGCTCAAACTTTAAAAATGATTAGACGACTAGTATAACTGCCAAACTAACAATGGTGGAAGTTAGTTACATAGAGAGAAAGTTTGTTATAGAGAGGAGAGAGAGAGAGGGTTTATTGAATAGTTTTTACCCCATATTATTCAATTGAATGTAAAAGACAATATTAAAATGCTTATATACAAATCTTAGAATGTTTATATACAAATCTACTTTAGTCAAAGTAAGAGTCAACTGTTAACTTAAGTAACAAATACCTAATGACACTAACAATATTCTCTAAGTATCTATTTACATTGAGCTACAATCTTGTAGAAACTTATAATGCCAGTTATATAGTGTAGTGATAGTATTGATGGAGGGCTTGCAATCTTTGTCTCCACCACAAGTCGGCAATATATATATATATATATATATATATATATATATATATATATATATATATATATATATATATATATGAGAAGGTACCTTGATGTTCAAAGCTAGAAGTAAACTCTAAGCCAAGTAATCTCACAAGTATAATCACCTAAAGCCCTGTATTCTGTTTATGTGGAAGACCTAGAAACCACATTTGGTTTCTTGGATTGCCAGGAAAGGAGACACGGTCCAAAGAATATACCATATAACCAGTATAGATCTTCTAGACACCCAACATGATGCCTAATCATTATCACAATATGCGAGAAGGGGGGTGTAGTTTCTTTGGGAAAGAATAAACCTTGACGAGGGAAAAGTTTAATGTATCTAAGAACTTTGAGTAAAGCTTTGAGATGTGATGTTCTAGGTGATTGTGAATATTGACTAATAGCTTGAGCTACATAGGAAAGGTTGGGTCTGGTAATAGTTAGGTAGATAAGTTTTCCAACCGAGGTTCTATATAAACTTGTGTCGTCTCCATCTTGGTCAATAAGTTTGGTGTTTGGATCAAAAGGAGTATTGGATCGTTTGTCATTGAGAACACATTTGAAGTAATTCGGGAGCATACTTCCTTTGCGACATTGCAATACTAATATCGCTTATTTATATACATATTTTGTGGCAACCGCGAATTCGAGGTACCTTTCCGTGTTTTATTTGTCTTTTTATTTTTCGTTATTTTGTTTTGACCCTAATTATTGTTCGTTATTTCGTTTTATCACGATTTTATGTGGTCGGGTTTTATATTACGTATTGTTTTTGCCCTTCGTGACGAAAACGTGTAGTTACCTAAGTGCCTAGTAGATATAAGTATTCTCGTGGGATAAGTACGGGTGATTTATGCCTTCGTCTATACGATAAAGATTAACGTTAAAAATATTTTACAAAGTTAGTCCTTAACGGGACTAACGTTAAATCCGTTACAAATTCAGTCGTTTTAACGGACAATTAACGGATGTCTAATTGAGCCTTTCCTGCGTCGTAGTCCTTATTGACTATGACGCAGTCGTGCTCTAGACAGACCAAGACAAAAACGCTTTTTGGCTTCCTTGACATCCCACAACACATGCAATCATGTGGAATCTGCCCAAAACCATCCCAAAATGGTGTTGGATGTGTAAATTGTGGATCCTTGACCAATTTACATCATCTCTCATACCATGTTTCTAACTTTAACCATTTTCATCCTCATTTCACTTTCTTTCATCTTTTCTTTAACACAAACTCTCTCGAAGTTCTCTCCATTTCCAGAACTTTGGTGAGACAATAATCACATTCAAAAGTGGTGTTTGTGTTAGAAAAGATCATACATCATCTTCTCTTAGATCATACCTCAAGTGGTCAGTGTTTTTATCCTTAAATTTCATCTTTTTCTACCTTAATTCTTCTTCTTTATTACAAAGAGAGTTCTAACCTAAAATCTTATGTTCTTGCAAGGAAGCCATCGACCACATCTTCCTCTACCATCCACGTATTATTCATAAGTATAAAGGATTTCACATCTTGAAGATTGGTAAGCAAAAACGATCCTTAAACTTCACTAAATTCCTACTTCTTTGAGTTCTAATTTTTAACAAGTGGTTGTTTATGTTTGGAGTTTGATTTCTCCTCTTCACCACTTGTGAAACTCACTTCCGAAGGATTTATAGACAATTCCAGCAAGATTGTAGATTTTGTGGAGGTATTCGGTTCTCCCTAATAATCCTTTAATCTCTTCTTTTTTATTTTCTCATTTTCACTAAATATTCACCTAAATAACTTATATAAAGTTAAAACGGTTAAAATGGTTGAAAACGTAAAAATTGACATATTATAAAAGTAAAAACATGTTAATAGGTTATTAGCTAACTTAACCTAAAAATGACATACTATGAACTTATGTAAAAATTGGTTAATTTTCATATAGGAAATATTAGTAAAAATTCCTACCGAAAATGTTACTATCATATTTTTGGACATTTGGACTTTTGACCTAATTATATCATATAAATCCTTATTTTAAACATTTTGGTAATAACAACTAAATATTATGTAAAATCTTACACAATTTCTATATATATAAACTTATATAAATTACAAATACAAATATGGACTAATATACATAATATCACAAAACAACAATCTGGACATATTAATATAAGACTTAAACAAGCTTAACGACACTAAAACGTAAAAAGTTAAAGTTCAAACTTTGCCACTATTGCCTTACTGTGCCGCAGTAGCCCTCTACTGCGACGCGGTGGCTTGGTCACAAACAAAGTGCGACGCACTGATGTCCCTGTGTACCGCAGTGTTTTGGTCACAAACTCAGTAAGACGCACCAGAAGTCCCAGTGCGCCACACGAGCTGCTAATTTCGTAACTTCGTGTATTTTAAACGAAAATAAGTATACATAAACATATATTATTATATATAAAGTAATATATACTGATAAAAATACGTTTTGGACTCGAAACGTAATCGCAATCTTAAACGTGATATATATATATATATATATATATATATATATATATATATATATATATATATATATATATATATATATATATATATATATATATATATATATATATATTATATGTATATATATATATATATATATATATATATATATTATTCTCAAAACGTACATATTTTCGACATCTTTAACTCGTTATATTATTTTTTCGAACAAATACATATATATATATATATATATATATATATATATATATACACAACGTTAATCAGATAAGGCTAAACCCAACTACGTTATAGATACTAAGACCTTTTATATCTTTATGCTAGGGCACTTAGCTAGTGGAGCGTTATTCTCCTTACTTTGGTCTACCCGACGTATTTTTACGGTTATTCGTGATTTATTCGTTGCCCTCTTTTTATCGTTTTATACTGGGCATGATTAGCGTTACTTTAACTTAGTTATATCTTGTTTATACAAATTTAGATTATGATGCCTTAGATTTAGCGTTACCTTTACTTATATGGCCTTAATGGTAGTATAAGGCTCTGTTACCTGCTTGTCAGCTCCATTTGAGCCACCGGTATACATATATATATATATATATATATATATATATATATATATATATATGGGTCTAAGAAACCCTCATCGATGATATATGATTTTGTCGGTGTGCGGACCCTATGAATCGATATTATTACCGTAGTTATTCGAGAATGACCTTAGTTTAACGCACTAAGGTGGGGGTTGTTGCCTTGATTGTTAGGTTATGGTGTATTTACTATTCCAAGGTTTATGCATGATTCTTATTTGTTTATAATAAAAGATACACATTTGTACTAATGATAAACGTATTTGAAAATTTGGGTCACAACCTTTTATACCTAATGTTATTATAAAAATGCGAATAACCCACCAACTTTATGTTGACGTCGTGTTTTTAACACTTTTCAAGAGTTTGAGGTTTCATTTGATGATGACATGCTATGTGACTAAGTGGATCATTGCTTGGAACTAGTTTTGTTTATTTTAGTTTTGTTAGGATCCATATGATGTCTTTTGTATCGTATTTATTTCGGTTTTATGTAAACTCTTGTACTTCGAAACTTATATTTATTCGATGATACTTTTGTCATTTATATTGTTGTAACCTTGAACTCTGATATTACTGATATTGTTTACACCTCGGGTTTCCGCCTGAGCGGGGTGTGACAGAGATTGGTATCAGAGCCAATGGTTATAGCGAACTAAGTGGCTTATACATGAATAACTTAGACTATGACTTTAGGCTTTAAAACGATTTCTCTGATTTACCTATGTGCGCATTTTCCTTAATTGGGCCTTTATGTGTTTGCTTTGCTTTGCTTTGCATGCTTTTTCTTTATGTTTATATTTTTGGCCTAATCTTTTTCTCGCACGTTCTTATATTGTTCTGTTTTTTTACGTTCTTAGACGATGTCGCCTAAGAGAGCTACGACTACGAGGAGGTCGACGAGATGAGGTCTTCCTGCAGTTACGAGACCGACTGCTATGATTCCGAGTACTACGACTCCGAGCACTATGACTCCAGATTTCAGTCATATGTTCGCCGAGCACATGGCTGCATCGATGCCCGACATCGTAGCGCATCTTAAGGAGACCTTACTTTTGAGCGTTGGAGGAACGGGTACCGGCTCTGGATCCTGTGGCCCCGAGGTGGTTGGTACGGGCTCAGATGGTACGGGTTTCGGCCTTGATGGTTCAGATGTTGGTGGTACAGTACACGTTGGTACGGGACTGCCGATTGTGATTGAGGATCAACCTCGAGGGTGTTCATACAAGACGTTTTTGGGCTGTAAGCCGATCGAGTTCAGAGGCACTGAGGATGCCGTAGCTACTCTCTAGTGGATGGAGAAGATGGAGTCCGTATTTGAGGTTTATGGATGTGCGTTTGAGGATCGAGTTAAGTACTCGACATATATGTTCCAGGGGAAAGCCATCACTTGGTGGAATTTCGTTGAGCGTACTCAGGGCCGAGCAGCCGTTAGTGTGATGTCATGGGAGAGCCTCATGGTGCTGATGAGGAAGGAGTATGTACCGGCACACAAGATGCAGCGTTTAGAACAGAAGCTGTGAAGCCTGACTATGCAGGGTTCGGATGTTCGTGGGCGAACAAATTCTACGATTTATGTGTGTTGGTTCCTCGGTTGGTTGGTATAGAGGATGATCCTATCGCTCGCTACATTCATGGGTTGCCCCATACTATTCGGGACAACATCATTTCTGCTCGCCCTGGTACTTTGCAGAGCGCGATCGACATTGCTTGACCGTTGAGTGAGATCATGATTAGAGGTGCTTTTCTTAAGAGGACAGTGGTTCGTCGAGATTCTGGTAGTAGGCATAGGAAGAAGTTTAGACAGGATTCTAGGAAGCGGGGGCGGGGACAGGACCAGAGTCCCCAACCGATTCAGTCGGATGACTTTGTTGCTACTGGTGGTCAGGGAAAGTGCCCTAAGCGCGGCAAATGTGGAGGTTCTCATGCAGCAGAGGTTGCCTTTTGGTATTGTGATAGGTGCAGGAAGCTGGGTCATACCAAGAGTTTTCGTAAGATTGCACCCGGTTCGTGCTATGAGTGTGTGGAAAAGGGGCACTTTCGTAATTAGTGTCCAAAGTTTGGTTCTTCTACTTCTCTTCTTCCTTCTAGTTCTTGTTCTGGTTCGGGTGGTGATACTCCCAAGGGCAAGATGATTGCACTAGGGTCTACTAAGGCACGTCAAGATCCTATAGTTTTTACGGGTACTTTCCTTCTTGATGATCATCTTGCATTTATATTGTTTGATTCTGGTGCCGATAGGAGTTTTATATCTAGTGACTTTCCGCCTTTAGTAGCTATTACTCCTAGTCCTTTAGTGCCTTCTTATGAGGTAGAGTTAGCTGATGGTAGTTGCTTACGTGCTAGCGAGATACTTCGTTTTTGTTCGCTTACCTTGACTGATACTTCTTTTCCCATCGATCTTATTCCTATGAGACTTGGTAGCTTCGACATCGTTGTAGGAATGGATTGGTTAGCTACACATCAAGTGGAGATTTTTTGTTACGAGAGGTTCATTCGTATTCCGAGACCGAATGGAGTACCTTTGATTATTCGTGGAGACGAGGTTGGGAAGCGCCTCAAGATTATTTCTATCTTGAAGGTGCGAGAGTATATTCTTCGAGGATTTTCCTTATATCTTTCTCATTTGGTGAATAAGGATTCTACGACGAAGATCGATGATCTGCCGATTATTCGAGAGTTTGCAGACGTATTCCCCGAGGATTTTCCTGGACTTCCTCCCCAACGACAAATCAAATTTCGTATTGATCTAGTTCCTGGAGCAGCGCCCATGGAAAAGGCTCCTTATCGTTTGGCTCCTTCCGAGATGGTTGAGTTATCTAACCAGATTCATGAATTGGTTGACAAGGGTTTCATTTTCCCTAGTTTCTCTCCATGGGGTGCTCCTGTTCTCTTTGTTAAGAAGAAGGATGGCTCCATGCGTTTTTGTATTGATTACTGGGAACTGAATAAGTTGACAGTGAAGAACCGTTCTCCTCTTCCTCGTATTGACGATTTGTTTGATCAACTTCAGGGTTCTTGTTATTTTTCGAAGATAGTGTAGGTCCCAGTGGTCCGATCTACAGGATTAAACTATACTAACTACGAGGCGGAATCTCGTAATCAATAAACACACAGGTTATAAACGAAAGCAATAAACCCATAAACACAATTACCGAATTCTAATACTTCTGATTAACAAAGACATTGTTACAATCCGGAAGTATAACTCTGAATTCTCTACAAAACCAACAACCCTAAACTGATCTGAACACCTCTATTTATAGAGTAACATGTTCAGCCAGTTTGGGCTTGGAGTCTATTGGGCCTCACGGACATGCAAGCCCGTGAGCAGCCCACTAAGCTATCTATATACAGGTTAATATAATACTATGTGACCAAAAACATGATAGAGCATCCAGTCACTGCATTTCTCGCACCAACAAACTCCCCCTTGACTTATGCTTCTATTCTATGATCAACATTTCACTATCCGCATCAACCTGCAAGTTCAAACAACCATCAACGATCCTTTGGTAATCTCTACCAATATCTTCCCAACCTGCCAAAGAAACAATGTGATCCTTCTTCAACATCTTCAGATCGTTTTCAGTCAAATTAGCTAGTTGAGTAGCGTCAATAACTCTTAAAATCTCAGTCATGCCTTCCTTGACTTCGTCATCTTTCTTGTACATTACCGCCTCGCCGGTTGCAACATCTACCGCCCAGATATGTAAGTCTCCAAGAATATCTCGACCGAAGTTCTTCATCGGAATCTTCGTCAAGCAAGCGATAGGAGGATATCGCATTCTTCTTGCAGTTCTGCCTGTTTCAGGATCTATCTTCTTCTTAGAAATCATCATCTTTCCGGTTGCTGGTGTAAACTCCTTGAATACCCCGGTTTTTGCTTCGTCTTTAATCGTCCTTTCGACCCAGTTTGCATACTCGTCCTTCCCTCTGTTTATTAGATTAAGCTTTGACAAACAGATGAGTTCTGACTTTGGAAATGAATTGAAATTCTCCCTTTTTCTGCTTAAGTACTGAACTCCGTCAAATCTTTTAATCACGAACACCTGCAACTCAGAATCAAACAACCAGCTAATTATTCCCAAGTGCGGCTGGCGTTCTCTGATGAAAAACTTTCTGATCAGTGGCTGTTGCTTCTTTGGATCGAGCTTTCGAAACCATCCTCGTCGTTCTTCAAGTCTTGGTTTCATAACGCTTTCCCCTTCTTCTTCAATGTTAGCTTCCTCTGTAATTGCAGGTGATTGAAAAACATAATCTCCGTCTTCTTCAAATAGCCAAGTATCATCCGTACTTTCTCCAATCTCTTGTTCCTGATTTTATCCACTTTGTTTTTGCTGTTTTGGTTGCTCCCCCTGATCTGCAGAAGTATGAGTAATCAATGCTCGAGATGTAGAGGCAATCTGCTCTCTTTGGCGTGCACCATCTTGATCATCATCGGGATCATCTCTTCGCTGTCTGACTTCAGATGTTTTGCACGGTTCCTCCCCCTGAGCAGATGAATGCTTCGAGAGCAGTTTAACTTGTGCTTCAAGAGAGGAAATGCGGAGTGATTTGTCGGCGTCAGACTGCAAAAGAGTGGCAACCTGCGAGGAAAGCTGCAAAACAAGTGAAAGTAAGTCATTAAGTATAGGGGGTGTATTCTCCGTGGCCCTTTTCTTGTGTGGGCGCTCAGGTGCTGTAGACGACCCAAACTCTTCACCACCAGTAAAGGGGCGTTTCCCACGGTTGGATGGATGAAACGAAGAAGTGACTTTGTTGTCATCAAGATTCAGCTCCTCAGTAGCCGCATCATGAATCTGAGTAGGAATAGCAGCAGCCTCAGTATCAGGAGCAGGAGAAGGAACTATCACCTCAGTAGCAATAGACTGATGACTCCCAGGTGGAGTAATAGGTGACCGCTCGGCAATGGCAGAGAGCGGAGGACTCTCGTGATAGTTGTCAATCTCCCTGTATATAGTATCACTTGAAGTGGAGTCCACAGCGACAGGAATCTTGGCCTTGCGCTTTGGCCGAGACTTTGGCTTGCTAGGTGCAGGATAGTCTCAGTATTCTCTGTTCGCGGTTCCCCGTCTAAAGCATCTGCTTCCCTATCCACATCGTTATCACGAAAGTTGAGATCAACAATCGCCTCGAAGAGTGGGGTATCCTCAGCCTGAGCCTCCCCGGGCTTGGCTGAGTGAATCGTAAGACAGGTTTTGAATAACTTAGGCCCACCTATCTGTTGTACTCGTTCAAAAGCATTCGGAGGAAGCTCAGGAAGGAAGTGCCTGAGAATGATCATAATAAACCGGGGATACACCATAAGTTCTTGTGGTTTGATCAGATCATTTTGGATCGTTTTAAAGACATACTCCGCCACCGGGTATAGTCTGTTCAGGACCAAACTTAGCAGCATAGAGAGAAGCTTATTGTCGATCTTATCGTGAGCGGTTTTAGAATGTTTAAAAACCGTCACGAACACGTGAACCAAATACCGCCATGGTCCGAAGAATTTACCCTTATGAAACGTTGTAGTTGTGGGGAAGACAGGCCCGGCATAGCCCAGTAATGGCAATTTGCGGGCTAGAAAGCGTGGACCAAAAGAGGACGGTGCGTGTTCTCTGGAAGCACTACCAAGACGAAATATCTGACGAAGATCAGTGCTACTGAAAATAATTTCACGACCATTTACCACTGTGCGCAAGCCATCTTTGATTTTATTTGATTCCGGAAGTGGGAGATCTATGTGAGTAAGATTGCGGAGAAACTCAACGACCAACGGAACATTTATGGGTAGGTCTTCGCTTAGGATGTAGGACATCCTAGAGTGTTGAAGAAATAAGATCGTTTCCTGAAAACGGAGTGATGAAGCTTCGTTAAGTGCAAAGCTGACCGCCTGATTATGCCTCTTGTCAAAGACCTTCGCCATCTGTAAAATCTGAAAAAGAAAACGAACACGTCAGATTTAATAGGCACGAACATGTATGTCGTGAGTGAGCACGAACATGTGTGGGACGAACAAGTTCTTCGTCTAGGACACACGCAGGTGGACGAACAAGTTGTTCGTCTAAGATACACCTAGGGGGACGAACACGTTCTTCGTCCAACCCAGCAATGTGTTCGTCTGACATCACGAACAAGTTGTTCGTCTGACATCATGAAGATGAGGACGAACGAGTTGTTCGTCCATGATCCAGGGGTGTTCGTCTGACATCGCGAACAAGTTGTTCGTCTGACATCATGAATAAGTTGTTCGTCTGACTTCACGAACAAGTTGTTCGTCTGACATCACGAAGATGAGGACGATCAAGTTGTTCGTCCATAAGCAAAGTTATTCGTCTAAGGCATTTTAATCTAAGTATCTGGGCATATATGAAGGCGAAGAACATATCAAGAACTAACATCAACGAAGAAGATCAACGAAGCAAACTATGGAAATATGAGACGAACACACCAAGAACACGAACATGTTTATCAATAATCATCAAGATAATAACCCAGATTATGATGATTAACACATATAGACACGA
Source organism: Senecio squalidus (assembly GCA_910822075.1). NCBI lineage: Eukaryota > Viridiplantae > Streptophyta > Magnoliopsida > Asterales > Asteraceae > Senecio > Senecio squalidus. The sequence goes on along the minus strand of CAJVGC010000060.1, from coordinate 9,789,963 downwards.
ACAAACTAAGCAAAACACGGCAGTTTGGAATGAACACATATGAAGGTCAACGAAGAAAAGAAGAACCTACATGAGGGAATAGTCAACCTTAAGAAGAACTTCGTGAGTAAAAAGTAAGAATCCCTCCGAGAATGTGTAAATTTTTTTTGAAAAGTGAAAAGTGCAAAGTATGAATTCACCGGAGGGTATTTAAAGGCCAAATATGGGCCTATGGGCCTGGCAAGGCTGGGCCTGTTAGTCTGGGCCCAATGGACTATTGAGTGTGTAACCAACGTTTTAAAAGATATAGAAAAATACAGAAATAAGGTAAAAATTGATGAACTAAAAAAGAAAGAAAAAAACAAACAATAAACAAAACGTCAACTAAGCAAACAATGTAGTATACATTTAGGAAACATAATTCGATCAGAAAAGTTGTGTTTTAACCGTTCAGCCTCACACCAAAAAGTTGTGTAGTTGTCCAATTTAACCGTTCAGCCTCACACCAAAAAGTTGTGTTTTAATTACAAGTAAACTATCTTAGATTTAGGCTAAAAGCACTCATAAGTTAATAACCATTCGACAAAAGTGGGAGATACTCAAGGTATTTGTGAATCCTTCCATGGTACAAAGTGGTATGGAATGGTTACCAACCTTGACAGTGCAACATATGAAGCTACCATTAAGATAACCTGTATCAAATTTGTTTAAAACAGTTTAACGCATTGGTTTAATTGTGCAAGTCTATGACTGAGCTTCTATGAAGCCTTTTTAAGATATTAGAATTCTGCGACTTTCTATGGAACCCTTTAATGAGCTTTCTACCAACCGATCCCAGACCCGTTAAGACCTTAGGTGGCTAGGTGATCAAGGCACCCCGTGTGTGTACTGACTCAAGTTCCAAAGGCCGCTTATGTGAATTCAAACACTTATTAACACACCAAGAAAATATTTTAAATTTGATAAAAGTGTCTCCCATCTGTTAGTGTATCACATGACTTCGTAGCAGAAATCCATTCTCAACCTTTGTAGCAATCAGCAAACTTAAGTCGTTCAATGGTTGGAAACTGTAGAGCTCTAAGACAACAAACCACACAACTGAATTCAGTAATAAGACGAAGGGCCACAAGACACTGGAATTTAAACTAAAGGACTATGAAAATTATGCTTGCAAGTGGCAAAAACCCGATCTAAGACTAATAGTCATAAGCAAGAGATATCTTCATCTCGAATTTAAGTGTCTAACTAAGTTACCCTAATTTTTTTTTATTTTTTTTTTTTATTTATTTATTTATTTATTTTTTTTTTTTTTACCGAAAACGTTGGTTAATCTAAATTGCGAAGTCCAATACGATGAAGAAGTGATTCAAAGCGGGTTTTTTCAAAAGGTTTAGTGAAGAGATCGGCTAAGTTGTTTTCGGAAGAGACACGAAGGATGTCGATTAATTTCTTTTCATAATAGTCTCAGATGAAGTGGTGTTTGAAATCTATATGACGGGTTTTACTATGTTTAACAGGATTTTTAATAACAGAAACGGCAGCCTCATTATCTATCTTAATAGGAGTAGAGGTATAGAATAAACCGTAATCCAACATCTATTATTGAATCCAAATGACCTGTGAGACACAGCTACCCGCAACTATATATTCGGCTTCGCAGGATGAGACGGAAACAGTTGTCTGTTTCTTGCATTGCCATGACACGAGGCGTCCTCCCAAAAATTGACAACCACCGGAGGTTGACTTTCGATCGATATTACATCCACCCAAATCTGAGTCGGTGAATGCTTCGAGAAAGAGGTCGCTTCCTTTGGGATACCAGAGACCCAGCCGCGGTCGGCCTTTAAGATAGCGAAGAATCCTCTTTACAGCAGTGTGATGAGACATCTTTGGACAAGCTTGGAACCTGGCACATAAACATACAGCAAACATTATATCAGGACGGGATGCAGTAAGATACATTAATGAGCCTATTATGCCGCGATAAACAGTGGGATCCACGTCAGGATCGTTTTGTGCGTTTGGTTCCAGATTGTGTTGCTGTTGAATGGGAGTAGCAATGGACTTGGCATCGGTCATGTTGAACTTCTTTAGCATTTCAGTAACATAGTTGGATTGATGAACAAACATCCCGTCGGGTAGTTGTTCGACCTGTAGTCCTAGAAATAGCTTGAGTTCACCCATAGCGCTCATCTCGAATTTGTCTTTCATAAGCTTTTCAAAGTCCTTACACATTTGATTATCAGTGGAACCGAAGATAATATCATCCACGTAGACCTGAACTAGTAGTTTAGCCTTGGGTGAATCTTTGATGAACAAGGTGCTATCGATACGACCTCTCTTGAAACCGGATTCTAAGAGAAAAGTTGATAATGTTCCATACCACAGACGAGGGGCTTGATGAAGACCGTATAAAGCTTTGTTTAGCTTGTAGACTTTATCAGGGTGTTGTGGGTCTTCGAAGCCGGGGGGTTGTTGAACATAGACAGTGTCATCGATTTTACCATATAGGAAGGCACTCTTAACATCAAGTTGATAAACGGTAAGTCCCATGTGAGAGGCATATGCTAAGAAAAGACGAACAGCCTCGAGGCGAGCGACTGGAGCAAAAACATCCTGAAAGTCTAATCCTTCTTCTTGATAAAAGCCTTGTACAACTAATCGAGCTTTGTTTCGAGTGATAATTCCACGGTCATCTCGTTCGCATCGGAAAACCCATTTAGTACCTATAGCATAGGCGTCATCGGGCAGGATCACAAGGACCCAGACTCCTAGTTTTTCAAACTGAGCTAGTTCTTCTTAACATGCGTGAACCCAGTTGGCGTCCTTAAGGGCCATATGAATATTGACAGGGACGTCTTGGGAAACAAAGCAAAGATAACGACAGTTGTTGAAATCCTCGGATGTTGTAGCAAAAGCGTACATGCCTTGTAGATCCTCTAATTGCGATCGAGTTTGAACAGGGGCATTAAGATCGCCAATAACGTTGTCCAAAGAATGAACTTTATGAATTCGAGACACACCGTGCGGTTCTGCCGCATCGGCTTGAGCGGTTGCAGGATGTGGTTTTGCCACATTTTCTTGATCATCGGTTAGTTCTTCGGTGACGAGTGGTTATGCCACTGCGTCTTGATCATCTGCTTGGTCATCGGTGACAGCAGGTTCAGTAACGATTTCTTGAATGACATGGGTACGAGGAAAAACTGAATCGTCATCATCAGAAGAGAAACTCGGGTTCTCTGTTCCTGTACATGTCACACTCAGAGAAAGGTTAAAAGATTTAAATAATGCATCATAGTCGAAAGCTATATCTGGACCATTTTGTTTTTCAAACGTGTAGCTAGTTATTTCCAAGTTAAAAACAATTTCCACGGTTCGTGAAAGTTTTAAGTAAACTCTTTTGTTAGCGCAGCCCTCTACATATCCAAGAAAGTATCCCTGGACAGCTTTGGGTGCGAACTTGGTGATATAATTCGTTTTTAAAACAGTACAGGGAGCCCCAAAGGGTTCCAGACCAGCAAGATTCGGCTTACGACCATTAAGCAGTTCATAACTTGTTTTATCAAACCATTTCACCGTTAACACTCGATTAAGGACGTAGCAAGCTGTATTCACGGCCTCCCCCCAAAATGTGACAGGGAGAAGTGAATCAACTAACATAGTGCGTGCAGCCTCTATCAAGGTTCTGTTTTTCCGTTCAGCGACTCCATTTTGTTGTGGTTCATATGGTGCGCTGTGTTGTTGAACTATCCCATTTGTTAAGCAGTAGAAGGTCATCGTGGAATTTTTTTAATTCTGTCCCGTTATCGCTGCGTAGGTGCTTGACATTTGCTTTGTATACGTTTTTGATCATGTCAAAGAAGTTGATTAGCGTGCCAGCAGTTTCACTCTTAGTAGCTAGAAAGTAAACCCAAGAATAGCGAGTGTAATCTTCGGTGATCACTAGACAGTAATATTTTCCTCCGAAGCTTCTTTGGGCAATGGGACCGAAGAGATCAGTGTGCATTAGCTCGAATGGTGTCTCGATTGTGTTGATGGCCTTGGACTTGTGATGTTGCTTGTGTTGCTTTCCGAGTTTGCATGGAATGCATTTATCTTCATACTCAAAACGTTTGAGTGGAACGCCATTGACTAGCCCTTTCTTTGTGATCTCATTCATTTTCCGAAAGTGTAAGTGTGCCATCTTTCTGTGCCAAATCATGGCCTCTTCACTTGTTGATTTTGACAATAGACATGTTGAATCGACGGTGAGTGCAGTGTTGTTCATATCCATAATGTATGTGTTTTTCTTTCTTGGGGCACGCATCAATACCAGATCCTCCGGGATATCAATTTCGGATTTGAGTATCAAAACTTCCTTTTTGGTGAAATACACGGGATTATCGTTGTCGCAGATTTGAGAGACACTCAGCAAGTTGTGCTCGAGCTTCTTAACGTAGAACACATCCTTAAGTGTTATTTTACCATTTGTAACTGATCCAATTCCAGTTATTTCTCCACCTTTATCTCCTGCAAAATTTACGCGTCCTTTCTTTCCTAATTCGAAGTTATTGAGCAGCGCTCTTTCTCCTGTCATATGCCTGGAACAGCCACTATCAACATACCAGTTGTTGACGAGTCGGTGACTCGGTTCCTGCATAATAAATGTAAATCATTAGTTCTCATGGGGAACCCAGGCCATAACGGACCTGGATTGTCCATTTTCAGTCACATTAGTGACCCGTTTGTAAACTCCCTTGTTTTGATGAGAAACGTGAGATGTGTGTCGTGAGGATAAATGACTGTTAGAGTTGTATGGAACTCTATGACTCATTTGTGAGGAATTATAACTGTTGGAGTGATGATAACGCGGCTCATAGTGAGTTCGTGGAGGAGAATGGTGATAATTTTGTTGATAATTGTTGTGATGGTATCGTGGAGGACTTTGAAAACGTTGGTCATAATTATGTGGACGAAAGGATGGAACGAATGGTTGTTGAGGCCGTTGATGAGGACGTTGGTTAAAGTTTCCCGTGCTCGGTTTAGTATACCCAGAAGTTCGTGAATATGTATCAGGACGCTCATGTTGCGGATTTCGAAGAATGTGAACAGGTTTTGTGGGAGTGAACTTAGATTTCGGTGAGGGCGTGACTTTAACTTGAGGTTCCTTTCGTTTGTTTGTACATACCGAGGCCACGTGTCCCCTTTCACGACATTTGAAGCAGTTTAATGATTCCATTTTGCTTTTCTTGAGATGGTGCAGATTCTTGGCTTTTGCTATTAGATGATTCACTTTCGTCATTCATTGGAGGTTGGGTTCTAAAGAAACTAAAGTCATTGTTGTAAGGAGGTGGAGTTTCGTTATAACCTAAACCTGCGGTTGTACCAGAAGTGCGTTGACGACTTATCATGGAGTTCAAAGTGACAGAAGAGGTGCGGAATTGTTCCATCTTGCTTTCCTGTTCAGTTAATTTAATTTGACAAGCATTTAACTCTTGAACTTTTATGGCAAAACTTTTCTTTTCATTTTCAAGACTGTCATACAACATGGAGACTTTTTGTGTTAAAAGGCCTACATCTGCTAAAAGTTGCACTCTTGTTTTTTCAGTTTGTTTAAATTTTCTTGCATAGTCATCTTTTAAGAAAATTTGTGTAAAAATTTCTTTTTCAAGCTTGGTTTTCTGTGTTTCCAAACTGGATACTGAAGTGAGCAATTTGTCATGTTCAAGAGTTAAGACAATAAAAGATTTACACAATTCCTTTACATATTCAAGGTCAAGAAGTACCTTAGACTTCTCGGTTTGAAGACCAGCCATGTTTGCATGAAATTTTCGTTGGGCACATCCACCGTACAATTGCATGGTGTTTTCTCAGCCTTAGTGTCTTCAACGTCCAGATTGTCTTCATTTGAGCTTGTGTCGTTATCAGAACTGGAACTTGTGTCATTTTCGGAACCTGAGTCACTTGTTTCACTGTGAATCTCTTCAATGGAAGCCATAAGTGCTTGATTGGTACAGATTGTCCAGTCGTATGTGTGATCATCGTGTTGGACGATCATTGCCTGTGAAGTAAGCTACGCTGTGGTTGAGAGGCTTGTGAAGGACCGCTTTTGTCTTGATTTGAATTACGTTCAACTTTAGGCTGTTGACACTCTCTTGCGAAATGACCGGGTTGTTGACAGTTGTAACACCGTACCTTTGATTTATCAAAGCCTGCCTTTCCTGTTCTTAAACTTCGTCCTGTTCTTGCCATGAATTTCTTTATTCTGTTAGTGATCATAGCGGTTTTCCATTGTAAATCCATTTCTTCAAGGTCATCCTGATCAACTTGACTGAAATCCTCATCCCATAGCCCTGGATCGGCAATTTTTCCATGTACCTGATTGCCATAAGCAGTCAAAAAGCAAGATAATATTTCGAGACTTTCCTCTGCAGATTTAACACTCATTGGCATTTTCTGATGTGTGACAGGAACATCTGGTGTTGCAGTGGTAGGTCGGGTGCCAGACTGTGTTTCAGAAGTCGGCGGATCCTTATCCGTAAAGAAAGCAGTTGCGTTTTCAGAGGAGTTTGATATCGAGGTTTGCCCGTAGGGTGTCTGATCTGTAATCATGTTTGTTGTGAAACGTGTCAACTCATAACCTCTGAATCGTTCTAGCAGCGTTTCTAAAGTTAATACTTCGTCGGTGTTTTTATCAATTTCATATTTTATAAGGTTTACGTAAATCTCCCAACGCTTAGGCAAAGCATCCAAAAATCGCTCAACTTTTTCACTTGTTACATCTATTTTATATCTGGCGAGTTCTGCAAGAAGATTGAAGTATCTGGTAACAGTATCTTCAAAAGGTGCATTAACTCCTGATCTAAAAGTATTGAATTGTCGTTTAAGGAGATTCGCTCGACTCTTTTGCTGAGCAGGAGTTCCGACATATTGTTTTTCAATCGCTTTCCATAGATCATGAGAAGTTTTCTTATTGGTCTCCAGATTCTTGTAAAGATGTTGCATTTCGACTGGCAAAGCCATCTTTAGACTTGCTATTGCTCTGTTCTCAGAATCATATTCTCGTCGATATTCAGGTGACATTTTATTGACGGGAATTTTGGCAGTTACATTGTCTACAGTTTGACGCGGATGTTCATAGACTTCTTGAATGCATACCCACATTTGTACATCATTGTAACGACAGAATTGTTCAAATAGTTCAGCCCATTCGAAATATTGTGATGAGTTAAGTAACTTTGGAGGTATGTTAACGGATTGTTTAGAATCCATTTCAGATATGATGTCACGAGGATGATGTCACGAAGATGTTGTGCAGCGAATAAGTTGTTCGGCGAAGATGGGTCACGAAGATGTTTTTCGGCAAATAAGTATCCACGAAGATGGTGTTCGTCGAAGATGGGTCACGAAGATGTTTTTCGGCGAAGATGGGTGTCAATCACGAAGATGTTGTTTGTCGAAGATGGGTCACGTAGATGTTTTTCGGCGAAGATGGGTGTCAATCACGAAGATGTTGTTTGTAGATGTTAGAGATCCGCTAACGAAGAAGTTCCCAACGAAGAAGTATCCACGAAAGAAAGATCCACGAAGAAGTATCCACGAAAGAAAGATCCACGAAGAAGTATCCACGTAGAAGTCTTCACGAAGATGTCTCCACAAATTAAATCCACGAAACAAGTCCACTAGTTAAATCCACGAACTAAGTCCACGAATAAAAGCCACGAAGATGTCCAGAAACCTTAATTGCCGCCGAAGATATCCAGAAACCCTAACGGCCGCTGAAAAAGTACTAAGAACCCTAAATTTCCAGAATCGATTAAAACCTGAATTTAACCCTGAACCAAATCTCGATAGAGAGCAAACAATGCGTTTGCTCTGATACCAATTGTAGGTCCCAGTGGTCCGATCTACAGGATTAAACTATACTAACTACGAGGCGGAATCTCGTAATCAATAAACACACAGGTTATAAACGAAAGCAATACACGCATAAACACAATTACCGAATTCTAATACTTCTGATTAACAAAGACACTGTTACAATCCGGAAGTATAACTCTGAATTCTCTACAAAACCAACAACCCTAAACTGATCTGAACACCTCTATTTATAGAGTAACATGTTCAGCCAGTTTGGGCTTGGACTCTATTGGGCCTCACGGACATGCAAGCCCGTGAGCAACCCACTAAGCTATCTATATACAGGCTAATATAATACTATGTGACCAAAAACATGATAGAGCATCCAGTCACTGCATTTCTCGCACCAACAGATAGATATTCGTTCGGGTTACCATCAGTTGAGTATTCAGGAGGATGACATTCCTAAGACTGCTTTTCGTATTCGGTACGGTCACTACGAGTTCTTGGTTATGCCGTTTGGTTTGACAAACGAGCCTGCAGCCTTCATGGACATGATAAGCCGTATTTGTTGTCCGTATCTTGAAAAATTCGTAATCTTCTTCATTGATGATATTCTTATCTATTCTTGTAGCCATGAGGAGCACGAGGAACATCTACATCTGGTTTTAGAGATGCTTCGAAAAGAAAGGTTGTATGCAATATTGTCGAAGTGTGAGTTTTGGTTACCCGAGTTTCAGTTTCTTGGCCACTTGGTCAGCGCGAATGGTATTCACGTTGATCCTGCCAAGATTGAAGCAGTGAAAAGTTGGGTTGCACCGAAATCACCTACTGAGATTCGTTCGTTTTTGGGTCTTGCGGGTTATTATCATCGATTCATTGAGGACTTCTCTAGGATTGCTTTTCCTATGACTAAGTTGACCCAGAAGAGTGAGCCGTTTATTTGGGGTTCCGAGCATAAGAGTGCTTTTCAGTTATTGAAGGAGCGGTTATGTGATGCTCACATTCTTAGTTTTTCGGTTGGGACTGACAATTCCGTGGTATATTGCGATGCTTCACATAAAGTTATGGGTTGTGTTCTCATGCAGAATGGGAAAGTTATAGCGTATGCTTCACGTCAGTTGAAGATCCACGAGCAGAATTACACGACGCATGATCTTGAATTGGGAGCCGTTGTTTTTGCTCTCAAGATTTGGAGGCACTATCTGTATGGGACTAAGTGTACCGTGTTCACGGATCACAAGAGTCTTCAGCATATCTTCGATGAGAAGATGATGAACATGAGACAAAGACGTTGGGTCGAGCTACTAAATGACTATGATTGTGATATTCGCTACCATCCGGGTAAGGAGAATGTGGTTGATGATGCGTTGAGTCGCAAGGAGACAGTTAAGCCGGTTAGGGTTCGTTCTTTGGTGATCTCTATTTAGATGAGCGTGAAAGCTCAGATTCTTCGTACACATCAGGATGCATTGACAGAGGATTGTCTTAAGGACGAGCGATTGTTTAGTTTAGCTCGGCAGTTAGAGCCGAAATATGAAGGGGTTCTTTATTTTCTTGATCGTATTTGGGTTCCAGTTGGTATTCGTTAGTTAATTTTGGACGAGGCTCATAAGTCCAACTATTCTGTTCATCCGGGTTCTGACAAGATGTATCAAGACTTGAAAGAGTTTTACTGATGTCTTGGTATGAAACGGGCGATTGCAGAGTATGTTAGCAGATGTCTGACATGTTCTAAGGTCAAGATTGAGTATCAGAAGCCGTCAGGGCTTCTACAGTAGCCGAAGATTCCGGGGTGGAAATGGGAGCTTATTACCATGGACTTCATTACGAAGCTTCCGAGATCTTCCAGTGGTTTTGACAGTATTTGGGTTATCGTCGATCGTTTTACGAAGTCTGATCACTTTCAACCGATTAGAGAGACTTGTCAGTTAGAGAGACTTGTACGTTTGTATATCAACGAGATCGTATCTAAACCCGGTGTGCCTGTGTCAATTACTTCTGATCTCGATGCTCGATTCACTTCACGATTTTGGCAGTCTTTTCAGTGTGCTATGGGTACGAGGTTGGATATGAGTACAGCTTATCATCCGCAAACGAATGGTCAGAGCGAGGAGACCATTCAGACTTTAGAGGATAAGTTACGGGCTTGTGCGATAGACTTTGGTGGCAGTTGGAATGTACATTGGTCGTTGATCGAGTTTTTGTATAACAACGGTTATCATACGAGTATCAGTTGTGCACCTTTCGAGGTTTTATATGGCCGTAAGTGTCGATCACCCGTGTGTTGGGCAGAGATTGGGGATAGTCAGATTACTGGTCCAGAGGTTATTTAGGAGACTATTGACAAGATCTTCAAGATTAAGGAGCGGCTAGTTGCTACTAGAGATTGACAGAAGAAGTATGCAGATAGACGCATGAAACCTCTTGAGTTCGGTATTGGGGATATGGTCTTGTTGAAAGTATCTTCGTCGAAAGGGTTTTTCCGCTTTGAGAAGCGCATCAAGTTGAGTCCGAGATATACGGGTCCGTTTCAATTCTTAGCATGTGTTGGTCCAGATGCGTACAGACTTGATTTGACGCCAGAGCTGAGCAGTGTGCATAATGTTTTCCATGTTTCTCACTTGAAGAAATGTCTTGGTGACGATTCACTATTGGTTCCGTTGGAGAAACTTCAGATTTATGATAAGCTTCATTTCGTTGAGGAGCCGATTGAGATCTTAGATCGTGATGTCAAGCGTCTATGACTAAAATTCCGATCGTTAAAGTTCGTTGGAATTCGAGACTTGGAGGCGAGTTTACTTGGGAGCGCGAGGACGAGATATAGAGGAAGTATCCCCATCTCTTTTCCGGAGGTAGTACCTAGTGATGATTTCGAGGACCAAATCCTTTTTACTTGGGGAGACTGTGACAACCGCGAATTCGAGGTACCTTTCCGTGTTTCGTTTATATTTCTATTTTTTCGTTATTTTGTTCTGACCCAAATTATTGTTCGTTATTTCGTTGAGTCACGATTTTATGTGGTCGGGTTTTATATTACGTATTGTTTTTGTCCTTCGTGACGAAAACATTTAGTTACCTAAGTGCCTAGTAGATATAAGTATTCTCGTGGGATAAGTACGGGTGATTTATGCCTTCGTCTATACGATAAAGATTAACGTTAAAAATATTTTACAAAGTTAGTCCTTAACGGGACTAACGTTAAATCCGTTACAAATTCAATCCTTTTAACGGACAATTAACGGATGTCTAACTAAGCCTTTACTGCGCCGCAGTCCTTACTGACTGCGACGTAGTCGTGCTCTTTACAGACCAAGACAAAAACTCTTTTTGGCTTCCTTGAGATCCCACAACACATACAATCACGTGGAATCTGCCCAAAACCTTCCCAAAATGGTGCTAGATGAGTAAATTGTAGATCCTTGACCAATTTACATCATCACTCATACCATGTTTCTAACTTTAACCATTTTCATCCTCATTTCCCTTTCTTTCATCTTTTCGTTAACACAAACTCTCTCAAAGTTCTCTCCATTTCCAGAACTTTGGTGAGGTATGAATCACATTCCAAAGTGGTTTTTGTGTTATAAAAGATCATACATCATCTTCTCTTGGATCATACTTCAAGTGGTAAGTGTTTCCATCCTTAAATTTCATCTTTTTCTACCTTAATTCTTCTTCTTTGTTACAAAGAGAGTTCTAACCTAAAATATTATGTTCTTGCAAGGAAACCATCCACCACATTTTCCTCTTCCATCCACGTATTATTCATAACTATGGAGGATTTCACATCTTGAAGATTGGTAAGCAAAAACAATCCTTAAACTTCACTAATACCTACTTCTTTGAGTTCTATTTCTTAACAAGTGGTTGTTTTTGTTTGGAGCTTGATTTCATCTCTCCACCACTTGTGAAACTCACTTCCGAAGGAGTTCTAGACGATTCCGACAAGTTTGTAGATTTTGCGGAGGTCTTCGGTACACCCTAATAATCCTATAATCTCTTCTTTTTCGTTTTCTCATTTTCACTAAATATTCACCTAAATAGGGGTGTTCATTATTTGGATTAACCGAATAATCGAACCAGTCCAATTATCGTTTGGATTATTTGGATTGAGTTATTTGGATTTGGTTTGAGTTTTGGGTGAAACCGAATAATGTATTAGTTTAATGGTTCGGTTTTGGTTTTGTGCATCTTTAATTGGCCCCCACCCGAAAACCGAATAAGCATTTTCTTATCAAAAAAACATTTCTAATTACCTAATCCAAATAATATAAATGATATTCTAATAGTCAAACTCCAAATCTAAATACATATATTTATTCAATTAGTCTAATATGAATTGCTAATGGTTTAAATTTGCATCCGGATAATATAATTATTCGAATAAAACTATATAAAAATTTCAAAATACTTTAATTTGGATGATCCAAAATCCGACCAAATAAACCGAACCCTTATTTGGATGGTTTGGTTTGGGTGTCACTATATTAGGTTTGGTTTTGGATGGATTATTAGTTGGCAAAAAACCGAAAAATCCAAACCGAATAACCCTGTTAACCCGAAACCCGACCAAACGAACACGCCTACACCTAAATAACTTATATAAAAGTTAAAACGGTTAAATTGGTTGAAAACGTAAAAATTGACATATTATACAAGTAAATTACATGTTAATAGGTTATTAGCTAACTTAACCTAAAAATGGCATATTGTGAACTTATGTAAAAACCGGTTAATTTTCATATAGGAAATATTAGTAAATTCCTACCGAAAATGTTACTATCATATTCTTGGATATTTGGACATTTGACATAATTATTACATATAAATCCTTATTTTAAACATTTTGGTAATAACAACTAAATATTATATAAAATCTTACACAATTACTATATGTATAAACTTATATAAATTATATAAATACAAGTATGGAATAATCTGGACATATTCACATAAGACTTAAACTAGCTTAACGACACTAAAACGTAAAAAGTTAACATTCAAACTTTGCAACTGTTGCCTTACTGTGCTGCAGTAGCCCTCTACTGCGACGCAGTGGCTTGGTCACAAACACAGCGCGACGCACTGAAGTCCCTGTGCGCCACACGAGTTGTTGGTTTCGTAACTTCGCGTATTTTAAACGAAAATAAGTATACATAAACATATATTATTATATATAAAGTAATATATACTGATAAAAATACGTTTTGGACTCAAAACGTAATCGAAATCTTAAACGTGATATATATATTATTATATTATTCTCAAAACGTACATATGTTCGTCAAAGATATATTTTTCTTAAATACGATCGAAATCTTGAATTTTAAACCTTATCTTTTGGTTAAACTTTCATAAAATTGTTTTTAAACTATGTTTACTCAAAATATTTAAACGATTTTTAAATTATTCAAAGTATCGAATGTTGACTTTTAGTTGAGTTTGACTTCTTCCAAAATCGTTGACTTTGACCAAGTCGACTCTCCTTTGATGTTGACTTTGGTTGACTTTGACTAAAATTTGATACCCATATTCCTTTCAGCCGATATTTATGTTAGTCATTTTCGGCTCGAAATATCGTTCCTTTCTAATCGTCTATATAGACTTAAATAATCGATATCTTCTAGTAGTCATTATTGACTCAAAATATCAAATATCTTTTATTCGTCACTTTGACACGAAATATCGCTATCGTTTTATTCGACAACTTTAACTCGTTATATTATTCTTTTGAACGCTTTTAAAATATAATATATATATATATATATATATATATATATATATATATATATATATATATATATATATATATATATATATATATATATATTATATATATATATATATATATATTATATATATATATATAAGGCTAAACCCTAAGGCTAGACCTTACTACGTTATAGATACTTAGACCTTTAATGTCTTTATGCTAGGGCACTTAGGCGGTGGAGCGTCATTCTCCTGACTTTGGTCTACCCGACGTATTTTTACGCTTACTCATGAGTTATTCGTTGCCCTCTTTTTACCGTTTTATACTGGGCATGATTAGCGTTATTTTAACTTAGTTATATCTTGTTTATACAAAGTTAGCTTATGATGCCTTAGATTTAGCGTTACCTTTACTTATATGGCCTTAATGGTAGTATAAGGCCCCGTTACACGCTTGTCAACTCTATTTGAGCCACCAGTGTATATATATATATATATATATATAGAGAGAGAGAGAGAGAGAGAGAGAGAGAGAGAGATCTATATGGGTCTAACAAACCCTTATCACTGATATGGGATTTTGTCGATGGGATTTTGTCTATGTGCAGTCTCTATGAGTCGATGTTATTACCGTAGTTATTCGAGAATGACATTGGTTTAACGCACTAAGGTGGGGGTTGTTTCCTTGATTGTTAGGTTCAGGTGTATTGTCACACCCCGCATAAATGGCGGAACCGAGGTGTACAGTGTATACGGTATCAGAGATTCAAAGGTTACATCAAACATAGGTAATCCATACATAATCAACATAGATAAAAGAGTTTGAAGTAAAATACTTATTACAATCATTCGAATATTATCAAAATACGGCTACAGAGTTTGGGATACTAAGGAATTACAATATCAAAACAAATTCCAGGCAAAAGATCCACGTAGCCAAGCAAGCATAACGTCAAAATAGAGTAACCTCAAATCCCTGAAAAGCGTTAAAATACGACGTCAACATAAAGTTGGTGAATTATTCGCAATAGTAAATGAAAACATATTAGTATAAAAGTTTTCAATAAGTTTTGACCCAAAGATAAGATTTGAAGATAAGTCCTTTTGAAAAGATATTTCAAAATATATTTGAAGTATACAAAACCTTTCGATAAAATATTCATACATATCCCATAAAAATACCATAATCATATCATAAATACATACTGGATAGTTAACAGCTTTAGGAACATACGATACACCTGACCCTTAACAATACTGGCAACTAACCCCACCTAGTGTCTTAAGCTAGGTTGTTCTCGGAAATAATCGGTCATAACATTACTAACACGGACAGGGCTCATCCACCATCATAATAACGTGTTAGAAATGAGGGTTTGTTAGACCCATATAGCGCTATATATACGAACCGGCGGCTAATAGCTAACAGGTGTGTATACGGGGCCTCATACTAGCACAAAGGCGGTACGAGTTTGGGTAAGACCATCTAAAGCATCATATCCACAATACATATCCATAATACATACATACCAAAAATACATTAGTTTAACGCTAATCATGCCCAAAAATGTAAAAGCAGTAAAAAGGGCAACGAATAACTCACAGTATAGCAAAGCAATCCAAATCTCTATATGTCGGGAAATACTATAATACCGTCAAGCTCCAACGTCTAAGTGCCCTATACATCACGTAAATAAACATGTCTAAGTATCTCTAAGTCTAGTAGGGTTATGCCTTAATGATTAACGTTTTATACGGGTTTTAAAATAACCAAAGGAATATCGATATAACGGAATTACAAACGCTTCGGAAAGTCAACAAACTAGATACGTGATCCTCACACTTACGTGCACTACAAGTCACGTAAGTGTCAAGTTACGTGTCATACAAGAAGTTACGCGACATAGAAGTAATACATGACAACAAGAGTTAATTACGGGTATACAATGGAATTACGTGACTCAAGAGAGTGTTACGTGACCCCCAATTACGTGCTCAGCAAGTAAGTTACGTGAGCTTCAAGGAATTACGTGAATAAGGACCAATATCGTGAACAAAACAACAATTACGTGAGCCAAACAACATTTACGTGCGTAACAAGAGGAATTACGTGAATATGGTGGTGTTACGTGACTTACAAGTCACGTAATTGTGACTTACGTGCGTACTAAAGAGTTACGGGATCAAGATGGCTTATTACGTGCGTAATAAGCACAATTACGTGATCCATGGGAGAGTTGCGTGCGTAACAAGTTAGTTACGTGCCATAACGGGATTTTTACGAAAAACAACATTCGGAAAGAGATTTCTGAGTGTTTTAGGTGTCTAAATGACCCCAAATCGGAACCCTATGTCCAGAATACTATTAGGAACGATAATCCTCAATAAAATCTCGGTTTTGACGGTGAAAAGTGATAGTTTCGGGTTTGGATAAAATAGAATAAAGTTTAAAACAAAAATGAAGAAATACTTACTTGATCGTAATGAAGCTTGGAAGATAGATGAAGATGATGATGGTGATCAATAATCCGGTCTCGGATTTGAGATCCAACGGTTAGATTGCCGGAAAAGTTAGAGAGAAGGTGGAGGTTTAATGGTGTTTTCTTGAGAGAGAAGTTAGAGAGAGAGAGTGTGTGTGATAAATGAAGATAAAGACAAAATTCTGGTGGAGGATAAAGACAAATAAGTTGGTGGGGGACGATTTTCGTAATAAAATCTGAATAGGACTAAAATTGTAATAAAATTTCCGAAAAGACCAAAAATGAAATACTTTTTAAACGTTAATCTTAATCATATAATTAAGGCATAATTCCTCTAAACTTATCATAAGAGCATACTAGACTTATACTAAAGGCACTTAAGACTATCCGTTCCCGACATAAAGATCCGAATCACATACTATATACCCGATAAACGTAAATACGCATAAAATACAAATACGATACCCATAAAATACGAGAAATACGAATACAATACTCATAAAATACGAATACGATAACTCATAAAAGAAATACAATAGGGTCAAAACACGAACATAAATAAATAAAACGAATACGAGTCGATAGAATAATACCGTGAAATTCGCGAATGTCACAGTCTCCCCAAGTAAAAAGAATTTCGTCCTCGAAATTATCACTGGGTACTACTTCCGGGAGAAAGGTGAGGATACTTCCGCAGAATTTCATCTTCGCGTTCCCACGTGAACTCAGCTCCAAAACGGGAATTCCAGCGAACCTTGACAATCGGAATCTTACTTCGTCGCAGACGCTTAACATCACTAGCAACGATTTCGATCGGTTCCTCAACGAAATGAAGCTTATCGTCAATTTGGAGTTGCTCAAGTGGAACTAATAACGTCTCGTCAGCCAGGCATTTCTTCAACTGAGATACATGAAATACATTATGTACGCTGCTCAGTTCTGCCGGCAAATCTAGTCGATACGCAGCTGGGCCGATGCGGGCTAAGATCTTGAACGGACCCGTGTATCTCGGACTCAGCTTGCTGCGCTTCACGAATCGGACAACCCCTTTCCATGGAGATACCTTCAATAATACCATATCTCCAACACTGAACTCAAGAGGCTTCCTGCGCTTATCAGCATACTTCTTCTGTCGATCTCTTGCAGTAATCAATCGCTCTTTGATCTTGAAGATCTTGTCAGTGGTCTCTTGTATAATCTCCGGACCAGAAATCTGACTATCTCCAACTTCTGCCCAACATACAGGTGATCGACACTTACGGCCATACAAAGCTTCAAACGGTGCACACTTGATACTCGTGTGATAGCTGTTGTTGTACGAGAACTCAATCAACGGCAAATGAATATCCCAACTACCACCAAAATCAATAGCGCAAGCTCGTAGCATATCTTCCATAGTCTGAATAGTTCTCTCGCTCTGACCATCGGTCTGAGGATGATAGGCGGTACTCATATCTAACCGTGTACCCATAGCAGTCTGAAATGTCTTCCAAAATCGAGAAGTGAAACGAGCATCACGATCGGAAATAATCGATACAGGAACTCCGTGTTTCGATACAATCTCGGAAATATACAAACGTACGAATCTCTCCATCGGATAGTTCTCACGAATCGGTAGGAAATGAGCAGACTTCGTCAAACGATCAACAATAACCCAGATACTGTCATAACCACTCGAAGATCTCGGAAGCTTCGTAACAAAATCCATAGTAATGCGCTCCCATTTCCACTCGGGAATCTTCGGTTGTTGGAGTAGCCCAGACGGTTTCTGATACTCAATCTTCACTTTGGAACAGGTCAAACATCGACTAACATACTCGGCGATCTCACGCTTCATACCCGGCCACCAATAAAAATCTTTCAAGTCATGATACATCTTGTCAGAACCCGGATGAATGGAATAATTCGACTTATGGGCTTCGTCTAGAATCAACTGACTGATACTAACCGGAACCCAAATACGCTCGAGGAAATACAGAACTCCATCCTCCTTCGGTTCTAGTTCCAACGCCAACTTATACAATCTTTCCTCTTTAACACGGTCTTCAGTCATAATACCTTCCTGTGCTTGAATAATCCGATCCTTCAAGCTCGTCTGAATAGATATCACCATAGAACGGATACGAACAGGTTTGACTGTTTCCTTACGACTTAGTGCATCAGCAACAACGTTCGCCTTACCAGGATGGTAGCGAATGTCGCAATCATAGTCGTTCAATAACTCAACCCAGCGTCGTTGTCTCATGTTCAGCATCTTCTGATCGAATATGTGTTGAAGACTCTTGTGGTCGGTAAATACAGTACACTTGGTCCCATACAGATAATGTCTCCAAATCTTCAATGCGAATACGACGGCTCCCAACTCTAGATCATGTGTCGTGTAATTCTGCTCATGGATTTTTAACTGTCGCGAAGCGTAAGCTATAACTTTGCCATTCTGCATAAGCACACAACCCAGACCCTTGTGCGAAGCGTCGCAGTAAACAACAAAATTCTCGGAACCAACTGGCAGACTAAGAATAGGAGCGTTACACAACCGCTGCTTCAATATCTGAAATGCTTCCTCCTGATCGGTACCCCAAACGAATGGTTCACTCTTCTGTGTCAACTTGGTCATAGGTGAAGCGATCTTGGAGAAGTTCTCGATGAATCGGCGATAATACCCAGCAAGACCCAAAAATGAACGGATTTCGGTTGGTGACTTTGGTGCAACCCAACTTTTAACAGCTTCAATCTTAGCAGGATCAACATGAATACCCTTCGCGCTAACCACGTGGCCAAGGAATTGAACTTCGGATAACCAGAACTCGCACTTAGAGAATTTCGCATACAACTTCTCTTTTCGAAGCACTTCTAGAACAAGACGCAAATGCTCTTCATGTTCCTTGCGACTTCGGGAATAGATAAGAATGTCGTCGATGAATACGATAACGAATTTGTCAAGATACGGACGACAAATACGGTTCATTAGTTCCATGAATGCTACAGGGGCGTTTGTCATACCAAACGGCATCACCATGAACTCGTAATGACCATACCGAGTACGAAAAGCAGTTTTTGGTATATCATCTTCGCGAACTCTCAACTGATGATAACCAGAGCGAAGATCGATCTTTGAGAAATAGCAAGAACCCTGAAGTTGATCGAATAAGTCATCAATACGAGGAAGGGGATAACGGTTCTTCACAGTCAGCTTGTTTAACTCCCGATAATCAATACATAAACGCATGGAGCCATCCTTCTTCTTAACAAAGAGAACAGGAGCACCCCACGGGGAGAAACTAGGACGGATAAAACCCTTATCGACCAGTTCCTGAATTTGCTTTGACAACTCGAGCATCTCGGAAGGAGCCAAACGATACGGAGCTTTAGCAACAGGTGCAGCTCCAGGAATAAGATCAATACGAAAATCGGTTTGTCTCTGGGGAGGGACTCCAGGTAAATCGTCGGGAAAAAACGTCAGAATACTCGCGAACAATCGGCACACCATCAATCTTTATCGCAGAGTCTTTCTTCACCAAGTGAGCAAGATATAAAGAACAACCCTGACGGACGTACTCGCGAACTTTCAAACAAGAAATAACTTTAAGGCGTTTCCCGGCCTTGTCTCCGTGTACAATCAACTGACCTCCATTCGGCTTCTGAATACGAATAAGCTTCTCATAACAAACTATCTCTCCTTTATGCTTCGCTAACCAATCCATACCGACTACGACGTCGAAGCTACCGAGTTTCATAGGAATAAGGTCGATGGAAAAAGGAATATCGGCCAATACGAGGGGAATATCACGAATAACTTCTCTAACACAGGCACATCTACCATCAGCTATTTCTACCTCATAAGCAGGCTCTAAGGGACTAGAAGCACGGTTTACTAAGGGGCGAAAGTCACTAGAAATAAAGCTTCTATCGGCACCCGAATCAAACAGAATAAAAGCAGGATAATCGTCAACAAGAAATGTACCAGTGACTACGGTAGGATCCTGATGAGCTTCAGCAGATTCCATAGCGAAAGCTCGGCTCTTAGCAGGATTCCCTCTAGCACTAGTACCAGCACCAGGGGTAGGAAGGGAAGTAGATGATGCAAGCTTGGGACACTGCTGACGGTGGTGACCCACTTCTCCACATTCATAACATGCTCCAGCAGATCTTCTACAATATTGCTCGGTGTGGCCTAACTTCTTGCAGCGTTTACAAACCCAACACGCTACATTTGCCGCATGAGCACTACCACAAGTGTCACACTTAGGGCGCACGCCCTGATAACCAGTTCCAGCACCCGTCAACGCATACACCTGAGGATGTTGAGGTCTCTGATCTTGACTACGGCTTCTCTTCCTCGAATTACCCACATTTCTTCTGTCAGATCGACCAGAATCTCTTCGGCTCACAACCGGCTGTAGAGTACCAGCACGGATCGCACTTGCGGTCAGCCGACCAGCAATATCGACCGCACTCTGAAGAGTACCCGGATAGTGAGAGATAATGTGATCTCGCATAGTTTGAGGCAACCCATGAGTGAAGCGTTCAATCCTCTCATTCTCAGTGCGAACTAGACGAGGAGCCAAAACACATAGATCGTAGAAGCGATTCACATACCCACGATAATCAGCACCTTGCATAGTTAAGTTCCACAACTCGTTCTCCAATCTTTGCGTCTCAGAGGACGGCACATACTCTTTCTTCATCATAACCTTCAAATTTTCCCATGACATCAAGGTAACAGCAGCTCGACCCTGAACCTTCTTCACAGAGTTCCACCAAGTGAGGGCTTTACCCTGGAACAGATATGTAGCATACTTAACTCGGCTCTCCTCAGCACATCCCGATACATCAAATACGGACTCAATCTTCTCAAACCATTGTAGGGTGGCAACTGCATCTTCAGTACCCCTAAACTCAGTAGGTTTGCAATCCAGAAAGGTCTTATACGAACAGCCTCGGGGTGGATCTTCAATCACAATACTTGGTCCACCTACTCCTACGTGCACTGCTCTTCCCACATCGGAACCATCGCGCCCAGACGCCATACCTTCTGCTCCAATACCGGGCATCTCAGGTTCTTCCAACCCTAAGTCAGCATCTTGCACTGGTGTCTTCTTAAGCTGTGCCACAATCACTGGGATAGCTGCTGCAATCTGCTCCGCAATCAGCTGACTGATGTTCGGAGTAGCGGAAGTAGCATTAGGGACAGCAGTGGTATTCGGAGGCGTAGCACCCGCTCTCACAGGGACGCGACCTCGCCTTGCCGACCTTCTCGTAGCAGTGACGGCAGGAGTGGCTCTAGTAGCTCTAGTAGAAGTCCTCTTAGGCGGCATCTTCTACGAATATCAAACGGAATAAATCAGAACGATAACTGTATGTGCGACTAAAACGAGCAGGCCTCAAAACATAAAAAGCAAAATAACAGCACATATAGCATACGAATCACATACAGGCCCACAAAAGAAAGAAATGCGCACATAGAGTAAATCAGATAGGTCCAAAAGCCTAGGTCATAGTCTAAGTGATTCCGTAAGGTCACTTAGTTCGCTATAACCATTGGCTCTGATACCAACTTCTGTCACACCCCGCATAAATGGCGGAACCGAGGTGTACAGTGTATACGGTATCAGAGATTCAAAGGTTACATCAAACATAAGTAATCCATACATAATCAACATAGATAAAAGAGTTTGAAGTAAAATACTTATTACAATCATTCGAATATTATCAAAATACGGCTACAGAGTTTGGGATACTAAGGAATTACAATATCAAAACAAATTCCAGGCAAAAGATCCACGTAGCCAAGCAAGCATAACGTCAAAATAGAGTAACCTCAAATCCCTGAAAAGCGTTAAAATACGACGTCAACATAAAGTTGGTGAATTATTCGCAATAGTAAATGAAAACATATTAGTATAAAAGTTTTCAATAAGTTTTGACCCAAAGATAAGATTTGAAGATAAGTCCTTTTGAAAAGATATTTCAAAATATATTTGAAGTATACAAAACCTTTCGATAAAATATTCATACATATCCCATAAAAATACCATAATCATATCATAAATACATACTGGATAGTTAACAGCTTTAGGAACATACGATACACCTGACCCTTAACAATACTGGCAACTAACCCCACCTAGTGTCTTAAGCTAGGTTGTTCTCGGAAATAATCGGTCATAACATTACTAACACGGACAGGGCTCATCCACCATCATAATAACGTGTTAGAAATGAGGGTTTGTTAGACCCATATAGCGCTATATATACGAACCGGCGGCTAATAGCTAACAGGTGTGTATACGGGGCCTCATACTAGCACAAAGGCGGTACGAGTTTGGGTAAGACCATCTAAAGCATCATATCCACAATACATATCCATAATACATACATACCAAAAATACATTAGTTTAACGCTAATCATGCCCAAAAATGTAAAAGCAGTAAAAAGGGCAACGAATAACTCACAGTATAGCAAAGCAATCCAAATCTCTATATGTCGGGAAATACTATAATACCGTCAAGCTCCAACGTCTAAGTGCCCTATACATCACGTAAATAAACATGTCTAAGTATCTCTAAGTCTAGTAGGGTTATGCCTTAATGATTAACGTTTTATACGGGTTTTAAAATAACCAAAGGAATATCGATATAACGGAATTACAAACGCTTCGGAAAGTCAACAAACTAGATACGTGATCCTCACACTTACGTGCACTACAAGTCACGTAAGTGTCAAGTTACGTGTCATACAAGAAGTTACGCGACATAGAAGTAATACATGACAACAAGAGTTAATTACGGGTATACAATGGAATTACGTGACTCAAGAGAGTGTTACGTGACCCCCAATTACGTGCTCAGCAAGTAAGTTACGTGAGCTTCAAGGAATTACGTGAATAAGGACCAATATCGTGAACAAAACAACAATTACGTGAGCCAAACAACATTTACGTGCGTAACAAGAGGAATTACGTGAATATGGTGGTGTTACGTGACTTACAAGTCACGTAATTGTGACTTACGTGCGTACTAAAGAGTTACGGGATCAAGATGGCTTATTACGTGCGTAATAAGCACAATTACGTGATCCATGGGAGAGTTGCGTGCGTAACAAGTTAGTTACGTGCCATAACGGGATTTTTACGAAAAACAACATTCGGAAAGAGATTTCTGAGTGTTTTAGGTGTCTAAATGACCCCAAATCGGAACCCTATGTCCAGAATACTATTAGGAACGATAATCCTCAATAAAATCTCGGTTTTGACGGTGAAAAGTGATAGTTTCGGGTTTGGATAAAATAGAATAAAGTTTAAAACAAAAATGAAGAAATACTTACTTGATCGTAATGAAGCTTGGAAGATAGATGAAGATGATGATGGTGATCAATAATCCGGTCTCGGATTTGAGATCCAACGGTTAGATTGCCGGAAAAGTTAGAGAGAAGGTGGAGGTTTAATGGTGTTTTCTTGAGAGAGAAGTTAGAGAGAGAGAGTGTGTGTGATAAATGAAAATAAAGACAAAATTCTGGTGGAGGATAAAGACAAATAAGTTGGTGGGGGACGATTTTCGTAATAAAATCTGAATAGGACTAAAATTGTAATAAAATTTCCGAAAAGACCAAAAATGAAATACTTTTTAAACGTTAATCTTAATCATATAATTAAGGCATAATTCCTCTAAACTTATCATAAGAGCATACTAGACTTATACTAAAGGCACTTAAGACTATCCGTTCCCGACATAAAGATCCGAATCACATACTATATACCCGATAAACGTAAATACGCATAAAATACAAATACGATACCCATAAAATACGAGAAATACGAATACAATACTCATAAAATACGAATACGATAACTCATAAAAGAAATACAATAGGGTCAAAACACGAACATAAATAAATAAAACGAATACGAGTCGATAGAATAATACCGTGAAATTCGCGAATGTCACATGTATTTACTATTGTAGGGTTTATGCATGATTCTTATTTGTTTATAATACTAGATACTAGATATACATTTTTACTAATGATTTCCTAAACTTATTTCAAAATTTGGGTCAAAACCTTTTATACTTAATATTTTTATAAAAATGCGAATAACCCACCAACTTTATGTTGACGTCGTGTTTTTAACGCTTTTTAGGAGTTTGAGGTTTCGTTTGATGATGACATGCTATGTGACAACGTGGATCATTGGTTGGAACTTGTTTTGTTTATTCTAGTTCCGTTAGGATCCATATGATGTCTTTTGTATCGTATTTATTTTGTTTTTATCTAAACTCTTGTACTTCGAAACTTATATTTATTCGATGATAATTTTTTCATTTATATTGTTTTAACCTTAAACTCTTATATTACTGATACAGTTACACATACGGTTTCCGTCTGAGCGGGGTGTGACATATTTATTCGCGTATTCGTTGTGTTTTTAATCTAAAACATGATGGATAGGCCCCATTATACCTACATTTTGTGTAAAAGTATGTATTTAGGTACTTATCATTGTTCGGAGAAGAAAACGTAGTGATTGGCCAACATAAGGCTAGAAAAATAGCAAAAACATAAATTAGCAATCTACGCCACCACTACGCCGCAGTGGTCATGACTGCGACGCAATGGGTGGTTTTTAGGCTGTTACGAATTTGGCTTTATGGCCATCAATTTTTGGATTGGAAAGGTTTTTTGTTGGTTCTATTTACTGCACACAACCAAGATTTCGACCCATCATCATTATCATCACAATTTGGGAGCTTTGAAAGAGATTTTTGAAGCTAGTTTCACCACTGGATTCACGAGTTTTTCATTAGATACAATTGCAAGATTACTTTTCGTTTCATTTTACTTTCAATTGAGCTTTTAGACTCAATCGTTCATCAATTATTCGGTACAATTATGAATTCTAAATCTAGTTTATGTTTTATTTCCAATATGTGTAACTAATTTCTTTAAACGTTTGCTTAGATATGTGATCGTTGTTTTGATTGATTTTGGGTGTGAAGTGTTTGATAGATGTGTTTTGGTTAATTGGAAATCCATTTGGGTTTAAGATTTAATCATATTATTAGATTACATATATTCTTTATTGGTATAGAACTTGGGCATTTGAAAAGAACTCAAGAATTTGCCAAAAATATGGAATGAATAAGTCAACCGGTCTATAGTTGATAAAAGTTATCAATATTCAAAAAGAGTAGATAATAGTAATCGAAATAACTATGTTTAAACACGAATGCTAGTTTATAAATAAGAGAAATCGGTTTAGAAAACTAGTAAACTATTTGAAAGGAAGTTTAATAAATTAATTCGTACACATCGACTTGGTTCTTAAAGCATAATTATTTGGGGTTTTTATCATATTCGAAATGAGTGGGTTCACGTTTGGGTAATTATAGATAATCTGGTACTCGAAAGGAACTTGGTTTTAAATAAGAAATAAATCACACATTTCATTCACCTAGAAAAAGTCATATATTCGTGAACGGTCCAAGCCAATGTCTCTTTAATCTTGAATATCAAACAATCGTTAAACGTACTTGTTAGTTATAATACAAAACCCCAACTATTTATGTGTTTATTTGTTAATATAAATTCTCAATTTACAATAGTCTCTGTGTTCGAACCCGAACTTTCCAAAACTATACTATAACCGATAAGGATACACTGCCCGGTGTTGTGGTATACATTAAGAGTTTTTGGAAAACTAGATTTAACACACCAAATGCCCTGTTTATTTCTTAGAAATTAAATACCCAAATAGTAGTGAAGTGGACCAAAATCTTTGATACTGAACTTGATATCAAGGAAATGTTTGATGGTGTTAATAAGAGCTTGATTGTTTCCTGCTAAGAGGATTTCATCAATATAGACAACTAGTGCAAGGAATCCTGTCTTTTTGTGAGAGTGAAAAGAGAAGTATCATCATGGCTTTGAATGAAGTCAAGTGATAGGAGGAAGGTGGAAAGTTTGGTGGTAAGTTTACTCAATGTGTTTGGTGGGAAGGAGTTATTGTAGCCTTTTGGAAGTTTCATGTACACCTCCTCATGAAGATCACGATGTAGGAATGCATTATTGATGTCTAGTTGTTCTATGAACTAGTTGTGATGGACAGTAGCAGCTAGGAAAGCCCTGACTGTAACCATTTTAGTCAATACCCTCTTGTTGGGTAAAGCCTTGGGCTACTAATCTAGCCTTATATCTCTCTATGTTATAGACCCATTTAGAACCAATTGATAATTTGTTGGGTGGTAAGAGAGTAATTATCCAGGTACCATTTTCTTTTAAGGCTTGCAATTCTTTGATCATATCATCTTGCCAGTATTTGAATTTAGAAGCTTCAATATAAGATTCTGGTTCTTTGAGGTTATTGATGGTGTTAATGAGGTGTCTTTTAGAAGAGGTGATGATTTTGGAGTAATTGATGTATTTAGAATAGTGGTGTTTAGAAATTGAGTTGGAGGTATGTTTAGGTAAATAATAGTGGTAATCCTGGAATTTTGTAGGAGGTTTATGTATTCTTTGAGAGTGTCTTTGTGGAGGTGGATAAGGGGGTGCAACGTATTATTCAAGGGGAGGTGTAGGAGATTGAATGATAGGAGGTACAGGAGATTGTATAGGTGTAAATGAGTGGACAGGGGAAGGTGCAGGGGATTGTATAGAAAGAGATGTAAGGGGTTGAACAGGAGAAGTGGGGAAGTTGCAGGACTGGTAGCATGGGATTGTATAGGATAGGATACAGATGTAGGATTTGGATAGAAACAAGGAGAGGATGGAGGATTTATAGATACGTAAAGTGGAATGGATGGGTTTGCATTACTTTGAAATGGAAAAATGTCTTCATGAGAGATGACATGTTTGTGGCAAAAAATTTGTATGTATTAAGATCATAAAGAAGGTAACCTTTTTGATTAGTTGGATAACCAACAAAGACTAAGTGAGTATCTCTAGCACCAAATTTGTCAGAGGGATATTGATGTGACACCTTAGGAAAATCTCACATCCCCCGTGCACAAGAATCATAAGAGTCATGCTGAGTATATGAGTAATCTATTAGCCTTTCATGACACGACGCGTTTTGGTGGCTACGGGCACTGCAGAGCTTTGAAAATATGTAGTTGAGCGTGCTTGGGCTAGAGTAATTGCAGGATGGGTGACCCTTTGGGAAGCTCAACCAAAAGTAAATTTGTGAACCTTGCTGGCAAAGCAGACAATGTCGCGGTCATGAAAAGGTGGGGTGTTACAAGTGGTATCAGAGCCACTCTTGTGACGTTTGGGATGGTGGGGAAAACATCAACGAGGACGTTGAGTCCCAAGTGGGGGTGTTTGTGACACCTTAGGAAAATCCCACATCCCCCGTGCACAAGAGTGATGTTGGGGATATGAGTAAACCTTTAGCCTTTCATGACACGACGCGTTTTGGTGGCTACAGGCACTGCAGAGCTTAGAAACTCTGTAATTAAGCGTGCTTGGGCCAGAGCAATTCCAGGATGGGTGACCTCCTGGGAGGCTCGACCAAAAACAAATTTGTGCAATTCCAGGATGGGTGACCTCCTGGGAAGCTCGACCAAAAACAAATTTATGGATGAGTTCAAATAGGCTTTTGTAGTGATGGTCGAGATTTATGGATGAGTTCAAATAGGCTTTTGTAGTGAAGTGGTTCCATTGGAAGCCTATAGATGATATATGCAGCTGCTAGAATACAGTACCCCAAAGATGAATAGGAACTAAAGCTTGAAATCTAAGAGCTCTAGTAATTTCTAAGAGTTATTTGTGTTTTCTCTCTACTCTAGCATTTTGTTGAGGAGTGTATGGACAAGTTGTTTGGTGTGTAATGCCATGAGCATTGAAGAAGAATTTGAGAGATGTGTTAAGGAATTCAAAACCATTGTCACTTCAAACGTTTTAAGAGTGATATTATAATGGTTCAAAATATGTGCATGAAAAACTTTGATATGAGATGTGGCATGGTGTTTGCTAGGTAAGAGATATATCCAGGTATCCCTTGAATAATCATCAACTATAGTTAAAAAGTATCTACAGTTGTGATGTGTACCATGTCTGTAAGGACCCCTTTTATCAATAAGGATAAGATCAAATAAAGTATTTGCATGAGATCTACAATCATTAAAAGGAAGGCATGTTGCTTGGATAAAGGACAAATTTTACATTTATTGAAAGTAGAATTACATGAAAAGGAAGAAGAGATGTTCTTTATTTGTTTAAGTACATGAATAGAGGAGTGACCAAGTCTTGAATGCCATGTATATGGATCCTTGACAATGGTAGATAGAACTGTCGACTAAGCAGGAGTGGAGATGAGTGATTTATCTTGGTGAATTATGTAGAGACCATTACAAAGGGTGCCATGAGCAATCCTCTCATTGTGGTCCTGGAAGTGACAAGATAAAGGTGTTAATAACACATTGAGTGGAAGGTGTTTTCCTAATTTGCTGACTGAGAGGAGTTTGTAAGAAAAAGTAGGAATATAAAGTACATCATATAAGGTAATAGCATAATTAATCTGAATTGTGCCACAATGAGTTACTTAAGTGTTTTGGCCATTTGGTAGTGTGACATATATGGGAGTGGACATGGATGGACATTGTTCGTGCAAGTTAAAGAGTTTGAGACAAGATATGTAGCACCACTATTAACTAGCTATCCAGGCATTCTTAAGGGTGGCAACTACGGATGCTATGAAATTGAATCTTTCATTTGTAACGTGAGAAGCACTGAGTTTATGTGTACATTCTTGATGTGGGAGTGCCATACCAATTAGTGTTTCCATGAGAAGGATCCCTTTGGTTTTGGATGAGTAGCATGACTTGATTGAGTTGATTCTGCACCTGATCCATTCTTGCATTCATTGATGAGTCGGCAACAAAATGAGATTGAGTGGATGATTCTTGTCCCATGGTCATGTTAACTGTCATGTAGTTCTTCAAATCTTGACCAATAGACCTATTTGGTAGCTTATACTTCCCAGTATACACGCTTCTTGACATGGCCTAACTACACAATATACACGCTTCTTGACATGGCCTAATTTCCCAGCATTGGATGTCCACTAGGATAGCCATCAACTTTGTAGCATTCCTCTTTAACATGGCCTTCTTTTAGACAACCATCACAGTATACACGCTTCTTGAAATTGCTTCTTCTAACCGGTTCACTTGAAGGTCTATTAAATCTGGAATTGTTGTTATGTTGATAGTTGTTTGTCCTGTAGGATTGTGCAGAGTAGGATTGTGCAGAGAAAGCATTTGAAAGTGCTGGTTTAGGTAGTAGGCCTTCTCTTTGATTTTCTTCTTGTCTCACCATACTATAAGCCTTTGCAGCACTTGGTAGATTTGACATGATTGAAATTTGGGGAAAAATTGAATCAATTAGGTTAGTAATTTAATTTTTCAGTGAGATTTATCAAATTGTTATCAATTTGATTTCAGATTGAGTATTCGAGTAATTGAGTGATTGCAGAATGTGAATTATGATCAATTTGAGTCTTCGCTGATTGAAGTGGATCTCGTATACCATAATAATGGTGGAAGTTAGTTAACTGTTAACTTAAATAGAAAATACCTAACTACACTAACAGTATTCTATACATACAAGAGTTGTATCTATTTACATTGAGCTATTTACATTGAGCTAGAATCTTGTAGAAACTTGTAACGCCAGTTGTATGTATTGTGTAGTGATAGTATTGATGCATGGCTTGCCATCTTTACAAACATTTTCCAAAATCCTCTATACTCTAAAATGGAAGGCAATGTGGAAGAAACAAAGGAAGAGATATATAACTAGGATGAGCAAACATAATTTAACAAGGCTAACTAAATCTGTTGTTTTGATGTTAAAATACATATCGACTTTTTCTCTTATTACATACAGAGTACTAATTTTATCATACATGTATAGTTAATGAGCAAAATAATTCTATAGAAAACTTAACTGCAAATACGATTGCAAAATATTTCAACATAAAAGTTCACATTGGTTCAATAAAGCACCTACGGGCGCTAACAAAATCGCACCCCAAAAGTGAAAGTAGGGGTATTCACTATTTGGATATAGCCGAATTATCCAATTGGATAATTCAGCTCGGACTAAACGCTTCGGATTTTTGGATTGGTTTGGACGAGAAACGAAATATTATTTTGGTTTTTGGATTGGTTTCGGTTATTATTATATGAACCGAATAGTCCAAATAAACCGTACAATAATTTATCATTACCTATTTTTCATATATCTTATTATATAAAATAATTACCTAATTATTTTGCATATACTTTTCTACTATTTATCATTGTTTATTTCCTATATTTTTTTCACCTAAAACTTATCCTTACTAATTTTCTCACCTATATGCTATAATCTACACTTAATAACCACAACTTTTATTTCCAATTACCAAATCTTTCCAATTCATTTGAACCGTAAACATACATACCCTTCCTATTAGGGCCAAACTAAATTCATTGTCAGTACTTCAACATTCATAATTCATAACTGCATGTACATTTCATTGTCATTATTGACATGTATATTTAGTTAACAAGATAATTCGAAATATAAATCCGATCCAACCGAAGTGTAATTTGTTTCGGATCGGTTCGGATCTTAAGATAATCTGGATGGTTCGTGTAACGATCCGTTTTTGTTAAAAGGACTATTATTGTAATAACTTTTGGTTTATGACCATTTTTATAATGAATTTGAGGTATGGGCCTAAAAGGTGTTATTACTCTAAAGTATGCGGTTAAGAAAGCATTTTTGGGTATGTGTCTGTGTGAGAATTCGAGCAAGAAAAAGCAATAAAGAAAAACTAAGTCGGCTAAAACTTTTGACGGCGATCCGGTAACCGTTTTCGAA
The DNA here is from genome assembly GCA_910822075.1 of Senecio squalidus. NCBI lineage: Eukaryota > Viridiplantae > Streptophyta > Magnoliopsida > Asterales > Asteraceae > Senecio > Senecio squalidus. The sequence goes on along the minus strand of CAJVGC010000060.1, from coordinate 9,759,084 downwards.
CTATTTTAAAAACAGATGCCACCAACGGTCTCCTAAGAGCGTAGGGAACAAGTGGGTATAAGCGGACAATGGAATAGTGGAGTTCGGTTCGGAGTGAATCGAAACATGTTTCGTATTTTGAGGTATAACTCGTTTCTTTTAGGTTAGTAATCATTTATTAAGTGTTTGATAGCTTTAAATGGTGGTTTTATTGTGTTCGATCGAGTTTTGAAAACCTTCTAATCGGGGTTAATTTTATGGAGAAGATGAACATATTCGGCAGCATGTTCGATAAACATGTTCGGAAGAAGTAGGTGGCTGGAAATATTTTGTTTGTGTTGTTTTTATAAGTGTCTCTAATGGAGTGTTTTAGCGATATTATTGTGTCGTTTAATTAGTATAAGAGAATAATTAGTCGTAATTCTTTGGACTGAATTCAGATATGATTGTAACGTAGTATTAATAAACGTTACTTTTAACATGGTTGTGTTTGAACTCGGATTCGGACTTAGAGCTTGGAGTTAAAGTGGGTTTGAGGTGAGTATGGTTTTGTAAAATCGAGCATTATGATAAAATGACGTTGAATCAGTAGTTTATAAGTGGTTTTCTGATCAAATATTGATAAACCCAATACAAGATAACTTCTTTTATGAAAATGAGTAGTTGAGACTACTCGTGTTCGATATAGTGTACATTGCGATGAAGTCCACTTTCGTTTAAATTAGATGTGTTATATAATTTTTATTGTTGTTATTTGTTTTATGCATTATAAGGAGTATGCCTTAGTTTTGCATAAGAGGCATTTGAATTGATTACGGGGAGTATAAGTGCTCGTAGATATGTGTTAGCGAAACCTAGTAAAATTAACTAGGAGCCAAGTTCTAGACCTCCCTTGCATCACGAGGTACTGGGACATGATCCCATACTGGAGTGATGCCTGACTATTAAAATGTGTAAACCGGGGACATCACGTGGGAGTAGGGAGGTGTAATAAGATGAAACACCGTGGAACCCTCCTTAACGACGACGCATTGATTTGAAAAGTCGGAGTAGTGAAAGATTATATTTCGGGTTATTATAAAGATTGGGAGTCGCGCCCCAATGCTTATAATAATATGCAGAAATGGGTAAGTATCGAACGGGGTAATAACCATAGGGAACAAGAGGGACCCTATTATGATTAAAACTTAGGGCAGGATGAACCCTAGTGAACTTATAATTGATTATTGAATTATTATGTAATTGTTTAATGAAATATTTATATATAATGTTAATGATTTATTTATTATCTACTATTGAAGTAGTGAGTATGGATTGGGCTAGTAAAGGCTTGATATGTTTCTTTCTAAAATGTTTTAAATAGTCTTTACTAATAATATTGTCTTACTAGCTTTACGCTAATACTCTTTTCTCAAACCTCTCTTTTGCTCGTAGGTTGCCTACCTTCATGTGAGTGGGAGTACATTTGGGGTAGCTTTATAATTCCCCTGCTTTTGGAACAACTACTTTGTATAATATCTGTAATAAATTTTATAAATGTTAACGTAGTGTATGGTATTTTGTAAACTTCATTATTGAACCGCATATCTTGTATTAAACATTATTTGACTCTCATATTTAAAAAGTTTTTGAAAAATGTAATTTTTGAAACCCATGACGTTACAGTTCAGATCCATATTTTGAAAACCGAAATCCAATTGGATTCAGTTAATTTGATAGGATTAAACCGATCCATCCAAACGAACACCCCTAAGTAAAAGGAAAGGTCAAGGGTTATTATTTGCTGAAATTAAACTCAATAAAAATAACACCTTGGCACTCTTAGACACGGGTGCATCCCATAACCTCATAGAAGAAGCCAAAAGACTTGGTATATGGTACCATCGTGGTAAAGGGAAAACAAATAAAGGCAGTAAATTCAAAAGCAAAAGAAATTACGTGAATAGCAAAGTCAAAAATATGTGTAAAGTGAAAACAAACCAAGGCAGTAAATTCTAAAGCAAAAGAAAATACGGGAAAGGCAAAGTCAAAAATATGTATAAATGAATGGCGAGACAAACTTAAACTATATGGATGATTTCTAGGACTAGGACTAGGACTACGACTAAACCAATGACTTCCTAATCCCATCGACCAGGTCTTTAGTGTTTGTAAATGATAAATAAGGTGCAAGTCACCAAGCTAAGCCAAGGAATTGATGAACGGAAATCAATTTTCTCGCTCGTATTCTAGATCCTCCAAAGACATAACCTTGAGAAAACTACATCACTAACAAAAGACTTCCAATTTTAATACCCTCAATAAAGTACGACGCTTTCAAAATTTAGACACACTCGTAACGAGGGCGTCACAAAATCAAGTGGGGGAGGGTGTTACTGGACATACGTTTCACCCTCAAGATCAAATCAAGACGCTCAGACGCTCGTAGATAGAAGATTCTAGATACTTCGAGATTACTCTTCTATAATCAGAAAACAACAAACTATAACTAATGAAATATCCTAGTAACCTCATATAATATCTATATCTATAACATATCTAGTTTAAATAGTAGAATTTTAAAGCATTTCTTATGTACGAGTATACGACTAATTCTAGATTATTCTAGAATTAGTCATAATATTCTAGCCTAGTTAGTATTTTTAAACATCCAGACTAGTTTTAATCTAGAATAATCGTTATGATTAGCTCTCATATGTAATCACTTGTTTTCCTTGAATCATATTATAATAAACAAATTTCTAACTCTCCTTGCAAATGTTCCTTTACCTTCTTACTTTTCGACTTACTAGTCGTTTAATATCGGTTATCCAGAATGCCACACGGGCCAAGAAAACTGACCCTATGACACTATGTTTTCTTGAAACTTTCCAAGACTACTATGAAAGATAAATGCTTAAAAGCTAATGGTATGCATTCTCCCAACTCGGCATGGTCCTTTAGCCCGCGAGAACATGAATATGAACAACTTCAAGAATTGAATGAAATACTTTGCAATTTGAGGTTGAATGATAACATGGACTCTTGGACTTTTATTCTAAATGAATCAAAGGAATTCTCTGATAAAACCCTTTGTAACTTTCCGGAGGAAAAAAAAAATTGCAACTTTTAATTTCAACATGACGGGACTGAAGACTTGTGATATCTGCATGGAACCTTAATCTTCCTCTTAAAGCTAACATCTCTTCTTGGTGTATCGATAATTTAAGGTTGCCAACAAGTACTAAACTACATTAGTGTAGCATAGATATTGACTCAACCAGATGTGTCATTTGTGACCAAAATCAAGAAAGTAAAATTCCCTTGTTCTTGGATTGCCCGTTGTTTGGCATCCTGTTTTCATGTGATGGAATCTCTGTATTTCCACCCCTCTAAATTTCAAAGATGCCTTCGACATCTCTCAACCCCTCCCCCTCCCCCTCCCGCTCCTCTTGTTGCCGCTTCGTGAGCTTGGAGATGAATGTTTTGAAGTCGTGATGAAAATCGTCTTTTGGATCTTATGTCAATATCGGAATCAGGTGATCATCTTCAACTTCAAAAAACCTCGAAAAGATAAACTTGGTGACGACATCCGAATCTTAATTTATTTTTGGATTTTTAATATTTGTAAAATTTTTAATTTCACTTGGTTATACGGATTAGTAAACTATCTCCCTTTATTCCAAACAGAATAAACCGTATGTAATCCTTTTTTCTAACTTCTTGGTATCTTTAATACCACCACCGTTAAAACAAAAAATCCTTTCCAGTTCGTCCTTAGTCATTCAACTCGATATAGATGTCTCGAGACCTTGTGACGACCCCGATTGTATCCTTATAAATAATATATGAAAATATCTAATCGTTAGAGAAACTTAATAAGAGGAAACAATCACTTTCTTTCCCGTGGATTAAATTAATCTAACCAGTTTAATATAATCATGTTAGATCTTGTTTCATTTTTTGCTTTTTTTTTTTTGTAGTCTAAAACTTTTTTGTGTTTGAAATAGCGTTTTGGTATGTAAATGTAAATTGCTACACTATGCATATATACATATCACAATATAAAACATGCATTGTGGCATATCAAAACAAAAGTGCTAGTAGTAGTAGATGTGGAAAGTAATCGGTCCGACTAAACTTGTAAGAACTCGTACGTGTTAGTCGACAAAAGTTAAATTCACCACCTATTATATCCACCTCTCCGCGTCTCCACCACCATGCAAACCCTCCAAACCCCAAAATCCACCATAAATAACCACCCCAATTCACACAACCAAAACACACCATCTCCCAAAATGGCAAAGCTAATATTTCTCGTTCTCGCCTTCACAGCGCTGATCGCCTTTGCAACCGCTCATACAACCATCGTCACAACAACCACTATCCAAGACCGTGATCCAAGCTCAACTCAGCAATGTAGTCAAGAGCTCCAGGGAGAACGATTCCGTCAATGTGAAGACTACCTTCAACGGAATCAAGGTCTTGAGCAGTGCTGTAACGAGATCGAAAGAGTCGACGAGAAGTGCCAGTGTGCCGCGGTTAAGCAGGTGCTTAGGGATGCCCAACATGAGTATCAACAACAACAAGGACAACGCGGTAAAATTTCTCGTTATCAGCAGATTAAAAAGTTGAGGAACATGGCTCAGAATCTTCCTAACAGATGCAACCTACAAACCCAATGCCAAATTGGAACCGTTGTCTCAACCACCAGCATCACTGAAAACATATGCGAAAATCCTGGCCAGCAAAGTTCACGACAATGCCGTGAAATCATCCAACAAGAAAGCTTCAACCAATGCCAAATGTATGTATATTGTTGAAAATTCGTAATTGTAACAACATTCTCAAAAAGAGAATTATCACTTTCTAGTGGCACCATAAAAGTGTCACTGAAACAAAAATACCAAAATCAGAAATGATAAATTTTTCGACATAATTTTTGTATTATAAAGTGGAAAAAAACTGTTGGTTTTAATCGTTTATTTTCCGGGTTACGGTTTGATAGAATCGATTAAGGGTAGCAAAAGCTTAGAAGAGCTTGTCACTGTGTATTGATTTTCAAATAAAAAGGACTATTAGTTTGTCTAATTACTTAGTGGTTAATATAGTCTTGCATGAGATTATAGGAACGTGGGTTTTGGTTTTGCATGTTAGCTTGATTGTAGGCAAGAAATCGGTAGTGGGAGTAGATAACATCCATGACTTAGCTAGGGGGTACTTTCTTTATTTTCTGTATATATTTTAATTTGTATGGAAATTAACACAGAGAGAAATACAAGATTATTAACGTTCCAATATTCGTGTGTTTTCAAGGGGCCTGAACCAACAAAAACAACCATGGCCTCACTATCTTCTGCCCAAGTGAACAGGTACATCGCACAAAAGGTCCGGTCCCAAGGAACACTTCTAATGAGCATCAACAAGCAAGGAAAACAAACACAGAGCGTTAAACAATGTTGCAATGAGCTAAAAAACGTGAGAGAGGAGTGCCAATGCGAGGTGATGAAAGAGGTCTATAGGAAATTGACCCAGCAACAAAGAAGCCAACAAGGTAGCCAATTTGGTGGGCATCAACAACAGATGGAAGTCGTGCAACGAATAGTTCAAAATCTGCCCAATCAATGCGACTTAGAGGTCGAGCAATGCCGCATCCCATCAGAGATATTCTAAGGTTGAGGTGATTAATTGAATAATAGAGATTATCGATCGCATCTTTAGTCGAGGTTTATGGCTTTGAAATGAGACCAGTTTCCGAAATAATAATAATAATAACGAGCGCAACGAAATATATGTACATGTGTAATCATGGCCTTTTATCTTGGCTAGGATAAATAAAAATGATTACTGGAATTTTAATCTTTGAATTGAAGCGACTTGAAGCTTTAAATTAACATCCCTTATTCTAATATTGATATTAATTATACTATTCTTCTTGGAACGGCATTGGAGAAAAAGAAAACTAGCATGTAATCCAATTAATAGATATTACAAGTTGATTTAAATGTCAAATCATCCAATCAATAGATATATTTTCTCCATACTACAAATCCAAAGGTAAGAGCGTATCAACTAATAAGTTACTACTCGGCTTTTTAAGGTTGAAAGTAGACTCATTTATAAATTTCCAAATAGTCCAAAGAGCGGCGTGAATTATTACATTAAAGATCTTCTTTAACTTCTCCGAAAGAAGAAGGGAATTTGAGATGTTGAGAAGATCTTTAATGGACTTTATACGAGGCTCCTGAAGAGTCCAACACGAAAAGAGAGACCGCCATAAAACTCAAGCCACCTGACATTCCACGAGATATGTTGTTTAGTCTATTGATCATCATCACATAAAGGACATCTCGTAAAGTCGAGATCTATACCCCTACTGTCAATATTTGACCTTGTTGAAAGCCTTCAGGTAGCTACATTAATGATCTTCTTTAACTTTTCTGAAATAAGAAGGGAGTGTGAGGTGCTGAGAAAATCTTTAATAGATTTTATACAAGGCTCTTGAAGAGTCCACCAAGAAAAGAGACACCGTCATAAAACTTGAGCCACCTGACTGTTGGACAGATTAATCATTATGTGTCAAACATACTTACTTTAGTATTTATGTATTTATGGGTCATAATATAACATTGTAATGGGCTGTAGAATTGGGTCAAAACAGTTAACCCAAACAGCAGTTAGATAGCAGTTATTAGGGTAAACGTTGCAATGGTTGAAACATAACCGTTGCTTAGTATAAAGTGTCAATCGAGTCTGTACATATTTAATCAATCAATACAATATTGTTGTGTGTTTAATCTGTCTTGTGTCACTTTCTATTTCGTTGAATTGTTTACCATACAACCATGTTTCATTCAAGTATGTTAAGATCCAATTGGCTTGGCAAGAAACCTGTGCCACATTGGTATCAGAGCTATGGCTCAAATCATGGGAAAAGGCCACAACCAATTGACCGAGAAGAAATTTCAAGTAAGTTTTTGCAAAGGGTATCACCACAGAGAAAGATCTCCATGGAGTAAGAAGAAGAATTTGTCCCCAAAATGCAAAGAGATGTTGTTGCAAAGGATAAAGGAGATCGAGGCTTTTAATGCCTCACAGGAATCCAAAAGGTATGGAGATAATAGCAAAACTCATAAGGAGAGAAGGGCTAGGTGTTACAAGTGCAAGACCAAAGGGCATTTTTATTGGAATTGTCCAAACAAAGAAGACAAGAAAGGGAAGCAAAAGGCGGAAAGGATGGCTGATACAATCAAGTACCCAGAAAAGGTAATGTTTCTAGAAAAAGTTCATGTTAATACCGATTTTATGATTAATGGGACAGATTTTAGAAATTGGGAAAATATTTGGTTCGTTGGAAGTACATACAAAGTTCATATGTGTTCAACAAGGAACTTGTTCAAAAATTTAACATATAAGTTTGAGACGATAGCAAAGGAAGAAAATGAAGAAAAATTCATATTTTCATATGGATTTGGGGATGCTGTGATGGAAACAGGAGAAGTCAATTATGTCATACCAAATGTTCATTACACACCAGAGGTTACTAACAATGTTTTAAGCATTGATCTTTTAGAAAAGCAAGGCTATGTTGTTGAAATTAGTGAGAACAAATGTAATATCCATTACACGTTTGGAGAAAAGGAAACATGGAAGGCACGAGAAGAAATTCACACAAAGTTCGCTGAATTAAGTGAAGTCATTACCCACCACAACAAGTATCTGCAGAAATACTTTGAATCACTAGAACAAAAAAATGAAGAATCATGTGTAAAAGGGTTAGATGCTTTAAAGTGGGATAGGGATGATGAGCACGATTACGTTGATGATGAGTACATCAGTTGGAATGGATCCCTATAGGCCTTGAAGGTAAACTCGTTCTCAAGGTTTTTATCTTTTCTGAAATTGATAAAAAGGGACAGCATAGTATACAAAAACTGGGATATTTTTAGTAAAAAGTACATAGAAATGTTGAAATGGTTTTATCTAGTCTATCTTAATTATGATGTGATGGAAGAGATATCGCCGTTCAAAGGAGTAATGGAAATCAATCTGCTTAGGTTGCACAAATTGGTAGATAGTCTTGGAGGCTATTTAAGTGTCACCATAGATGATACATGGAAAACGATCGCTGGTATGCAAGGTTTGATAGAAGAAAATGGTGGTGGAGCAATTAAGGATTGCTACAGGAAGTTCATAAGCAAAGTACAAGTGTATTACGAGACGGCATAAGAACCTTGGATTGAAGAAAGGCCTGGAGAAGTGGCTGGTGACAGCAGTGGTAATGCTGGAAGGAAAGACCCACAAGGCACGAAAGAGGTTGAGGCTGAAATTAGGGAAACACTTAGGGAGATGTCAATGAAAAAAAGGCCACATTTTGGAGTAATCTTGGAAGGTAACTCAAACAACGAAGTAGCTAATCAAAGCGCTACAGACATCACAGACAACACTGATGTTGTTGTCATTACTTGAAGAATCAGAAGATCGTTTGACTATAATGATTAAGGGGGAGATGTTGGACAGATTAATCATTATGTGTCAAACATACTTACTTTAGTATTTATGTATTTATGGGTCATAATATAACATTGTAATGGGCTGTAGAATTGGGTCAAAACAGTTAACCCAAACAGCAGTTAGATAGCAGTTATTAGGGTAAACGTTGCAACGGTTGAAACATAACCGTTGCTTAGTATAAAGTGCCAATCGAGTCTGTACATATTTAATCAATCAATACAATATTTTTGTGTGTTTAATCTGTCTTGTGTCACTTTCTATTTCGTTGAATTGTTTACCATACAACCATGTTTCATTCAAGTATGTTAAGATCCAATTGGCTTGGCAAGAAACCTGTGCCACACTGACATTCCACGAAGATATGTTTTTCACGCTCTTGATCATCATCACATAAAGGACATCTCGTAGAGTCGAGGTCTATACCCCTACTGTCAAGATTTAACCTTGTTGGAAGCATTCAGGTAGCGATCCACCATGTCGAAATGTTAACTTAAACATTAGTTTCAAATTTATTTAAAAATTAAATGACACATAACTTAAACATTAATCTTCATGATTCTTATATCTATCTTACATCTTGACCACGTCTTGATGGTACATATTATGAGAGAGAGAGAGAGAGAGAAAGTAGAGGAATGGATTCCTGTGGCACCCCGCCGCCGTAGTCAACAAGGTCATCGATCGCAAAATCACAACCTTCTTCTTCACCAATTTTCCGGCTAAATGGGATCAAGCAACAATGAAGAAGATTTTCTCCAAATATGGTAAGGTTAATAATGTATATATATATAGCACGTAAACGAACAAAAGGCGGTCTCCCATTTGGTTTCGTTAGATTCATCATGGCGGAGGATGAAGCCGATTTTAAAGCAATGTTGAACTCTATATGTATTGGCACTAGAAAACTGGAATGTAATGTTGCTAGATTCCAAAGGAAAGAACCAACAGCAAGGAGAATCCCATTGGAGCTCTATTCTAAACAGCAAAATCACATACAATCTCTTGACACTATAAAACGTATTCAACATTTCTTTGAAAAACCCTTTCACAAATCTTTTGTGGATGCAGTCAAGAATACCAAACCTGTTACTGAAACAAAGCCGCTAAAATTTATAAAGACCTCTTCCCAACCTATTCTAAACTCTCTTTCAACTTCTCTAACCGACGACCTCAAGTCAATTCACAGCGGGCCAAACCTCTTAAAACTCTTTTCTGATGAAGGGGTGATGAATGTTAATATTCACTATGTCGGAGGATTGTCGGTCCTCCTCCATCTCCCCGATTCTAAATCGGTCAGCCTTACCCTCTCAAAATACGTCAATTTTGTCTTGCTTTCATTCGTTGCAACCTTGGAAACATACGTTCACTATTAAAGATAGGCTATCATGGATTCAAATTGAAGGAATGCCACCCCATGCGTGGTTTCCCGAGGCCTATTCTACCATAGCTGAAATATGCGGTGAAGTTATCATCCCTGAAACTTGTAATACCAAGAAGATTAACAGAAACTCCGGTAAAGTTTGCATCAAAACCCATTCTACTGATGTAATTCTAGAATCCGTCACGGTGATGGTAGATGGGGAAAAAGTGATGCTGAGAATCAAAGAAGTGGAAGGGAATTTTGAATCCTTCTACGAACAGTCGGAATCTTCAGATGAAAACCTACAAAACTCAGAAGATGGATGGTGGTGGTCGGAAAAAAGCGAAGAGAATGGTTTTGGTGATAAATCAATGTCAAATGGTACGATATTGGCAGAAAACGACGAAGTCAAGTTTTGTCATGTTGGTATTTGAATAGTGTTAAATAAATATGTGTCCGTAAATGTGTTAGACTACGGGAGCGCACACATCGACATTTAGACATGACTACAAGTTTAATTTATTTATTAAATATTACTTAATGGTTAAGTGTAATATTTATTAAATTACAAGGATGTATTATGTAAATAAGAATGTTTCCTTATTGTAATACAACTTGGGCTCCAAGTTAAAGCTAGACTATAAAAGAAACACCAAGGCTCATTCTTTCCTTGCACATAATCGATTCTAGGCTTCTTTACTTAGAACCGATCGATTTTAAACAAACAAGGGGTGTTTCGATTTTAGCTTTAGCAAACCAAGGGGTTTTCGACAATTGTTGTTTAAAGCAATTAAACGTGTACTAGCATACTAGTCTTTTGCTAAAAGAAGGTGTTGCTTACGTAACCGTAGGTTAGATCTTACACTTAGATCTACGACTTTCGCTTACTTCTAATTCAAGGTAATTCTTTATCCGATTTATTATTTACTATGTGATCCTAAATTCCGCTGTCATGTATTGTTTGACAATATGACTCTAGTTGTATACCTATAGTGGTATCAACCAAAACATAGTAATTTTATTTTGGATAATCTGTAAACATCAAGACTTGTGGGGGGGGGGGGGGGGGGGGGGGGGATCGAGGTATGGGATTAAACGAACGTTAAAATGTAATCTGTAAACGTTTTATTAAAAAAAAAAAAAAAACGTTTTTTGTTTTGTTTTGTTTAAACGTTGATTAAGTCTTAAACCTTAAAACGCAAATTTTGATGTTTAAATTAATTATGTGTTGTATTTATTTTTTATAAATTATGTTTATTAAGTTACATGCATAACTTTGTAAACATAATTAGATATTATGATATTATAAAAAGTAAATTGCATATATTGACACATATTATTAATTGGTAATTGTATATGTGTGACACCTTAATAAGAACTATATGCTTAAAAGGTCTATTTGTGGTTTATTTGATATTGAGAATTTTGAATATACAAACCGCCTACGCAATCCATATTTGATTTTTGTGAACGGATGTATGTGGTCCGTTTCTGTTGAAACGGGGGTAAAAGGGTTTGTATATTCAAAATGACCATAGAGACCATTTGCATGCTTAGGATACTCATTTGATGCGTAGAATAATTCTTAATGTATATTGTTAATATTGTTGTCAAATGTTTTTTTGAAAGAAACAAAATTAAATTAATATGACTAAAGAATTATTATAACGAGTTATTAATTTATTTTGGAAAATTTAAAACGTTCTAAAACGCATTGGTTGGGTTTATATACCGTAATTTGGTATAAGCGACGGAACGTATAAATTTTCAAAATATCTTAAAAACCATCGATTTAATAAGCGTGTGATTAGTAATTCATAACTAGATTGTACATGCTCAGTGTATTATTACCCAACTAGGCTCACCTACATAAAGGACGATGTCTAGAAAAGTTTACGGAGTATTCTACTCCTAATGAGGTCAGGTTTTAAGAGATGCTTAGTCGTCCCCTACCCTCACTTGCTTACCTGGTCGTACCCGTTGTAGAGCTACCGAAAGGGTTTTAATGATGACCATGTTACGATTAGTTGTATGAATTAGGTAATCATAGAAACACGTTTAATAACCAGTAAAATAAAAACTTTTTGTTTTTAATTAAATTACGTTACAAAATTGTTGCATGACAATTGTGTACGTAGATTTTTAACACCCATGGAATTTAAGTCAATTGCTATCTGTATTGCCTAGACAGCTTGTACTTGTTCGTCACTCTACGTGAGACGTAGGTAAAGGGTATCCAAGGCGGATTACCACTCATAGTGAGACTATGGTGGACTATCTGCAGTCTTCAGTCGGATGACTTAAATCGGTTTATGCAGTGAGACTGTAAACGCCGATAGCGATAAGATGCGAAGAAACATGATTAATGTCACGATCACCATTTAGATGCTCAGATCGAATTATGACATTAAGTCCCATTTTCTAGGATTTTCACCGGTAAATGCAATTACGGATCGTCACTTACCTTTTGAGTATTACTTAGTTCCTAGCAGATCAACTGATGGAACGGTAATATGTCAATTGGATCCTAGACTTAACTAAAAGTAAACCATGGGTTTTACGTTTTATGTTAAGAATTTTATGTCGAAAGTACTAATAAGAACTTTCACTCTGTTTTTGCAGGAATTGGCACAAAACGCAACTGATGAGATTTTGAATGAAACCAAAATCGTGTTAAGGCGCAATATTCTTACTGGGCCGAATTTCAATGATTGGCACTGATCACTGAGGATTGTCCTAAGAGTGATGGAGCGCGAACATATCCTTGAAACACCTTTGGGTGCTAAGACAACTGCTAAGTCTCCTCAAGAGGAACGTGACTTGTATAGGGAAACCTACAAAGCTCATGTAGAAGTGCAATGTCTTATGTTGAGTTGCATAACCTCTGAGGTTGCAAAGCAGTTTGAAAACAAGCAACCCAATCAGATCATATATGAGCTACGTGCATCGTATGAGAAACAAGCCGGCCTTGATCTAAATGACTTGATTCGAGAAGTACATGCATGTCATCATGTGTCAGGAACGCCCGTTGGGACTCACGTTATGAACATGAAAAGCTTGTTTGATAGGTTGACTAGGATGCAAATTGCATATCATAACCAAGTCGCCGTGAGCATTATTCTCAACTCTCTCTCACCGGAATTTGAGGAGTTCACACGAGGTTATAATATGCAAAGTATGAAAAAAGCATCAACGAACTCCACGCTATGTTGGTGGAATTCAAAAAGTCAAAAATGAAGGTGAAAGGCACTCAAGTCTTAATGATTGAGGGAATCCAAGCTCATAAGAAGAAAAAGCAACCGCTAAAGGCTAAGGGGAACATTGCAAAGGGTGGTAAAAATAAACAAGTTGTTGTTTATTCTTCCAAGCCTAAGCAAACTCCTCCAGCTAAGAAGGCAAAGGTCATGATACATGTCATTATTGTGGAGATAAGAGTCACTGGAAGAGGAACTGTCCTAAGTGGCTTGCCGAGGTGCAAAATAACAAAAAGAACGGCACGGCCGGTTCTACAGGTATTTTCACCATTGAATTATATTCTTTCGCTAAATCAAATACTTGGGTCTATGACACTGGTTGTGGAGTTCATATTTGTAACTCTTTTCAGGGGTTTAGAGCGAAAGAGAAACTGAAGTATGGATCCTTGTACCTGTACGTCGGCAACGACATACGAGCAGCAGTGGATGCCATTGGAATTTATGACTTACGATTACCCTCGGGCATAATTCTTGTATTAGACAATTGTTATTATGCACCTTCTATAGTTAGGGGAATTGTTTCAGTTTCGGTTTTGAAAGATAATGGTTTTTGTAATACATTTACCGATTATGGGATTTCTGTTTCTATGTATAATATTCATTATTTTAATGCTATTGCTATTAATGGAATATTTGAAATTGATTTGCATGATCGTCTTTCATTACCAAATAATAATTCATTGTTTAATTTAAGGCCAAAACGATCTAAGTCTAACTTAGACTCATCCTTCCTATGGCATTGCCGTCTTGCACACATTGGCAAACACCGTATCGAAAGGCTTCAACGTGAAGGGCTTTTGAAAGCAAGTGAGGATTCATTTGATAGGTGTGAGTCATGTGTATCGGGCAAAATGGCAAGGAAACCCTTCTCGCATGAGAATCAAAGGGCGACTGACTTACTAGGAATCATACATACTGATGTATGCGGTCCTTTTAAGCATATGTCTAGGAGAGGTGCTTACTAATACGTTACATTTACCGATGATTTCAGCCGTTAGCTTATGTTTACTTGCTTAAACATAAACATGAGGTGTTTGAAATCTTCAAGGTATTTCAAAACGAAGTAGAAAATCAACTCGGCAAAACCATCAAGGTCCTCCGATCGGATCGTGGTGGTGAATATCTCAGTCAAGAGTTTAAGAATCATCTACAAGTCCAGCATCTTACTCCTCCCTATACGCCACAACACAATGGTGTATCGGAAAGGAGAAATCGAACATTGTTGGATATGGTTCGATCGATGATGACGCTTACAACCTTGCCATTGTCTTTTTGGGATTATGCCTTAGAGTCTGCAGCACGCATTCTCAATATGGTTCCAACCAAGAAAGTTGATAAGACACCATATGAATTATGGTTTGGCAAAGCGCCAAATTTGTCTTACTTAAAGGTCTGGGGATGTGAGGCTTTCGTTAAGCGCGATTCGCCTGACAAACTCGAACAGAGATCTGTTAAGTGTATCTTTGTAGGATACACAAAGGAAACGATGGGTTACTACTTCTATAATCCTTCTGAGAACACTGTGAAAGTGGCTCGATATGCTGAGTTTTTCGAAACAAAGCTTATTGGTCAAGGAAACAGTGGGAGGGTTATAGACCTTGACGAGGTTCAAGAGGAAGATACGTCACTTTCTACTAACACTGGTGATCAATAAATCGGGGGGGGGGATAGATTTGAGCCTCAGGATATGCCTCAATCTAGTCCGACTCAAGTTGTGATTGAGCCTCAAGTTCAGTCTCAACAACAAATTGTTGATGCTCCAATTCGTAGGTCCGAAAGGACGATAGGTGCACCTTCTAGGTTGAACTTAAACGTTAATCTAGAGGATGGTGACGTATCACGGGATCTTAATGAACTTCAAGCTGCGAATTTGGAGATCCAATCCATGTATGACAACGAAGTTTGGGATTTGTTAGATAAACCTCCAAATGCCAAGACTGTCGATTGTAAATGGATCTTTAAGATAAAGACTGACATGGATGGGAATATACACGTCTATAAAGCTCATCTCGTGGCAAAAGGATTTACTCAAGTCTATGGTATAGATTATGATGAGACTTTTTCCCCAGTGGCAGACATAAGAGCTTTAGAATTCTCTTAGCCATAGTTGCATTCTATGACTACGAGATATGGCAAATGGATGCCAAGACAGCTTTCTTGAATGGTTATCTAGACGAAGAGGTCTATATGAACCAACCATAAGGTTTAATTGATCCATTACATCCCAACAAAGTATGCAAGCTAAATAAGTCCATTTATAGACTTAAGCAAGCATCAAGGAGTTGGAATAAAAGATTCGATGAAGAAATCAAGAAATTTGGTTTCGTTCAGAATCTAGATGAGTCATGTGTATATCTAAAGACCAGTGGGAGTAATGTTGTATTCCTTGTCTTATATGTCGATGACATATTACTTATGGGAAACTACATTCCAATGCTTGAAGATGTAAAATCTTATCTTGGAAAGTGTTTCGCCATGAAAGACTTGGGTGATGTAGCATATATTCTAGGAATCAAGATCTCGAGAGATAGATCTAAGTGGATGATAGAGTTAAGTCAAAAGGCTTACATTGACAAAATACTAAAACGGTTTAGTATGGAAAACTCCAAGCGTGGATTTATCCCAATGCAAGATGGACTTAAACTCAGTATTCAGGATGGTGCATCTCAAGAGGTGGAATGTATGCAAAGGATTACCTATGCTTCGGCAGTAGGATCCATTATGTATGCAACAAGATGAACAAGACCTGATAGAGCTTTTGCGCAGAATATCGTAAGTAGGTTTCAACAGAATCCGGGCGAAAAACACTAGATTGCTGTAAAGAACATTCTGAAGTACCTACGGGCTACTAAAGATATGGTTCTGGTGTATGGTGGAAATACCGAGGCAGAACTTAAAGTTACTGGTTACTGTGATGCCGGATTTCAGACAGACCATGATGACATCAAATCTCAAACAGGTTATGTTTTCATAATGAATGGAGGAGCTGTAGTCTGGAAAAGCAAAATCAATCCACCATTGCAATGTCTACAACAGAATCTGAGTACATAGCAGCTGCTGAAGCTGCGATGGAAGCTATTTGGATCCGGAAATTTATTTCTGGACTTGGTGTAGTTCCTACCGCCAAGTTACCCATGGATATGTATTGCGACAACACGGGTGCAATAATCATAGCTAATGAACCAGGTGTTCAAAAGGGAGCCAAACACTTTCAAAGGAAATTTCATTATATTCGTGAGCGCATAAATGATAATGAAATCAAGCTACTCAAAGTTCACACAGATAACAACTTGGCAGGTCCTTTTACAAAGGCTTTGGCAAAGACGAAACTAACTCACTTGGCTGAGGGCATAGGACTTCGTTTGTCTAGTTGTTCCATGTAATCTGTGAATTTATTAAGCATTTGGATATATGGATGTATAAACAATTTTTTATTATGATTAAATAATATTGAGGATATCTGATTTTAATTCATATTTAATTGTTGCCCAATTTTGCATGTTTTAATCCTTGATTTATATTTATATTTATATTTAAATATTTTTTTAAATATGCGTTGTCGTTTGATTATGTGGGAGCATAATTGAATTAAGACAATATCCGAGTAGTCATCTTGGCTCACTAACCCGGATGGTGTACATGGAGATGAACATTGGATTATCCCACATTAATTAGTACTTATGGATCCTTGTCATTAAGTATAATTCATAAGGTTTAATGTCCTTTGACTTGAGATACAAGTTGGGAATCATGTACGTAGTGCATTATTTGATTCTAGTCAAACGCACTCCTGAATAAGGGTGTTATAAAGGCTATTTTTGGTAATGCTACGAAATACGATGACTACCAATTGTAGTCAATATAGGATTTGTTTCTTCAGTGAAAACTGAAGCTAGATACTAACTGGGCCACTCATGAATACTTACGATGTTTGTCTGGCCAGACCCAAATAAGTCCAGAACTGTCTCGACTGTATTAGGTAATCTTAAGTGATTCGCGAAATGAGAAACAGTAGTTAAAATGGAATGATTTTGATCCATCAAAAGATTTTAACTAAGTATCTATAACAAAAGGATACGAACCGAATTTAGACTCACAAGTGAGTTTTGGAGAAACTTCACTCGTGCATTTATGGGAGCATTGATATGTTGCTAGACATTAATCAATGTTCATGTTTATTTGAACTTATTCAAAAGTGGGAGCTGTTGGTATTTGAATAGTGTTAAATAAATATGTGTCCGTAAATGTGTGAGACTACGGTAGCGCACACATCGACATTTAGACACGACTACAAGTTTAATTAAATTATCAAATATTACTTAATGGTTAAGTATAATATTTATTAAAATACAAGGATGTATTATGTAAATAAGAATGTTTCCTTATTGTAATACAACTTAGGCTCCAAGTTAAAGCTAGGCTATAAAAGAAACATCAAGGCTCATTCTTTCCTTGCACATAATCGATTCTAGGCTTCTTTACCTAGAACCGATCGTTTTTAAACAAACCAAGGGGTGTTTCGATTTAAGCTTTAGCAAACCAAGGGGTTTTCGAAAATTGTTGTTTAAAGCAATTAAACGTGTACTAGCATACTACTCTGTTGCTAAAAGAAGGTGCTGCGTACGTAACCGTAGGTTAGATCTTACACTTAGATCTACGACTTTCGCTTAATTCTAATTCAAGGTAATTTTTTATCCGATTTATTATTTACTACGTGATCCTAAATTCCGCTGCCATGTATTGTTTGACAATATGACTCTAGTTGTATACCTATATGTCATACCCTTAACGGCCGAAAAAGGCCGAAAAAGTGTCAAGGCGTGTGTTTGAAAACCCTACTGGATTAGGTGGGATTTTGTGATTTCATCCAACCAATCTTTTAATAGATTTGAGCCCAGCTCTCCCTCAGACCACTCCACCAAAACCATTAACGTTCCAAAAAGAAAGAGAAATAAAAATAAACATAAGCAGGTGTTTGCTTCTAAATCTGGTCGGAAGAATGGTGGTTTATTCAAACGCATTAGGAGATTTAAGTCATTAAAATTGATCCATGCTATCAATGGAATAGCTAGGAGAAATACTAAACAAAAGGCTGAGAAAGAAGCAACAATCATGACATTCACTAACTAGAAGTGCTGATCAGAGGCTTCAGGCACAGGGGTCGAAATTGTTTCTTCTTCAGATTCTGGATCAGTGATTAGACGATGTAATATCCGGTTGTAAGTACCCCTCATTCTCCTTCCTTGTCTATTGATAATGAAATTGCTAAGACCTTAAACTTGGGTTTAATTTAGAAACAAATGAAAAAGATATTGAAATTATTATTAAAGGGAAAGGAGTGTCAAAAGGTTTCCCATGAATATATATTAGAGGGGTAGATTGTGACCTCAAAGTAAACTGGGTCAGGAGAATTTGTAGAGAAAACTTCTTGGGACTTCAGGAAACAATGTCAAATAATGTCAATGATTATCTTATTCATAGCCTATGGGGTGGTTCTGATTGTGATTATTTGGTTAAGAGTCCCATTGGCAAATCGGGGGGTATTGTTGCCATATGGGATAAATCTATTTTTACCATGTATACAAAGATTGATGGGGAGGGGTTTCTTGCTATTAAAGGGCGTTGGAAATCACTTGAATCGAATTGTCTCATGATCATAGTTTATGCTCCTCAAGAACTTATCAAAAAGAAGAAATTGTGGAGTGACATCTCAAACCTAATTCTGACCTCAAACATCCTTTCCATCGTGCTTGGTGATTTTAATGAGGTTAGATCTAGGAATGAGAGATTGGGTACGACTTTTTGCCTTCAAGGTGCCAACTACTTCAATAATTTTATATCTCTTTCGTGTCTTTTGGATCTTCCAATGGGGGGTACGTAAACGGTTCACCCGAATGAACAAGGACGGATCTCAACTAAGTAAAATTGACCGAATACTCGTCTCCAGTCACTTTGTGATTAAATGGCCTAATGCTCATATAAGGGCACTCCCGAGAGAATTCTCCGATCATTGTCATTGGTGCTTGTTAATACAAAAGATCTCTAGACTCCTAAGTCCGACCCGGATTAAGTTAAGCCTAACTAGAAGTCCGTTTTCCTTCGGATTAACCTCAATAATCCTTCGTCCGAACTACCTGCACTAAGAGAAAACACCAGGTTGAGCGGGGCTATACCCCTGATTCAACTCGGGCGTAAGAATGAGTACTTTGGTTCGGATAGAAAAATATAAGTGTGAAGCTATATGTTAAAAACCTGTGGATACTTACTGTTCACGATGGGTATTTATAGGAGGTCTTCTGGATAATAGGGTGTTCCCTAACCTTTACCTCTTTTATCCAGCGGTTAAAAGGGTGTCGTTCGTCAGAGCATCTTTCCTTTCCTCTTTCGTCGGTTTCTTGTCGTATTGTTTTTGTCCTTATGCGTTTTGTCTTTTTTGGGCCGAAACAGAGGTTCCGGACTACCTGGTTCGGTTATGACCCGAATCAGGTAGTCGGACCCTATGTCAACAACTCCCCCAAGTCTAGCATTGTATTCCGAAGAAGTCGAGATACAATGCTGGACTTAAAATTGTGTTTTCATTTTCTTGTTGTTGCTTCGACAATCCTATGCGTCTTCTTTCGACTCGTCCTTTCCTTCGACTCCACGTGTCCAACTCTTATGGTTTGCGCGTTACAGCTGTATCACATCCTTACACGTGGCGTGCTCTAGCGGTTTGGACGACGCCAGCTGTTTTCCACCCATCCACGTGTTATCCACGTGTCACGCCCTCTTCAAGGTCACGCGCGCCCCTTGACGTGCCTGCTACCTGCCTATAAATAGAGGTATTCCTTCCTCATTTGTTTCTCACTTACGCTCCGAACCTCTGCCCTTTTTCTTCCAAAATCCCCTCTACTCCGATATTCTCTTCTTACTTCGATATCATGGCCAAAGAGTCAAAAGAAAATCTCAAGGAGATGTATAATACGATGTCTGCTGGAGATCTTCGCGAGTTCTGTAAGACCTATCACATTGATAGTTCTTACGGCATCGTGTCCCCGGAGCAAATGACACTATCAAAGACGCTCCTCCGGGCAAGATCGGTGTTTACCGTGCCTGGTTCGAATATTCCAATCTTCGGTTATCTTTCTCTCGCTTTTTCCTTGATGTGATCCAGTATTTTAAGGGTCGTGTTTCTCAAATGAATCCGTTGGGGGCAAATAAGATCACCAACTTCGAGATTCATTGCCGCGCCTTCGGCAAAGCTCCCGATCTATCAAATTTTCGCTTTTTTTTACAAAGTTGGATTAAATGGAGATTGGCTTACAGTGGATAAGAGAAGAAGTGCCCCCCCCCCCCCCTGCATCAACTGGTATCTTTCCTCCCTAAAGAACTGGAAGAATCGGTTCTTCTTTGTCAACGCCTTAGTAGCTCCGATCCGAATGAGGTGGTGCATCAGAGGTGACACTCTTACCGACCCAGAGCCTGACACCAACGCCTTAGATCCTGATCTTGTCATGGATCTTCAGACTACCCCAATTAGAGCTCGCTCTTATCCGGAGAAGGTTCTGGTGTTAGTCGGACTAAGCCGGTATTGGGCTCGTACTCTAGCTCTCCCCTGTTTGAGGCTTGCCGACAAAGGTTCTTCACTTTCTTTCTTTATGTATGTACCTGTATTTGTTGTTTGTGAGTTAACGCTTTTTGTTTCGTGTTGCAGAATTGTCTCTTCTTGATTTTCTGAAGATTGTTACTTTTACTTCGACCCCCCTTGCCGAAGGTGTTCCTGGCTTCTTAACCACGACTCTGGATCGTGTTATGCTTCCTAATGAGAACATTCTGGCGCCTTATACTGATGCCGAAGCAAATGTGGCTGTGAAAAGAAAAAGAAAGGCCAAGAAATCCAAGAAGACTACCAAAGGTCCTCCTTCCAAGAAACACAAGACTGTTGTTAAGATACCCCCTACTTCTCAAGCTTCGAAAACCAAGGAGCAGCATGCTTCAACCTCAGCTCCTTCTCCTTCTGCCAAAGAGCCCAACCCTGACACTGAAGAGCTCTTTGCTGTTTCCGATGATGGTGGTTCGGAAGGGTATGGGTTATCATCCGAGTCTGATGAATCTTCTTCTTCCTCCGAGACTGCCGAGTCAGAAGATCCCAGTTTTTTGAAGATCGCCCTACCTACTCTGATAGGTCGTGCCCTCCTACCCCTAAGGGTGCCACTAATTCGGACGTAGAGAAGATTATGCAGGAGAGTGGCTACTCTCATGAGAGTGAGGTTGATCAACCTCCGAAGTTATCGAAGCAGAAATTAGTACTTTCAGAGGGACTTGGTGTTGGCTCATCCGGCACTAATCCGAAAGATGGGAAAACTTTGGAGACTCCTGTTCCATCCCCTTCGAAAAAGAATGCTGAGGGCTCTAAAGCCTCTCCTGTTATCGTTTCCAGCAAATCCTCTTCTGAGGCAAAGAAGACAGTTGCTTCCAAGAAACCTTCCGCTTCAGTTGAGAAAACCGCTAGTCCTTTGAAGCCCAACAAAGGAAAATCTCCACTTATTAAAGAACCTCAGTATGCATCCCATCAAAAGAAAACCATTCCTGCCAAGGGTCCTTTGAGCAAGACTATCAATCCGAAGGAGAAGGAACCGATCCTCGATACCCCGGACTTCAATGGTGTCGAGGCTTCTATTGCTGTGAAGAAGTTTCAGCCTCGTTTCCAGCAAGTTTACAATCGTTCTTTATACTCCGACCCTGGTGTCTGTCGGGATCTTTTGGATACCTTAGCTACTCCTGCCGAAGTTATCCGTGTTGACAATACCAACAACTTCGCTCTAGCTGAGCAGCTTGATCACTTGGTATCTCAGTTGTTAGTTATTGCTCCCGAAGTTCGATCCAGATGGTTGTTATCTGAAGATGAAGTTTCAAATCAGACCCGTTTAATCAAGAGCTTGGAAAGAAATGCCTCTCTAAGCAACCAGAGGGCAGATATGTTGCAGGTCCGGTTTGACAAAGAGAAGAAAGAGCTTGAAGATCAGACCGCCAATCTCCGCCAAGAAGTAGAGGAGCTAAAGAAAGCTCGGACTTCTGGCGTCGAGTCCTCATCCATTAAAGATGATGCGGTTAGAGCTTTGGGCGAATTAAACATAACCCACAGCCGGACTGTGAAGGAATTAAAGGAGCGGATCAACACCATGTCCTCTGAGCTATTTTCTGTTGAAGCTCGGAGTTCCCAAGCAACCAATGATTTGGTTCGAGAAAGAGAAAGTGTCAAAGAACTTGAATCACGGGTCTCAGAATTGGAGGCCACTAACGCTGCTCTTCAGGAAGATCGGAGCTGGTTAGTTGTTCAGGGTCCGAAGAAAGTGGCAGAAGGCTTGTTGAAGAGCAAAGACTTTGTGGAAGCTAGTTCCAGTGTTAACATTGCCCATTACCGTTCTGGATGTCATGACGGTGTGACGGCTGGTTATAGGGAGCATCGGTTGGGACAGCGTATCACCCAATCACTTTACTATGATCCTTCCGCCGAAGCCAAGCTTACCGCAGCGAAGGAAGCTTTCCCACAAACACACTACTCGTACCTGGATGCTCTAGCTGCCACTGACACCCAAACTCTAGAAGCTTTTCAGTCTGTGTAACCAACATTGCCCGATCCAGAAACTCCTGAAGCAGAGAACCCTGAAGCAGAAAACCTTGACTGTTAGTTCGTTAATGTATGTTTATGTTTGAAGTATAGGCACAATTTTCAGCTATCTTTGTATGGTTACATTGGGGTTTAAGTCCCTCTTTTTAATGACAGTGCCCCTTATGTTTTCATGCGTTGTGCTTATATTATTAGTTTTTACTTTGAGTTGTGTACTATCATCGAACCAAGTGGTTCGGTATCACCTCGAATCGTCATTCGGAATTACACTTTTACGGTGTACTTGGCTGCTAAATCAAGCCGTGTTACTTTCCTCGGATTTTGATCCGGTATATGATTAACAAGCATAGTTAACGAATCAAATGCATTGTGTTATAAGAAAAATCAACCATTCATTCTTTCCAACGGTACAAATTACCTCGGGAAAAACCCGGCATTACAAACTATATCACTTGCTACTTCCAAAATAGACAAAGAACATACATCTTTGGATCATCAAGACTTTACTTGGCATAAAGAAAATACCATGTTCTTTCTCCTCGGGGAAAACCCCGGCATTACATGTAACACTTCCTCAGGTTCATTTCATTCCAGGTTCGAGGAATTATGGTTCCATCCAGGTGCTTCAACTTATACGAACCATTTCCATTGTTCTGCACTACCTGATATGGTCCTTCCCACTTTGGACCCAGCTTGCCTTCGTCTTCTTGCCTGCTTGCTTCATTTTTCCGGAACACAAACTCTCCTTCCTTGAAACTGATCTTTCGTACTCTCTTGTTGTAATACTGCTCTATCTTTCTCTTGTATCGGGCTTCCCGAACATGAGCTGCTTCCCTTCTCTCTTCTGCCAACATCAGATTAATTCGCAGCTCTGTTTCATTGTCTTCATCACTTCGCTGCATATTCCTGTAAGTGGGCATTCCTATCTCTGGTGGTATGACAGCTTCCGAACCATAGACCAAACTAAATGGTGTTTCTTGTGTGCTTGTCTTTTTTGTGGTTCGATGTGCCCATAGGACGTTTGGTACCTGATCCACCCAGTTGTGCTCATACCTTCCCAAACGCGTCTTAATCCCTTCCACCAAGCTACGATTGATTCGTTCCACCTGCCCATTGGCCTGAGGATGTGCCACAGATGTCTTTACTTGCTTGATCTGCATTTTCTCGCACCATCCCTTGAAAGGCTCATCCACGAACTGCTTACCGTTATCTGTCACCACTTCTCCCGGTAATCCGAACCTGCATACCACATTTTCCCAAAAAAAAACTTTAACACTTGAGCCCTTGTGATTCGTGCTAGGGGTTTAGCTTCGACCCATTTTGTAAAATAATCTACTGCTACTAGCAGAAACTTGATCTTCCCTGGTCCCTCCAAAAATGGCCCTACTATATCCATTCCCCACTTAAAGAAAGGCCACGCTGCTGTAACCGATATCATGTCACTTTTTGGAAGCTTAGGGATCGGTGCATGTATCTGGCATGAATCGCACTTTCTTATTTCTTGGTATGCATCTTGATGCATTGTGGGCCAATAGTATCCCAAGTTCATTATTTTTGCCACTGCTGCTCTTGGTCCTGCATGCATTCCGCAGGATCCTTCATGTACCTCTCTTATCACGTAGTTAGCCTGTAGGGGTCCTACACATCGGAGCAATGGTGCCAAATAGTTCCTTCGGAATAACACTCCTTCCACCATAATGTATTGAGTGGCCTTCATTCGGATCTTCCTTGCTTCTGCTGCATCTTCGGGCATTGTGTCATTGACAAGATACTCCACCAAAGGTGTCATCCATGTGGTTCCCTCTTCTTCCACAATAACATTTACTTCTACCCTTTCGTCAATGGACCTTCTTTCAATTGCTTCTAAAAAGACATTACTGGCCAAGGTTTCCAAGGTTGATCCGGCTATAGACGCCACTTTACTAAATATATCAGCCCTCTTATTCTTGCTTCTCGGTATTTGTTTGATCTTACACGAGTCAAACTCTTTCATAAGAATTGTCACCTTGTCCCTGTACCTTTTCATCCGATCATCTTTTGCTCCGTATTCCTCGTTCACCTGATTCGCTACTAGCTTTGAGTCTACATAGATTCGTAATCTCCCTACCTTCATGTCTTTAGCTAACCGTAGCCCTGCCAGTACTCCTTCATATTCTCCTTCGTTATTAGAACTTTGAAACTTCAAACGGATAGCATAAGCAAACTCCTCCTTTTCCGGACTTATTAGGATGATGCCTGCTTCGGCCCCCTCCTTACTGGCTGCTCCGTCAGTATATAACTTCCACGTGGTTCCCTTTGTTCTTTTTCTTTTTCCCAGCACTGCTTCTGGTTCGGCCAGTGCTACCCCTTGATCCGGGATCTCATTCAAGAAATTTTCCAACACTTGTCCTTTTGTCGTCGTTTTTGGGGCATATTCTATATCATGGCCTCCCAGCTCAATTGCCCACTTTGCTATCCTCCCCGCCATTTCCGGACGAGTCAATATCTGCTTCAATGGCTGGTCCGTAATCACCTTTACCTTGTGTGCTTGGAAATATCTCCCTAGTCGTCTTGATGTGAACAAGAGGGCTAAAGAGAGTTTTTCCAACGAGTTGTAGTTAAGCTCAGCTCCTTGCAACACCTTACTGATGAAGTAAATAGGCAATTGCTTCTTCTCCCTTTCCACCAACAGTAGAGCACTTACCACCTCTCCATTGGTCGCTAAGTATACCAACAAAATTTCTCCCTTTCGGGGTGCCGTTAAGTACGGAAGGTCTACTATATACTTTTTCATTTCTTGGAAAGCTTTATCTGCCTCCTCCGTCCACCTGAAATCCTTCTTGTTCATACACTGTTTCAGCGTCTTGAAAAAGGGTAACGCTCTTTCGGCGGATTTGGAGAGGTATCTTCCTAACGCTACTATCTTTCCATTCAAACCTCCTGTAGCGTTTTTGGTGCCGCCATACTAGTAATAGCCTTTACTTTATCCGGATGAATCCTGATGCTTTGTGGCATGATGATATGACCTAAAAACTTACCTTCTTCCACTCCGAAAGAACACTTTTTGGGATTCAATTTCATATTTACCTTCCTCGGCACCTCAAATATTTCCTTGATGTCTCTCAACAGTGCCTCTTCGGTTTCACTTTTGATCACTAGATCATCCACATAAGCCTCCATATTTCGACCTATGTGAGCCTTGAACACCTTATCTATGAGTCTCTGATATGTAGCTCCTGCATTCTTAAGCCCGAATGGCATCTTTTTGTAACAGAATACCCCTTGATCGGTGTGGAAAGCGGTCTTATCTTCATCCTCCCGAGCGATCTGTATCTAATGATAGCCCTTGTATGCATCTAAAAAACACTTGAAACGGAACCCTACCAATGAGTCGACCTTTAGATCTATCTCCGGTAACGGGTATGCATCTTTGGGGCATGCACTATTCAGATCTTTAAAATCTACACACTTCCTCCATGTCTTGTCTCCCTTGGGCACCATGACTGGGTTTGCCACCCATGTTCGGTACCTAACCTCCCGAAGTATCCCCGCTTTAACCAGTTGGTCGACTTCTTCACACGCTGCTTTACTTCGCTCTGGTGCTAAGACCCTCTTTTTCTGTACCACGGGTTCGGAGGTCCTGTAGACGCTCAAACGATGCTCTGCTATCTCCCTTGGTACCCCTGTCATATCCTCCGGTTTCCACGCAAATACCCCTTGGTTTTGTTTTAACATTACTACCAGCTTTCTCTTGGTTTCTTCCGTTAGGGCTTTTCCGATAGTGATCATCTGATCTGGAAAATTGGGATTAACTTGGATCTGCTCTTCCTGGGTTCTGCCTTCTTCTACTACCAACCTTTGTATCCGATGACAACCTTTGCTTCCTTCCGAGGTAATGGTAGCTATTCCTCCCGGTGTAGGGAACTTCATCATTCCATGCACTGTCGACGCCACCGCTCCCAATTTCTTTAGCCCTGGCCTTCCCAAGATGCAATTATATGGGGATCCTGCTGCCACGACCAGAAAATTCATACACACTGTCCGGACCTTATCACCTTCGGCCAATTGCACCGGCAAGCATATCTCCCCTATGGAAAATTTAGTCTGTCCTGCAAATCCTACCAATGGAACCTCCTTCACCTTCATCCTTCGCTTTAATGCTGGATCTAACTCTCGGAAACATTGCTCAAACATAATCTCCGAAGCACTTCCATCGTCCACATATATTCGGTGAATCAGGTGATCCGCCACATGAGCCTTAATGAGCATCGGATCATCTGTGGGGTTTATGGCGTTCAATGGGGGGAACGCTATGACTGGTTCATCCACTCTCTTGATACTTCTTTCTCGGGTTCCTGATTAGCCATGTTAACTGCTCGAACCATGTGGATCTCCTTTGGTTTCCCTCTAGGGCCCTTGTCATTTCTTCCTTGCTTGTTTCCCCCTCGTATATCTCGAACTAGATGATTAAGCTTCCCTGTCTGTACAGCCTCTTCTATTTGTTTCTTCAGAGCATAGCAATCATTCGTAGCATGTCCCCTATCCATATGAAAATCACAATAGCTGTCCAGGGTTTCCTTTTTCCGGAGTCCCCGGAAGGGTTCCTGGTGGTGGTTTCACTAAGTTGATGCCTCTTTCCGTATTCATGATCTGCATCGGTGTTTTCAGTAAGTCGGTAAAGTGAACACTCCTCCTGCTATCCCCTGGTCCCGAGATGGGATTGTTTCTTGGGGAAATGGGGGACATGGGGAACTTCCCTCCATATCTTTGGGCTCTATTGGGCGAGCCAAAGGACCTCCTTCCTTGTACCGACCTGGGTGTTGGCATTCCTGTTCCTTTCCATGATATTCTGGAATTGCTTGTCATTCGTCCTCCTAGCTCTTCCGTTCGTCCCGATGCTTCTTTTCCCTTGATGAATTCTTTCACCCTTATCATCATCTCTTCCACCGTAGTCGGGACTCGGGCATTGAATGATTCTATCAGCGTAGGTGGTTTAATACCCTCCATGAATCCTGAGATCTTCATGGTTTCCGAAGCTCCTTTCACCTGCAGCATTTCCTTCTTCCATCTTTCCACAAATTCTCTGAACCCTTCTCCCTCTCTCTGCTTCGTTTTATGGACGTCAGTCGGCCCTTTCACATACTTGCGCTGCTGTGTGAAAAACGATCCAAATACTACCTCCAACTCTTTATAGCTATCTATTTGTCCGGGATCTAGTGCCTGAAACCATATCCGCGCTGGTCCAACGAGCGTCTGTGCAAACATATGACACCATACGGGCATCGACCATAATTCGGTTTCGGCAGCTCCTGCGAACGTATTAAGGTGGTCGTCTGGATCTCCAGACCCATCATATGTCCGAATGATACTAGGCATTTTCGTCTTTGGTGGAATTGGGAATCGAGCAATCCTCTTTGTGAACTTTGAGGAGAAATCAGATTGGTACGGTAGGCTCAAATCCTCATCTTCGTCTTCCGATTCTTCCTCTTCATCGAAGTTTAACCTCTTTCCTTTAAACCCTTCCTTTCGAGGATCCTCTCCCATCTTGCTTTTCCCCTTTTTCTGCGATTCCGTACGCTCATGTTCTTCAACCAATGCTCTCAGCAACTCTGTGTTATCTTTCACAAACTTACTAGAAAACTCTCCATCGATTCTGGTTTCCTTCTCAGCGTTCTTGTTGGAATTCTCTCCCTCATTGGTGATCAAATTAACCGTGTCAACGGGAGTTTCCATTTTCAGTGAGTATTTCCTTCGGTCCCACGGATGGCGCCAAAATGTTAATACAAAAGATCTCTAGACTCCTAAGTCCGACCCGGATTAAGTTAAGCCTAACTAGAAGTCCGTTCTCCTTCGGATTAACCTCAATAATCCTTCGTCCGAACTACCTGCACTAAGAGAAAACACCAGGTTGAGCGGGGCTATACCCCTGATTCAACTCGGGCGTAAGAATGAGTACTTTGGTTCGGATAGAAAAATATAAGTGTGAAGCTATATGTAAAAAACCTGTGGATACTTACTGTTCACGATGGGTATTTATAGGAGGTCTTCTGGATAATAGGGTGTTCCCTAACCTTTACCTCTTTTACCCAGCGGTTAAAAGGGTGTCGTTCGTCAGAGCATCTTTCCTTTCCTCTTTCGTCGGTTTCTTGTCGTATTGTTTTTGTCCTTATGCGTTTTGTCTTTTCTGGGCCAAAACAGAGGTTCCGGACTACCTGGTTCGGTTATGACACGAATCAGGTAGTCGGACCCTATGTCAACCGTGCTAAAAAGCTCTTCGGCTGATTTTGGCCCAACTCCGTTCAAGTTCTTCAACTCATGGCTATTAAATGTTGAGTTTTGTTCTATTCTTTAATCAGCTTGGACACTTGATGGGTCTTATAATCATCAGGCTATTGTTTTAAAATGAAGTTGCAACAATTAAAAAAAGATATTCGAGTTTGGAGGAGGGAGATACACAGTAGATAAAATTTAACACTTCAGGAGCTTAGGCTCAAAGTAGATGCCATTGACAACAAAGCGGAAAGTGGAGTCTTAGGTCCTCAAGATAAGGAAGATCGCCTCACCTATTTGAAATCAATTATTGAAATAGAGCATATTCGTCTTAAAGATGTCAAGCAAAAAGCCAAAGTTAAATGGGCCTACGTAGGTGACGAAAATTCGAAATTTTTTCATGGCATGGTAAATAATAGGTTGCGAAAATCTAGAATAAATGGGCTTACAGTCAATGGTACTTGGGTTACAACTCCCTCTGAAATTAAGCAGCATGTGTTTGATTTTTATAAACTGAAATTTGAGAAAAGCAACATTATTCGGCCACCATTCTCAAATCCTTTATTTAAGTCTCTTTCTTATGAGGAAGAAATATTTCTCGATTCTCCTTTCTCTAAGGAAGAAATCAAGGATGCGGTTTGGTCTTGTGGAGGCGAAAAAGCACCGGGGTTACTTTTAAATTCATCAAACAAAATTGGGAGTCCATAGGAAATGATGTGTTTGCTTATGTTAAAGAATTTGAAACAACGGCCTTTATACCTAGAGGATGCAATTCCTCTTTTATTACGCTAATTCCCAAAGTTGAGGACCCTCTTTCCATTGGTGATTTGCCGAACTTCTTGCAAATCGACTATCTAATGTCATTTCTTCGGTTGTTAATGAGGTCCACATGGCTTATATAAAAAATAGGCAAATTTTTTTATGGTCCTTTAATTGTTGATGAAATTATATCATGGGGGGAAAAAGAAATAAAAAGATCATGTTCTTTAAAATCGACTTTGAGAAAGCTTTCGACTCACTTGATTGGAACTTTTTGGACTCGGTTATGAGGCAGATGGGTTTTAGTGTACAATGGAGGAAATTGATTAAAGGTTGTCTTCTTCCACATATGCATCGATTCTCGTTAATGGTTCCCCCACTTTAGAATTCCCAATCCAAAAGGGACTTAGGCAAGGCGATCCACTATCCCCGTTATTATTTATATTGGCTATGGAAGCGCTTCATGTGACTATGGAAGAAGCCAAAAATAAAGATATTTTTCATGGAATTGTAGTTGGGAAAAACAAAACTCCAATTTCTCATTTACAATTCGTTGATGATGCCTTAAGTTTGGGTGAATGGTCCTTGGAAAATGCGAGAAATCTTTCAAGAATTCTCACTTGCTTTCTGAAAAAACTTTTATTAAAATCAAGATTCAAAAAACACAAATCAACAAAACAATTACAGAAATCAGATCCACAATAATCACAACAAGATGATTTTATTTTACAACATAGTAATCTCTAAAACTCACAAACCCTAATTCCGTTTTTAGAGAGATAAACCAAAATGATTTTAGAGGAGAAACAAATATTTGATATGCCCTCTAAAATGAGCCATATGACACCTTTAATACTGCAAGTTTCCACCGACTTACTTATCTCCGAAGCATCCCTCCAGCTATCAGCAAATAGCAGTTTAGCCCCTTAACTTAACACTTTGCCCATATGAAAACTCCGGTCCTTGTACTTATGTACTACAAAACATAAAAACATAACCATAAGAGAATATTATTATCATTGTTCTAAAGTAGTGTTTTCACTATATATTTCAATATCCCCCCTTAAGCACTACTTTGGAACATATCTTTAAGTTCTAGTCTTTTACACAAATATTCATGTTGAACACTTGGTAACCCTTTTGTAAACACATCTACAACATTTTTATTTGAATCAATTTTAAGAGCCACAATAGTTTCATCCAATATTTTTCTCTTACAAAATGAAGATCAATTTCAAAATGATTAGTTCTTTCATGTAACACTGGGTTAGCAGAAATATCCAAAGCATATTTGTTATCATAAAAAGTTTGAACAGGAATTAAGTTTTAAATATTAAGATCTTTATAAAGTTTTATGACCCAAACAATTTCACATACTACTACTGCAAGAGCTCTATACTCTGCCTTAGTAGAGGACCTTGAAACAGTATATTGTTTCTTACTTTTCCTCTTCCAAGACACCAAGCTATTACCAAAGTATAAACAATAACATGTAACTAACATTCTTGATGACAAGCACTTATCATAATCAGAATCAACATAAGCAGTAAGTAACTGATTTGAACTATTATTAAACCAAGTACCTTTTCCTAGAGCTTTTTTGAGATATTTCAACAACCTAAATGCTAATTTCAAATGAGAATTTAGTGGTCTATGCATGAACTTGCTCAAGCACTAAACAAAGTATGAAATGTCAGGTCTTGTTAAGTAAATAAGCTTCCCAATGAGCTTTTGATAATATGTAAAATCAGAAAGCACAAAGTCAGACTCAAGTTTATTTGCTTCATCAGTTATTACTAGATGAACCTCTATAGGTGTTTTTAAAGGTTTACTTCCTAAAACACCATATTCAGACAATAAATCGAAGCAATACTTCCTTTGACTCAAACACAAACCATTATCGCTATTAAGAACTTCAATACCTAAAAAATATTTTAGTATTCCTAAGTCTTTAATATTGAATTTACTTTTCAAAAACTCTTTGAAACTATTCAACTCTTGCTCACTGTTACTAGTTATCACAATATCATCACCATAAACAAGTAGTGCAACAAATACATCACCTTTCAATTTAGTAAACAAAGAATAGTCATTTTTGCTTTGAACAAACTCATTCTCAAGTAAACTAGCAGTTAATTTTGCGTTCCATTGTCTAGGTGCTTGTTTCAAGCCATATAATGATTTGTTCAATTTACAAACTTTGTTATTGTTTTCATTATAAAATCCCAAAGGTAATGTCATATACACATCTTCAACTAAATCACCATACAAAAATGCATTATTAATTTCAAGTTGATACATATTCCAATTCATTTTAACAGCTAAACTAACCAAACATCTTACAATAACAATTTTAACAACTCGAGAAAATGTCTCCTCATAATCAACACCTTCCTTTTGATTGTATCACTTAGCAACTAGTCTTGTTTAAACCTATCTATTTCACCAGTTGATTTATACTTTATTTTATAAATCCACATGCAACCTATTGGACTTCTATCAAAAGGTCTCTCAACAATTTCCCATGTATTGTTTCTAAGTAAAGCTTCAGCTTCAGAATTCATAGCTTCGACCCAATGTTTATGTTATAAAAAACCACTAGTACCCTCGGGAGATTGACTCCTAGACTCAGGTCTAAAGACCTTGTCATGTTGGCATACATCAGATGATGTGTCAGTTTTTGTGACATTAACATCACTATCTTCCTTGGTTTCTTCAGTTGATCTTAGATCATGTTCTAAAGAAGTAGAATGTGTAGTATTTGTGGTACTTCTAATCTTTATAGAACTATCAAAAAAATAAGGAAGACTTCCTAAAGAAGAAGGATTGTTTCCAGAATGGGAACCACCTTTTATCATCATAGGGTGTATATTCATTACCATCATAAAAATAAAGACTGTCAAAGAAGTTTAAGTGAGTGATTCCTTTGAAAATAGTAGAATTAGGTACAATCTTAGTTGTAAGTTCAGTATTCAAAATGAAAGGAAAAACTGTTTCATAAAATTTCACATCTCTTGAGTAAACAATTCGTTTACTGTCTAAAGAAAACAATTTATAAGCCTTTTGAGTACTAGAATATCCTAACATCACACATTTGCAGACCTTTCAACAAATTTAACACTCACATTGAACTTTGAAAAACACAAACAGCCAAAGCTTCTCAAATGAGAAACATTAGGATCATAACCAAACAAAACAAAGAAATGAGACTTACCATGTACCACAGAAGATGGTAACCTATTAATAAGATAACAAGCAGTTAGAACACATTTGAGCCACATATTCAAAGGAATTCCCCCTGAAACATAAGGGACCTAACTACATTTAGTAGGTGCTTATGTTTCCTCTCAACTACTCCATTATGTTCTGGTGTATAAGCCACAGAAGTTTGGTGAACAATACCATGATTTTTACAAAATGATTCCATGAGATTATTTATAAATTTTGTACCATTGTCTGACCTAAACACCTTAACCCTTTTATGAAACTGTGTTTCAATGAGCTTGTAAACTGATACAACATTGTCAAACACATCACTTTTATTCTTAAGCATATACACCCAAACAATTCTAGAGAAGTCATCAACAATGGTTAAGAAATATTTAAAAATTTCTTTAGTAGTTATTTTATAAGGTCACCACACATCAAGATGTACTAGTTCACCCAAAATTCTGGTTTTATGATCACTTATTGGAAAAGGCTCCCCAGTTTTTTTTGCCTTATGGCAGACCTCACAAGGTAAAAGTTTTTCATTTCCCAATCCTAACTGTGTTTTAAGAACTAGTAAAGTTGGTGACCCAATCTATAATGCCAAGGATGTTTAGACACAAAACAAGTAAACACATTATTACACATATTACCTCTGTCTAAATTACATTCATCAAAGAAATATAGTCCCCCATGTTGATTACCAGTCACCCAAGTCTTTCCCATCACATTTTTTTGAGGTAAATCTTGTACATAACATTTATCTTCATCAAATCCTATAAACATTTTACTATCTCTGGCAATTTTATGAACAGACAACAAGTTGACAGTATACTCAGGAACCACAAGAACATCAAACAACCCAACATTATTATTCAACCTGTAATTACCAATTTTAGTAATCTTAGCAGTAGTATTATTAGGATGTTCAACAATCAAACTTAACCCAAAAATATCAACCACATTATTAAGACTAGACTCATGAGTAATATAATGTTGATTAGCCCCTGAAACTATAACCCATCCAGGTTTAGTGACATTGACAAACATACCTGCCATTACATTTGGGAATGTATGGAGACCTTGTTCCATTGATCAAAGACCCCAGAACAACTAATTGATCACCTGAAAACACATTATTAGAAGAAGAAATAACACTAGTATATGTATCTACATGTGAGTAATTACTTGTAAACCTTTGAGTACGAGGGCTATTACTTCCATTGTTGTTGTTTTTCCTAGGAAATTAGGTGGAAAACCAATGATTTTAAAACATCTTTCAACAGTATGTCCAATTAATCCACATTCAGTACATTTTAAGCTAGTATTTTTTGCCAGAAAATTATTAGACAGAGAGTTTCGTTTAAAACCAGTTGTGTTTCCAGTATTAGACCCTGAATTACCCATAAAAGCATAATTGTGACCTTTTCTTGACACATTAGACAATTCACTACCTCTATGTGATTCCTCTCTAGACACAATAGCAAAGGCAGTTTTTATGGAAGGTAAATGGTCTCTGGTCAACAATTTACTTCTCACAGGTTAATACACATCATCAACACCCATTAAAAATTGCATTAACTTCATTAACTGCCTAAACTCATGAAACTGAGCACCACCTTGACAAGTACACACATGCAACTTAACAATAGCATCAAATTGTTTCCATAAAGAGTTCAACTTATGATAGTATTCAGAAACAGTAGACCCATTTTTTCTTAAGGAGTTTATTATATGATGAAAGTTAAAGATCACAGAACCATCTATTTTATCATATGTTTCTTTTAATTTAGCCGAAACAAGAAACGAATTCTTAGAAAAAATTTGACCCAAATATAATTCCTCAGAAGTAGAACCAAGCAACCAAGACAACACAACTACATTACATCTATCCCACTGTCTTCCTAACACATCATCATCAACAGGTCTAACAAAACTACCATCAATAAACTCAATTTTTATTTTTAGTTTCCAAAGCAAGAGTAACATCACAACTCCATATAGTATAATTCTCAGTACCAGTTAGTTTAATATTTGTAAGAGGAGCACTTGAAATATCACTAGCATGAAGATACAATGGATCACCAAAATAAAGTTTACTAACTTTAGTAACAGAAACATCAGATTCATTATCACTACTTTCAACTTTATCACCCCTTTTACCTTCTTCTCCAGACATTGCAGACAATCAAACAAAACAAACACACAAAAATCAAGTAAATAGACAAACAGAATACCTCAAGACAAAACACAAAAAACAGAGAACCACAGTAACACAAACAAGCAGATAATCAACACAGAGAATGTAGTATGCGCCTAAGGGAATCCCGGACAGGAACAATGTTTACTACAGTCAAGCTGGGCAACTAGAGTATGAACCAGGGACCCTATCTAGGTCCAAAAAATGACAAAGCCCCCAACACACCAACTCCAGACTTAGAGAGATGTGTGGTGCACTGAAACAACACTAATTGTGCACAAAAAAAAAATAGAGGAATAGAAACAGAAGTGCACAAATCTACAGATGCACACACACAAGAAAAAAAAAAGAACCACACAAACACAAGTAACCAGTCAAGATCCAATCCAATGGTCCAAGTATTACTCTGAGGGGCAGTTGATTCCTGTGCGACACTGAAACGCCCAGAGAAGGAACTAGCCACTGAAACAAGGTAAGTAAGAACAGTACCAGAGTAGTCTCAAGGGGAACAACCAACCAACCCACCAGATCTTGACCAAGACAATCGACTGAATCAATGAGAACGACGCAACGGAAGAATGATCACAACAAACACCTCTGATCAACCACACAGTATCCAGATCTCACCCGATCACATCAAACAACCCAGATCTAAGAAACCCTAATTTGTTTTTTTTTTATTTAAAAAAAACAGCTTAGATCTGAATCAAAAAAGTTTAGATCGAAGAAAAAACTATTAAGTAATCAAGAGCCGAAGCTCTGATCCCATGAAAACTTTTATTAAACTCAAGATTCAAAAACACACAAATCAACAAAAACCAGAAAATAAGGTATCAACCAATTACAAAAATCAGATCCACAATAATCACAACAAGAGCCGAAGATGTGATTTTACACCAGAATAATCTCTCAAACTCACAAACCCTAATTCCCTTTTTAGAGAGATAAACCAAAATGATTTTAGAGAGAGAAACAAATATCTGATTTGCTCTCTAAAATGAGCCATATGACACCCTTAATAATGCAAGTTTCCACCGACTTCCTTATCTCCAAAGCAGCCCTCCAGCTATCAGCAAATAGCAGTTTAGCCCCTCAACTTAACACTTTGCCCATATGACAACTCCGGTCCTTGTACTTATTTACTACAAAACATAAAAACATAGCCAGATGAGAATATGTATTATCATTGTTCTAAAGTAGTGTTTACACCATATATTTCAATACTTTCATTTAGCTTCCGGGTTAAAAATCAACTTTTCTAAAAGCAAAATATTTGGTATTGGAGTTCCTTACTTGGAAGTCATTAATCTCGCATCTTCTATTGGGAGTTAAGCCTCAAAGTTCCCATCTACACACCTTGGCCTCCCAATTGGCTAAAAAATGTCTTCATGCTCCAATTGGGCACCAATTCTTGATAAATTTTGCAAAAAGTTATCTTCTTGGAAATCAAAGTTTTATCTTTTGGAGGCCGCCCCACTCTCTTAAAATCGGTTCTTGGTAGTCTTGGAACGTATTTTTTCTCTATATTTAAAG
This sequence comes from Senecio squalidus, assembly GCA_910822075.1. Lineage (NCBI taxonomy): Eukaryota > Viridiplantae > Streptophyta > Magnoliopsida > Asterales > Asteraceae > Senecio > Senecio squalidus. The sequence continues at coordinate 9,722,440 of CAJVGC010000060.1, read as the reverse complement.
CCCCTAAAAAGGTTATTAATCAACTTGAATCGATGAGAAGGAAGTTCTTTTGGGCAGGTTCTATGGAAGACAAGAAAATTGCTTGGGTCGCTTGGGGAAAAATATCCAAACCGCTTAAAAGTGGGGGTCTTGGAGTTGGAAAACTTGCTGATATCAACCTAGCTATGCTAGCTAGCAAAATGGTGGTGGAGGTTCCGCACCGAACCAAATGCATTATGGTGTAAAATAGTTAAATCTATTCATGGAAATGAGGGTGGATTCACACATATGTCTTCGGCTTCGGGAGCTTGGAAAAAAATATCGATGCTTCACCATGATCTTAATTAAGGTAAATAGTAATCTACCATCAATGTTCAAAAAGAAAATATGTGATGGACGTGATACAAATTTTTTGCTTGATCCATGGGTAGGATGTATATTATTGAAGAATGAGTATCCAAGATTGTTCGCTCTCGAAACCTCACAAAATTGTACTGTTAGACAACGAATTCATGCAACCCAATCTGGGCCGCCATTATGTGTTTGGGCATAGCATAGACATCCTAGAAATGGCCTGCACAAGAGCAGCTTATGGATCTTATGGAGTTGACCAATGGGGTGGGATTTCTAGATGGACCAGACAGATGGACTTGCACCATCGACCCATCAACTATGTTTTCTGTTAAAGGACTTCGAGATTTAATTGGGAAGAACGAAACAAGAGTTAGCTTAAATGATAATCAAGCAGATCAAATCAATTTTGTTTGGAACAAACTTATGCCTATTAAAGTCAATATTAACTCATGGCGGATCGCTAGAAATAAAATCCCAACTAGGACCAATTTAGATATCAGAGGTGTGGATTTAAATACTGTTGTTTGCCCGATGTGTGATGATGATCAAGAAAGTATTAAACATCTCTTCTTGGAGTGTCGAGGTGCAAAAGAATTATGGGGCTTTATCTTTAAATGGTGGGATTTACAACTCCCTAGCTTTATCAAAGACATTTTTTTAATGTCTCAAGAAATGTTTCGCTTTCAAAAGATTACAAGAGATGCTTTAAAGTTGTGGTTCATTCTGTGTTATGGATACTATGGCGCTATCGAAACGAGGTCACTTTCTCCTTCAAGAAGCCTAGAAGAGATATGCTGGAGGAAGATGTCATGCTTTTCTCGTTTTTATGGATTTCTAGTAGGCTAAAAATTGTAACTCTTAAATGGATTGAGTGGACTTGTCATCCAAGTTTCTCTTTATCTCTTACACGGTAATCTTTTTGTTCTAGCTTCTTGCTAGTTTTTAATACAATTGCCTTTAAAAAAAAAAAAAAAAAAAAAAAAGAACTTACATGACATTTTTTTAGATCTGTTTTCTAGCCGTATACTTGGATTTATATTTTACTACAAGAAAGATGACTTTCAGCGAAAAAATTTCAACAAACAAGGCGTCGCAAAAACCTTGGTCGAAAAAAGCTCGGATTAACGACATGAACTTATCGACAAATATTTTTGATAGTGTTAGTAGGGAATAGGCTCGATACATATAGCCTATAAGCCCTAAAAAGCTAACACAACACAGTATAAAGGCTAAGTCCCTTCTACATCAAGGAAATGCTCTTAGTCCCTTCCACCCCGGCTCCCGGTTCCGGCTCCCGGCCTTCTGGCTCCCTGCCTCTCGGCTCGCGGCCTCCGGCTCCCGGCTCCCGGCCTTCTGGCTCCCTGCCTCTCGGCTCGCGGCCTCCGGCTCCCGGCTCCCGGCCTTCTGGCTCCCTGCCTCTCGGCTCGCGGCCTCCGGCTCCCGGCTTCCGGCCTCCCGGCCTCCCGGCTCCTGGCATTCCGGCTCCCGGCCTTCTGGCTCCCGGCCTCCAGGTTTCCGGCTCTCGGCTCCCGGCCTCTCGGCTCCCGATATCCCGGGTCCGATCTCCTGGCTCCCGGGTTCCTGGTCCTTGACTTCATTGCTGTTCCCTCTAAGCATTGTGCCAGACGGTCTTAAGCTCCTGCCTTAGGATTCAGACCGTTGGCATCATTATGATGACAATAAAGTCACAAACGTTGGAACCCCATGAATAGCATTCAAGAGCCATGATAAGCCTTTATGGCCAACCGTTTCCCATGTTTGGGATTGTTGGGTATAAATACCCTACCCTGATGCAGTTCAAAGGGACGCTAACATTCCATCCTCTCCACACACACAGTATTATCTCGCCAGAATACCTACTTGCCGTAGTAATCATATTCCGATCACCTTCTTCAACCAACCACTTGACCGCCTTAGGCTCGCCAAGAGCTTGATAGGTTTGCACTGCTTAGCAGGAGGTCAAGAGGTTGAACCCCAAACACCCAAGTTACTGAGCCTGCTACTATTTGCTCAAACATTGGCGCCATCCGTGGGACCCGTTTTAGCAACGGTGTTTCATTTCATTTCCATCTTATTTCATTTCTTAATTTCGCAAATTCGTCTTCTCCATGGAAGACAATTGCTATCTCAAATAGGTTTACATAAACCAAAAACAACCACCAACACCCCATTCACCACCCTAGCTAATTACATATAAAGGACGAATGCAGAGGTACATCTACCAATTATATGGCTGCTATCCTAGAAGGAAAAACACTCAAAACGATACAACACAATCTCCTTTGGTCAGCTTCTCATGTGAGACACATTAATCAGTAGGCAAAATAAGCATTTAGTTAATGTTGGGAGAATACCCTTACTACTGGGTCAAAATGATAAAATTAGCAAGAATTAGTTCATCATCGGCCTACAATGTCCTACTGGGCAGGCCCTCAACAGTTTGGACCAATTCCATCTAACATCCATGGTCGAATTCCCTATCCTAGTTGGCATAGCCACACTTAGGGACAGGATGCCATGTCCAAAATACTAATCCGTCTTAAAAATGTCATAGGCAACCATTGATGTTGGCCAGACACGAAAAAGGTTTAACTTAGTCAGATCTTTGTTTCCCACAAAGATATTGAATGCCATGAAGACTTTCAGCCTACAATGTCCAATTGGGCAGACATGCATTATAAAGTTTAGAACAATTTCATCCACCATCCATGACATGGTCAAATTCCCTACCCCAGTGGACAGAACCATAATTAGAGACAGGATGTCATGATATGGATCTAAAAGTGTCATGGACACGATACAGATCCAAAAGTGCCATAGACACAAGATAGATCTTAAAGTGTCATTAGCACAATACAGATCTAAGAGTCTCACGAGGCACAATTCAAAATTTTCATGGATAAAGAATAATACGTGTCATTTACACCTAACGAGATCCTGACAGCCTTGGATATGACTTCTGATCGACAGCCGCCGACTGGATCGTAATAGGCACCTGGGCATACTAGCAATCCATGCATAATACCTATCCTGACAAACTTGATATTCTTGTCCGGACTTGATATTTTTTGTCCGGACCTGATATTTTTGCCCGACACACTTGATATTTAGTGTCGGACCTTGATATTCGGCCAGCTTGGACAGCCGGCCAATTTGGCAAAAATTTGATATTTTTGTCCGGACTTGATATTTTTTGTCCGGACTTGATATTTTCGTCCGACACACTTGATATTTAGTGTCGGACCTTAATATTCGGCGCTTGGACAGCCGGCCAATTTAAAAAAAAAAAACATAATAATAATAAATAAATAAATAATAAAAAAAATCACCTCCCACGGAGGAAATGGTTTTACCTCCAAGAGGGAAACAGTGTTACCTCCCAGGAGAGGAAAGGGTTCCACCCCTCTCATCCCTCCAAATGGGAAGGGTTTCATAACCTCACATCCCTTCCAAGAGGGGAAAAAGTTTCACCCCTCCCATCCCTCTCCCTCCAAGGAGGAAGGGTTCCACCTCTCTCAATAGGGGAAAAGTTTAACCCCTCTCATCTCTCCCAAGAAGGAAAGGGTTCCACTCCTCCTAAGAGAGGAAGAGTTTCATCATCTCTCATCCCTAAGAGGGAGAATGGTTTCAACCATCCTATCTCTTCCAAGAGAAAGGATTTCAGCACCATCAAGAGGAAAGCCCTCAATGCCTTTCAGATATAAAAAAAAAAAAAAAAAAAAAAAAAAAAAAAAAAAAGGAAAGGATTCCATTTCTCCCAACCGAGAATGATTCCATCTCCCTAAGAGGGAAGAATCTCCCCTCCCAATATGAAACGATTTCACATTATCCCAAGTGGGAAAGATTTCACTTCCCATAAGAGAGAAGGGTTTCACTTCTTCCAGGGAATGATTTCACCCTCTCCCAGCAGGGAAGGGTTTCACCTCCTTCCAAGACATAAAGATTTCAAGGAAAAATCCTACCCTTCCCAAAAGAAGAAGGATTTCATCACCTCTCACCCCTCCAAAGGGAGGCGGCCAAGGCTGAGTGCCGGCCTAGGCAATGTGCCGGCCAAGGGGCACGAGTACCGGCCAAGGCATGAGTGCCAGCCAGGTAAGGCGTCGGCCAAGGCACGAGTGCCGGCCACGGTGGGGTATCACCTCTCATCCCTCCAAAGGGCAAAAGGGTTTCCATCACCTCCCACCTCTCCCAAGGGGGAAGGGTTTCATCACATCCCACCCTCCCAAGAGGGGGAAGGGTTCCAAGTGGGGGAAGGATTTCAGCTCCTCACAAAAATGAAAGGTTTTACCAACTCTCACCCCTCCCAAGGGGGAAGGGTTTCACCGACACGGGATACGAGTGCCAGACCAAGGCAAGAGTGTCGGGACCAAGGCACAAGTGCTGGACCAAGGCAAGGCAAGAGTGTCGGACCAAGACACTACTGCCGGACCAAGGCACAAGTGTTGGACCAAGGCACGAGTGCCGTCTTGCCAAGGCACGAGTGCCATACCACGTATGCCTGCCCACAAGTGCTCAGGAAGGATTTCAACTTCCCTAAGATGAAAGGATTTCACATCCACCAGGAAGGATTTCACCTCCTCCCAACAGGAAGAATTTCACCTCCTCTCCGAAGAGAGAGGGATTTCACATCCTCCTGGGAATGGTTCCATCTCCCCCAAGAGGGAAGGATCTCACCCCCTCCCAGCAGGGAATGCTTTCACCTCCTCCCAAGAGAAAAAGATTTCATCTCCTACCAGCAGGGACAGGTTTCACCTTATTTACCTCCTCCCAATGAGGGATTTTACCTCATCCTCAAAGGGAAATATCTTACAGAGAAGGATATCCTTTCTCTCAACATAGAAGGATCTTATATCCTCCCAAGAGGGAATGATATAACTCCTTCTGACAGAAAAGGACCGTACCTACTCACAGCAAGGAAGGATCTTACCCCCTCCCAAAAGTGAAGGGATTTTGCCTCCTCCCTACCAGCCTACTCATCTTCCGCTCGGCCGCACACCGCCTGTCACCCGAACAGTTTGTCAAGATTTGACAGCCAGTCTCAGCACATCTAGCCTATCAACATAAAACAGTGCAGGTGCCATCATCCTTGGCAACAAGTTTTCAAGATAAAAGTAGCAAGGATATCATAGCGGTCAATGAAGGAAGGAAAGATCGAACACCTTATCCCAGGAGCTCGACCATAGGTGAACAAATCCCCAACTAAGAAGGATTGTGGTGAGAAGAAGAAGGAGGACGACCTAGATTACCTTAGACGGCCACATATTCACCACACATGATGGACTTGGTATCAACATGGGAAAACATTCTTCAAGGTGATTACTCTCATATTTTATTTCAATTAATAAATACTTTTTGTCAAAATCATGGAATGTCATGTTCAAGAATAACACGTGGTCCGATCTATGTATCCCGCAAAATCTTGGAAGGCCATAAGGCTGAATAAAATAATATTGGTCTAATCATGTATCCCAATAATACCAAATGAAGCAATACCTTTTATTACAAGGTTAGGACACTGCACACACGTGCATACACAATTACATAATTCTGAACAACGTTCAGACCAAGTGCATTGGGGCAAGATGGATATTTAAATCCAAGCCACACATGCACATCATCATATACATAACTCTGAACAACGTTCAGACCAAGTGCCTAGGCTAAGATGGACATTTTTGTCTAGGCCAAACATGCACATCATCATTTTCGTCTTTTCACCTACTTGGGGAAAGGCAAGCACTTCTCATTGAGAAGCGACAATCCTCGCGAGTAACAAATAAATAAAGGTTAACCAACAAAAAGTGTCATAGGCACAGTGCCACGAGCAAAATATAAACTTTAAAAGATGCTACATGCATCTGAAAAATGTCACAGGCGTATAAGAACTTGTCACTGCCATCTAGTTGTTATAGTCACTGTATGTAATAAGCCATGGGCATAACACATGCAACGGGCACACAAGAAAGAGTCATAAGCACAATGATATTGTAATATTCAAAAGGTGTCATAGACACCAACATAAAATTTAAGAATGTCTTGGACATCTATAACATAGACATCTGACAAAGCTATGAAGCCACATAAATGTTATTGGTCTGATCATCCAATAATACATTATTTTTTCATTTCAAGGTTATATAATGTAAAACCAACACATACAAAATTTATAACAACATACACGAATAGAAAAAACTACAAATGGTAGTCCAAACATATCATATGATAGAAAAGGGCTAAGTCATACAAATGAAATTGTGTTACAAACACAAAGAGAAAATACTAAGGCTTTCGTGAAATGAGAGTAAGGATGTCTGGCGCAGACATATCAAAACTTTCCACGAGTCAGCTCCTGATTGGAAAAGCTCGAGTCTTCAACATACCATTGTCACACAACATATCTCCGTGACCCAATGGATCGGAATAAGGCAGCACTGCAATCCCAACATCAGGGTAAAGAGTCTGCAAGATGTCTCTTATGCAGAAGAAATGCCTATTGGCATCCCAAGGCACATATATCACGTTAGGGTGATTAAGTACGTGATTAAGCACAATCGCGAAGACATCTAATAAATCCCTTTTAGAAGGAATGGCAGAATCCATACATCCCAACCACATTTTGTCTTCCTTACATCGAGTGATATGGGCATTCTTCGTAGTCAATCTACCTTTGACCATCCAAGTGTGATGCACACAATACAAATCTAAATGTGTCATGGGCACAATAGATAGTCAAAAGTGTCATAGACACATTACTTATCCAAATGTCGTAGTACAATGGAAAGTATACTTGTGATGGACACACTCGGAAGGTTCAAATCCCCATCAGTTTGAAGTCCATATGTATGCACTTAGCAATCTGGCACCATCCTCCTTCATCCACTTCATGAAAGACCTACTTGTGCAGATACTAAAAAATATCATAGACATTAACTATGCAAAGACATGCCAAGCGTGGAAAAGGCAAGGTCAAACCCAAAGCAAAGCCGTTAAATGCATGAAGTTAGGCTTCAAAACTTTATTTTTTAAAACCTAACTGGGGGGCATGATAGTGTTAGTAGGGAATAGGCTCGATACATATAGCCTATAAGCCCTAAAAAGCTAACACAACACAGTATAAAGGCTAAGTCCCTTCTACATCAAGGAAAATGCTCTTAGTCCCTTCCACCCCGGCTCCCGGTTCCGGCTCCCGGCCTTCTGGCTCCCTGCCTCTCGGCTCGCGGCCTCCGGCTCCCGGCTCCCGGCCTTCTGGCTCCCTGCCTCTCGGCTCGCGGCCTCCGGCTCCCGGCTCCCGGCCGGCTCCCGGCCTTCTGGCTCCCTGCCTCTCGGCTCGCGGCCTCCGGCTCCCGGCTTCCGGCCTCCCGGCCTCCCGGCTCCTGGCATTCCGGCTCCCGGCCTTCTGGCTCCCGGCCTCCAGGTTTCCTGCTCTCGGCTCCCGATATCCCGGGTCCGATCTCCTGGCTCCCGGGTTCCTGGTCCTTGACTTCATTGCTGTTCCCTCTAAGCATTGTGCCAGACGGTCTTAAGCTCCTGCCTTAGGATTCAGACCGTTGGCATCATTATGATGACAATAAAGTCACAAACGTTGGAACCCCATGAATAGCATTCAAGAGCCATGATAAGCCTTTATGGCCAACCGTTTCCCATGTTTGGGATTGTTGGGTATAAATACCCTACCCTGATGCAGTTCAAAGGGACGCTAACATTCCATCCTCTCCACACACACAGTATTATCTCACCAGAATACCTACTTGCCGTAGTAATCATATTCCGATCACCTTCTTCAACCAACCACTTGACCGCCTTAGGCTCGCCAAGAGCTTGATAGGTTTGCACTGCTTAGCAGGAGGTCAAGAGGTTGAACCCCAAACACCCAAGTTACTGAGCCTGCTACTATTTGCTCAAACAATTTTGTCCCTAATCCCTCACTCGAAGTTTGAGAGCGACGAAAATGGTACGTTGCTAAATTATGTGGCTGATACTCAATTTTCTAGTACTATAGGTGAACCAACTTTCATCGATGGAAATTAGAATTCGAATTAGATTACGATATTTTTTTTTCTTTTTAAACGCCGTTAAATAGTAGGAAAATATTACGAGATTACAAGGAGAGACATTGAGGGAAAGGCATATAAGGCCAATCCGAAAGCAATTCGACAAAATGTTTCATTACAATCGACAATTTGTTGAAACGAGACTTGTCTCATGTAGGGTTTAACTTTAGTTTAATAGTTTTGTCTTATTGGATTTACTTTTATAGGGACAAAAGTGGTAGTATAGTCTTAATATAATATCTTTAATATAATATAAAAGAGAGGCCTTAAATGCCACATGGCGAAGTAAGGACCCTTAGATGGGTTAACTTATTTGATTTCAACCGTTAGATCAAATTGATGATGTCATCAAACACTATTTTCATTTTAGTTGTCCCACATCGCTTCAGGTATAAAACTTTTTCATACTTCTAGCATATATATCATATGCCTTTAGTTTTTCCTACTTTGTCCCACATCGCTTCATGTATGAAACTCTTTCATACTTCTAGCTTATATATATCATATGCCTTTGAATTAAAATATAGTTCCACGGTAATTTTCGGGTCAATCTTTAATATAATATAAAAGAGAGGCCTTAAATGCCACATGGCGAAGTAAGGACCCTTAGATGGGTTAACTTATTTGATTTCAACCGTTAGATCAAATTGATGATGTCATCAAACACTATTTTCATTTTAGTTGTCCCACATCGCTTCAGGTATGAAACTTTTTCATACTTCTAGCATATATATCATATGCCTTTAGTTTTTCCTACTTTGTCCCACATCGCTTCATGTATGAAACTCTTTCATACTTCTAGCTTATATATCATATGCCTTTGAATTAAAATATAGTTCGACGGTAATTTTCGGGTCAATCGGGTCAAACCCGAAACCCGACAAACTGGAACTATTCTATCCGAAACCCGACCCTATTTATGAATCGGGTGTTGCCTTAAATGCCACATGGCGAAACAAAGACCCTTAGATGGGTTAACTTATTTGATTTCAACCGTTAGATCAAATTGATGATGTCATCAAACACTATTTTCATTTTACACCATTTTACAAAACATAATTACATTATCTTTTTAATTTCAATCTCTACTTAAATAAAAACAAAATTCCAATTTACTTAAAAAAAATTCACTCAATTTGAACTATGATTTACATTATTTTTATTTAAAATCTCCTAATAAAAAATATTAAAACATGTATATAAACGTAAAAGTGTTTATGTTATTATAACTATAAACAACATGTGTATAAACGTAAAGGTATATATATGTTATTATACGTATAACATTGTCTTTTTATAATAACCTAAAATCTACATAAACATAAAGTTTACAATTCAATTTTTATTTTTTTCCGCGCTATCGCGGGACAATAATCTAGTTTATTTATATTGTGTCAAAATTCATGGGGAACCTCCGACATCTGAAGGCTTACATATGGGTTACACTGCCTATGTGGACTTATTATCCGAGACATGTCAGATTTAGCCTAGAAGAAAAATCCTAACAAGTGTTGAGAGCGAAAATTTAGTTCAATTTTAAGAGGCGGTAAATAATCATGTTACCAAAGGAAGTTATCACACTCCTTGGCCATTAAATTTCTCGGTTAGACGATTTGTATACCTTTTATGAGCATTCAACAATCTAATGGTACGAAAGGTTGCATTTGGATATATTATCGTAGAATGGGATGCGAGTCAGATTTGGGTTTTGATTGAAATATTATTGGGGTGCAAACATATATCTTCTACCGCAACATATAAATCGCATGGCTTATATATAAGGATGGGTTAACTTGCCCCATCTATTACCAATTTGTTTAAGATAACCTCGTGTAGACTTGTTGTGTTCGGCCTTGTGAGGTTTGAGATAAGATAAAATCCTAACATTAACCCACCATTTACTTCCATTTCTTACTGAGCGAACGTACATTTGGTACCCTTGATAGCTAATAAATAGCTAGTTATATATCAGTTTCAATATAATTATGATTTACTAATTAGTAGTTTTTTTTTTAAGCACCTGACATAATATTTCGGGTTCAAAAGGAAATAGAAGAATAATAAGATTAGCAATTATTCTTTAATTTGTTAATTTTATAGAATTATATTAGTAAAAGAAAACTGTGACATTCGCGAATTTCACGGTATTATTCTATCGACTCGTATTCGTTTTATTTATTTATATTCGTGTTTTGACCCTATTGTATTTCTTTTATGATTATCGTATTCGTATTTTATGAGTATCGTATTTGTATTTTATGCGTATTTGCGTTTATCGGGTATATAGTATGTGATTCGGATCTTTATGTCGGGAACGTATAGTCTAAAAGTGCCTTTAGTATAAGTCTAGTATGCTCTTATGATAAGTTTAGGGGAATTATGCCTTAATTATATGATTAAGATTAACGTTTAAAAAGTATTTCATCTTTAGTCCCTTCGGAAATTTTATTACGAAACTAGTCCTACGCGAGATTCTATTTCAAAATTCATCCCTCACCAACCTTTTGTCTTTATTAGAAAAATCAGAATTTTTATTTTGTCTTTATCCTCTACACACCTTCTTCTCCAAGTATTCATTTACACACACACACTTTCTCTCTCTAAAAACACACAAACACCTCCACCTTCTCTCTAGCTTTTCCGGCGATCCGACCGTCCGATTTTAGATCCGAGACCGGATTATTGATCACCATCATCACCTCTATCTATCCTCCGAATTTCATTACGATCAAGTAAGTATTTCTCTATTTTGGTTTTTAACTTTAACCCATTTTTATCCAAACTCGTAAATCACATTTTTACCGTCCAAAACCGAGATTTTATTTAGGATTATTATTCCTAATAGTATTCTGGACATAGGGTTATGTTTATAGATCATATGGACATTGAAAACACCCCAAAAAGTCGATTTCCGGTGATGTTTCGTAAAATTCCGGCATAGCACGTAATACCACTATTACGCTCACGAAATAGCTCACGTAATACATGTCTCCATATTACGTTCACGTAATACTTGGTCTCATGCACGAAATTCTTTATAGCTCACGTAAAAGCCACCATAATCACGTAATAATAGTATTTCGTTCACGAAAATCATGCATGCATGTCACGTAATTGGTGGTCATGCACGTAATTCCTTTTGTTTCTAGTAATTTGGTTTGTTGTTCACGTGAATTACCTGCCACACATTTAATTTCAGCACATGACAAGTTATTATTATTATTATTACTAATATGAGATTACACAAGTTATTATTATTATTACTAATATGAGATTACACAAGTTATTATTATTATTACTAAAAAAAAAATATTGCACAATATTTAACTTTCCGAAACGTTCGTATTCTGTCATATCGATATTCCTTTGGTTATTTTAAAATCCGTATAAAACGTTAATCATTAAGGCATAACCCTACTAGACTTAGAGATACTTAGACATGTTTTATTTACGTGATGTATAGGGCACTTAGACATTGAAGCTTGACGGTATTATTGTATTCCCGACACATATAAAGATTTGGATTGCTTTGCTATCAGTGAGTTATTCGCTGCCCTTTTTAACCTTTTATTATTTTTGGGCATGATTAGCGTTAAACAAAAGTATTTTACTTCAACTCTTTTATCTATGCTGATTATGTTTGGTTATTTATGTTTGATGTAACCTTGAATCTCTGATACCGTATACACTGTACACCTCGGTTCCGCCATTTCTATGCGGGGTGTGACAGAAGTTGGTATCAGAGCCAATGGTTATAGCGAACTAAGTGACCTTACGGAATCACTTAGACTATGACCTAGGCTTTTGGACCTATCTGATTTACTCTATGTGCGCATTTCCTTCTTTTGTGGGCCTGTATGTGATTTATATGCTATATGTGCTTTTATTTTGCTTTTTATGTTTTGAGGCCTGCTCGTTTTAGTCGCACATACAGTCTATCGTTCTGATTTATTCCGTTTGATATTCGTAGAAGATGCCGCCTAAGAGAACTTCTACTAGAGCTACTAGAGCCACTCCTGCCGCCACTGCTACAAGAAGATCGGCAAGGCGAGGTCGCGTCCCTGTGAGAGCGGGTGCTACACCTCCGATTTCCACTGCTACCCCCAATGTTACTTCTGCTACTCCGAACATCAGTCAGCTGATTGCGGAGCAAATTGCTGCAGCTATTCCAGTGATTGTGGCACAACTTAAGGAAACACCCGTGCAAAATGCTGATTTAGTGTTTGAAGAACCTGAGATGCAAGATGTTGAAGCGGAAGGTATGGCGTCTGGGCGCGATGGTTCCGATGTGGGTAGAGCGGTGCACGTAGGAGTTGGTGGACCAAGTATTGTGATTGAAGATCCACCCAGAGGCTGTTCGTATAAGGCCTTCCTAGACTGCAGACCTACTGAATTTAGGGGTACTGAAGATGCTGTAGCTACCCTACAATGGTTTGAGAAGATGGAGTCCGTATTTGACGTATCAGGATGTGCTGATGAGAGCCGTGTTAAGTATGCTACCTATCTGTTCCAGGGTAAAGCCCTCACTTGGTGGAACTCTGTGAAGAAGGTTCAAGGTCGAGCTGCTGTCACCTTGATGACCTGGGAGAATTTGAAAGTTATGATGAAGAAAGAATATGTGCCGTCGTCTGAGACACAGCGATTGGAGGATGAGTTTCGGAACCTAACTATGCAAGGTTCTAAATATCGTGGGTATGTGAACCGCTTCTATGACTTATGCGTCCTGGTTCCTCGTCTGGCTCGTACTGAGAACGAGAGGATTGAACGGTTCGCGAATGGTTTGCCGCAGACTATGCGAGACCATATTATTTCTCATCTTCCGGGTACACTTCAGAGCGCCGTTGATATTGCGGGTAGGTTGGTTGCTAGTGCAATCCGTGGTGGTACACTGCAGCCAGCTGTGAGTCGTAGAGATTCTGGTCGATCTGACAGAAAGGATAGGGGTAACTCGAGGAAGAGAAGCCGTAGTCGCGAACAGAGACCTCAACTTCCTCATGTGTATGCATTGACTGGTGCTGGAACTGGTTATCAGGGTAAACACCCTAGGTGTGACACTTGTAATAGTGCTCATGCGGCTAACGTAGCGTGTTGGGTTTGTAAACGCTGCAAGAAGTTAGGCCACACGGAGCAATTTTGTAGAAGAACTGTTGGAGCATGTTATGAGTGTGGAGAAATGGGTCACCTTCGTCAGCAGTGTCCCAAGCTTGTATCGTCTACTTCCCATCCTACTCCTGGTGCTGGTACTAGTGCTTGAGGAAACCCTGCTAAGAGCCGAGCTTTTGCTATGGAATCTGCTGAAGCTCATCAGGATCCTACTGTAGTCACCGGTACATTTCTTGTTGACGATTATCCTGCTTTTATTCTATTTGATTCGGGTGCCGATAGGAGCTTTATTTCTAGTGACTTTCGCCCCTTAGTAAACCGTGCTTCTAGTCTTTTAGAGCCTGCTTATGAGGTAGAGATAGCTGATGGTAGATGTGCCTGTGTTAAGGAAATTATTCGTGACATTTCTCTCGTTTTAGCCGATATTCCTTTTTCCATCGACCTTATCCCTATGAAACTCGGTAGTTTCGACGTCGTAGTCGGTATGGATTGGTTAGCGAAGCATAAAGGAGAGATAGTCTGTTATGAGAAGTTTATTCGTATTCAGAAGCCGGATGGAGATCAGTTGATTGTACACGGAGACAAGGCCGGGAAACGCCTTAAAGTTATTTCTTGTTTGAAGGTTCGCGAGTATGTCCGTCAGGGTTGTTCTTTATATCTTGCTCACTTGGTGAAGAAAGACTCTGCGATAAAGATTGATGGTGTGCCGATCGTTCGCGAGTATTCTGATGTTTTTCCCGACGACTTACCTGGAGTCCCTCCCCAGAGACAAACCGATTTTCGTATTGATCTTATTCCTGGAGCAGCGCCTGTTGCTAAAGCTCCGTATCGTTTGGCTCCTTCCGAGATGCTCGAGTTGTCGAAGCAAATTCAGGAATTGGTAGATAAGGGTTTTATTCGTCCTAGTTTCTCCCCGTGGGGTGCTCCTGTTCTCTTTGTTAAGAAGAAGGATGGCTCCATGCGTTTATGTATTGATTATCGGGAGTTAAACAAGTTGACTGTGAAGAACCGTTATCCCCTTCCTCGTATTGATGACTTATTCGATCAACTTCAGGGTTCTTGCTATTTCTCAAAGATCGATCTTCGTTCTGGTTATCATCAGTTGAGAGTTCGAGAAGATGATATACCTAAGACTGCTTTTCGTACTCGGTATGGTCATTACGAGTTCATGGTGATGCCGTTTGGTATGACAAACGCCCCTGCAGCATTCATGGAACTAATGAACCGTATTTGTCGTCCGTATCTCGACAAATTCGTTATTGTATTCATCGACGACATTCTTATCTATTCCCGAAGTCGCAAGGAACATGAAGAGCATTTGCGTCTTGTTCTAGAAGTGCTTCGAAAAGAGAAGTTGTATGCGAAATTCTCTAAGTGCGAGTTCTGGTTATCTGAAGTTCAATTTCTTGGCCACGTGGTTAGCGCGAAGGGTATTCATGTTGATCCTGCTAAGATTGAAGCTGTCAAGAGTTGGGTTGCACCGAAGTCACCAACCGAAATCCGTTCATTTTTGGGTCTTGCTGGGTATTATCGCCGATTTATCGAGAACTTCTCCAAGATTGCTTCATCTATGACTAAGCTGACACAGAAGAGTGAACCTTTCGTTTGGGGTACCGATCAAGAAGAAGCATTTCAGATATTGAAGCAGCGGTTGTGTAACGCACCTATTCTTAGTCTGCCAGTTGGTTCCGAGAATTTCGTTGTTTATTGCGACGCTTCGCACAAGGGTCTGGGTTGTGTGCTTATGCAGAATGGTAAAGTTATAGCTTACGCTTCGCGTCAGTTGAAAATCCATGAGCAGAATTACACGACACACGATCTAGAGTTGGGAGCAGTCGTCTTTGCATTGAAGATTTGGAGACACTATCTGTATGGGACCAAGTGTACTGTATTTACCGACCACAAGAGTCTTCAACACATTTTCGATCAGAAGATGCTGAACATGAGACAACGACGCTGGGTTGAGTTATTGAACGACTATGATTGCGACATTCGCTACCATCCTGGTAAGGCGAACGTTGTTGCTGATGCATTGAGTCGTAAGGAAACCGTCAAACCGGTCCGTATTCGTTCTATGGTGATATCTATTCAGACGAGTTTAAAGGCTCGGATTATTCAAGCTCAGGAAGATATTATGACTGAAGGCCGTGTTAAAGAGGAAAGATTGTATAAGTTGGCGTTGGAACTAGAACCAAAGGAGGATGGAGTTCTGTATTTCCTCGAGCGTATTTGGGTTCCGGTTAGTATCCGACAGTTGATTCTGGACGAAGCCCACAAGTCTAATTATTCCATTCATCCGGGTTCCGACAAGATGTATCACGACCTGAAAGACTTCTATTGGTGGCCGGGTATGAAACGCGAGATCGCCGAGTATGTTAGCCGATGTTTGACTTGTTCTAAAGTGAAGGTTGAGTATCAGAAACCATCTGGGCTACTCCAACAACCGAAGATTCCCGAGTGGAAATGGGAGCGTATTACTATGGATTTCGTTACAAAGCTTCCGAGATCTTCGCGTGGTTATGACAGTATTTGGGTTATTGTTGATCGTTTGACGAAGTCTGCTCATTTCCTTCCGATTCGTGAGAATTATCCGATGGAGAGATTCGTACGTTTATATATCTCCGAGATTGTATCGAAACACGGTGTTCCTGTATCGATTATTTCCGATCGGGATGCTCGTTTCACTTCTCGATTTTGGAAGACATTTCAGACTGCTATGGGTACACGGTTAGATATGAGTACCGCTTATCATCCTCAGACCGATGGTCAGAGTGAGAGAACTATCCAGACTATGGAAGATATGCTACGAGCTTGCGCTATTGATTTTGGTGGTAGTTGGGATATTCACTTGCCGTTGATCGAGTTCTCGTACAACAACAGCTATCACACGAGTATCAAGTGTGCACCGTTTGAAGCTTTATATGGCCGCAAATGTCGATCACCTGTATGTTGGGCAGAAGTTGGAGATAGTCAGATATCCGGTCCGGAGATTTTACAAGAGACCACTGACAAGATCTTCAAGATCAAGGAACGATTAGTTACTGCCAGAGATCGACAGAAGAAGTATGCTGATAAGCGCAGGAAGCCTCTCGAGTTCAGTGTTGGAGATATGGTATTATTGAAAGTATCTCCATGGAAAGGGGTTGTCCGATTTGTGAAGCGCAGCAAGCTGAGTCCGAGATACACGGGTCCGTTCAAGATCTTAGCCCGCATTGGCCCAGCTGCGTATCGACTAGAATTGCCGGCAGAACTGAGCAGCGTACATAACGTATTCCATGTATCTCAGTTGAAGAAATGCCTGGCTGATGAGACATTATTAGTTCCGCTTGAGCAACTCCAGATTGACGACAAGCTTCATTTCGTTGAAGAACCTATCGAGATCGTTGCTAGTGATGTTAAGCGTCTGCGACGAAGTAAGATCCCTATTGTCAAAGTTCGCTGGAATTCCCGCTTTGGAGCTGAGTTCACGTGGGAACGCGAAGATGAAATTCTGCGGAAGTATCCTCACCTTACTCCCGGAAGTAGTACCCAGTGATAATTTCGAGGACGAAATTCTTTTTACTTGGGGAGACTGTGACATTCGCGAATTTCACGGTATTATTCTATCGACTCGTATTCGTTTTATTTATTTATATTCGTGTTTTGACCCTATTGTATTTCTTTTATGATTATCGTATTCGTATTTTATGAGTATCGTATTTGTATTTTATGCGTATTTGCGTTTATCGGGTATATAGTATGTGATTCGGATCTTTATGTCGGGAACGTATAGTCTAAAAGTGCCTTTAGTATAAGTCTAGTATGCTCTTATGATAAGTTTAGGGGAATTATGCCTTAATTATATGATTAAGATTAACGTTTAAAAAGTATTTCATCTTTAGTCCCTTCGGAAATTTTATTACGAAACTAGTCCTACGCGAGATTCTATTTCAAAATTCATCCCTCACCAACCTTTTGTCTTTATTAGAAAAATCAGAATTTTTATTTTGTCTTTATCCTCTACACACCTTCTTCTCCAAGTAAACCCTACACACACACCTTTCTCTCTCTAAAAACAAACTCCATTAAAACCACCACCTTCTCTCTAGCTTTTCCGGCGATCCGACCGTCCGATTTTAGATCCGAGACCGGATTATTGATCACCATCATCACCTCTATCTATCCTCCGAATTTCATTACGATCAAGTAAGTATTTCTCTATTTTGGTTTTTAACTTTAACCCATTTTTATCCAAACTCGTAAATCACATTTTTACCGTCCAAAACCGAGATTTTATTTAGGATTATTATTCCTAATAGTATTCTGGACATAGGGTTATGTTTATAGATCATATGGACATTGAAAACACCCCAAAAAGTCGATTTCCGGTGATGTTTCGTAAAATTCCGGCATAGCACGTAATACCACTATTACGCTCACGAAATAGCTCACGTAATACATGTCTCCATATTACGTTCACGTAATACTTGGTCTCATGCACGAAATTCTTTATAGCTCACGTAAAAGCCACAATAATCACGTAATAATAGTATTTCGTTCACGAAAATCATGCATGCATGTCACGTAATTGGTGGTCATGCACGTAATTCCTTTTGTTTCTAGTAATTTGGTTTGTTGTTCACGTGAATTACCTGCCACACATTTAATTTCAGCACATGACAAGTTATTATTATTATTATTACTAATATGAGATTACACAAGTTATTATTATTATTACTAATATGAGATTACACAAGTTATTATTATTATTACTAAAAAAAAAATATTGCACAATATTTAACTTTCCGAAACGTTCGTATTCTGTCATATCGATATTCCTTTGGTTATTTTAAAATCCGTATAAAACGTTAATCATTAAGGCATAACCCTACTAGACTTAGAGATACTTAGACATGTTTTATTTACGTGATGTATAGGGCACTTAGACATTGAAGCTTGACGGTATTATTGTATTCCCGACACATATAAAGATTTGGATTGCTTTGCTATCAGTGAGTTATTCGCTGCCCTTTTTAACCTTTTATTATTTTTGGGCATGATTAGCGTTAAACAAAAGTATTTTACTTCAACTCTTTTATCTATGCTGATTATGTTTGGTTATTTATGTTTGATGTAACCTTGAATCTCTGATACCGTATACACTGTACACCTCGGTTCCGCCATTTCTATGCGGGGTGTGACAAAAGCTTTAACTTTTGAAGAGTTATGTAAATCTTTTATAAGATATATTTTTTTGTTCATTTCCTAAACTAAATATCCCCATGTAACATGCTTTTTTAAATTGCTATATTATAACAATTAACAAACTACGCTTCCCTTGATTTAAAATTATGGCATGAAGCTACGACTCATATACGAGTTATATTGCAAATATTTAGGTAAGTTCATGTATTAAATATTGTGTTTAGTCGGCCTTCTCAACGAGATTTTTTTGGCTTCGTCCCTAAACAAAAGATTGCTAGATTACTAGATATAACCCACTAGACATATAGAGTTTCTTTCTAGCACACATAGCATGATGATTAACATTAACATTAACAATGAATTACATTTATGGGTTCTTTAACAAGAATACACTACAAACCAATTGCCATTTACTGACTCTAACTTTTGGTGACTGAAATTGATTCAGTAATTAAAATTAAAATTATGTTCTTAACTCTATAAATGACTTATGACTTAAAAAAAGTAGGAAAATATTGGAAAAATAATTATAAAAGTAAAATTGAAACCCTCTCTCTCTCTCTCTCTCTCTCTCTCTCTCTCTCTCTCTCTCTCTCTCTCCGGTGAAGCCTCATCTTTGCCGGCAGCCTCACCGTCTCCGGCCAGACTCACCGGCGCCATCCAGTCTCATCGGCATTGTCTAGTTGCATCTCATGCCATTCCGGTGACTTCTCCGCCTCTGATTCCGGCACCGTCTCTGTATCTGATTTCAACACCGCCTACACCACTGATTTCGGCTCCGTTACTACACAAATACGATCTGTATGTATTCAATTTCATTTCTCCCATAGTTAGGTTATTTGTTTTAAGCTTTTTCTCTATTTGATCTGAACGTCTCGCATGATCACTTCATCATGTCCGGTTAATTTCATGAAGTTTAATTAGCATTAGACGTTAATAAGATCAGTCATTTTCACTCTGTTTCTGTGAAATTAGATCAGTCACTTTCACTCTGTTGCTGTGAAATTACATCAATTCATCATGTATTAATCTATATATCCTATTCAATTTTGTGTAGATTTTAATTTGTTTATCTATATATCCTATTCATCATGCGTAGATTTTATGTTGACTAATTGGTAGGAATAGGAGTAGGAGTATGCTCTGTAAAATTTAGTTGTGAAATACTCTGTTGCTGTGAAATATTTCGTTCTAAACGTTAATGATTCGGCTGTGAAATATTATGTTGCTTTAGGGAAACATACCTGATTTGGTTCATTTCTAGGTTGAATACCTTATCAATATGTTTAAAAAATAAATTAGTATAGCTTTAAGTCTAACTCATTGGATCCTCGAATTTGCTCACTTGTCATTGTGGATTTAAAACCTTATTTCTTGTTTATCCACTATTCTAGTAATTTATGTTGTTTTTTTAATGTCATAGTTATTATGATGGATAAATCGTTGATGTATTCAGCACCTAGAGCTGGTTTACCATATGTAAATGGTGTGAAATTGGAATTCGCTCTTGAGAAATCAAGTATAGATAGAAAGATATTATGTCCATGTGTGATGTGCCGGTTGTCACAATAGATTACACTAAACAAGAGGGCAAACGTATGATCACCTTATATGTTCGAGATGTATTCAACATGTGATGTGATACCAAATAATCTTAATTTACTTCATTTGATGTACCAAACCTAGATAGGATTGAGATTGATGTTGATGATGGATTTGATGGTACACTAGTTATGGAGTCTCCAGATGTAGAAGAAGATGAAAACGAACTAGAGCAATTACATTTTATCATTAAGCTCATATGTGTGAAACAAGATAGCTTATCTTGTTAGTGTGGTAAGTCACAACATATTTCAGTAAACTGTGTTACATGGTATTAAGAATTTAATTAGCATTTTTTGTTCATTAACTCTATTGCTAACAGCCGTTTTCATTCACAATCTACGCAGGATGGGAAAACGTAAAAGGTTGCATACAGTTTCTACTAGTGAAGCTCAAGGACCTGTTGAAATGGAGCTATCAAGTGAAGCAAGTCCAAGTGAGCAGATTCAATTCATAAAATCTCGTTACTAAATTAATTAAAAGATAAATCACATTTTTTGAAATTTGCAACAGGCGACATGTCTCAAAGATCACATCAGCAACATTCAACCTTATGTGAAGCTACTAATAGTTTACAATCTGATTATGGTAATGGACTTCTAACTGCTTTCTTTTCACTGTCATGTGGGCTCATCAAGCTATCAAGAGTCAAAACTATGGATGACGTGTTTTTATTGTAATAGTCAGTTATCTTATTTCTCTCATTAGAAACACATAAATTGCAGGTCCACCAAAAAAGGTTCGAAGTTACACTAGAAAACAAGATATATGGGATTTAGAAAGTGATGAGCGAATTCTGGTTACCTTTAATAAGAACGGACAGCCTGTAGGAGATGAGGGAAATGAGCTCACTAACTTTTTGGGAACACTAATGAAAATGTCACAACATGTCTCACTAGAGTACCTAGATTGGAGGAAAATACCTAAAGAAAAAAAAGAAGATTTATGGAGCATCGTGAAGGTAATATTATAACTCAGGTACTCTGATATGTAAGGCATGACTGTGCATGATTTATAAATTATTGATTTATTGTCTAAAATCACTTGTAGGCAAAGTTTTCTTTTTCTCCTTCAGAAACAGAGGCAATTCGGAAATGGGTTGAATCTGACATGGCACTAAAATTTAAATCATGGAAATATGAGGTGAAAAAAAAATCATTTGATTCAAGTTCAACAATAGATGATATTGTCGCTACCCAAGATGATTCTAGGGTTGATAAAGCTCAATTCAAGAAGCTAGTGACTCATTGGTTTAAGAAGGAAACTCAGGTATTTGATACTTTCTTTCTAAACGGAAAATTATAAAACGGTTATTAATATCTAAATGGACAGATGGAAAGTGAGATGAAGAGAAAGATTCGTTCCAAGTCGAATGAGCCTCATGTAACCGGTACCAAGTCTTTTGCTAGGTTGATTCATGATGAGGTAACATTATGTTCTATATTTTCATTTCCCTTTTGTTACATTTACAAATCAGTTCGTTGCATACATACATTATGAACTCCAACACTGCACCTAATTATTGCTTTGTCATTAGTACCTATAAATAGATTCCCTTTTTGTAGTCTGATTATACTTAGTTTGGATACTATATAGACAAAAAAGAATAATGGCGTTCAACCATCTCGTGGAACAATATATTGTATAAGTCGAACACAAAAAGATGGAAAAATTGTAAATGCATCGGCTGCGGAAGTTGTGGTATGTACTTCTGAATATTCTGCTAACGTGTTACATGTCACTATAATATTGGTAAATTTATTTTTTAACTCCTTATCAACATCTAGGAAAAACTGAAAAATATCACGGATAGGACTACAAGTAGTACAAATGCAGGGGGTATTAACTGGAAAAATGATGATTTGGCTCAAGTTAAAGGGCCAGAAAGAGGAGGTCGTATACGGTGCTTAGGGAAGGTGGTAATGGCGAATGTTAGAGGATCTTGTTCTTCGCAGGATCCTCAAGTACCAATATTGAAGGCTCGTGTTAACGAACTTGAAGATACTCTCAAAGAAATGAGAGAAAAGCAAGAGGCAATGGTCAGGTTTATGGCTATTGTTAGAGAGCAATTACCAAACGCAAATCTACCTAATATCTTCAATGGCCTAAATATAGGGGTAAATAATTTCAGGTTTCTTTATCGTTATATGAAGATAAGAGTCATAAAACTGTTATATAATTTAATGGTGATTTTGTTTTTGTCAAATGACTTCAGGTTGGTAATGATTCATTTAGTGTATAATCATTGTCCAAATGGAAACTCGACATTATCTCGTGCTAGTGAAGATCGAAATTCTGGTATGAATAGATAAAAAATTAAGATATATTATTGTCTATGATTATTTGTAATAACTTTGGAAAATAGTTTGTCACATCGTCCTGAATATTGGAAAATAGTTTGTCACATTGTCCTGAATATTTGGATATTGAACATTCTTTTGCAGGGGGAATTAGATGATTAAGTAAGCCTTTTAGACAATGTTTGTGCACAACTCCCTATATATCATTTTCCTATGATGGTTTTCTATGCAAATAGGTCGAACGAGGGGAAATTAGATGATTAAGTAAGCATCTGATATGTTAAAGAGGTCAATTTTTCAAAAAGAGAAAATTAAAATTTTAACCCACTTTGACCCGTTTCGCTCTGAATGTGTTAATAAAAAGAGTAATGGTTCAAAGTTATGTGTCAAACAGATCAGACAGTCTGTCTATTTTACCATGTGATTGAAGTGCAATAAAGTTCAGTAATTTTCTCTATTTAATTACCTTTTTTATGCAGTTGTGTTGCGGTTTGAAGGAGCTATTCTGGACAGGATTCTTTTTACTGTTGATGTTTTGAACCTTTAAGATTTTAAATACTGATGTATCATTGTTCAACTCTTTGGAACCGTGTGATTGATCGACATCTATTTTTGATGTGGAATTGAATTGAGTTGTTTAGCTCTGTTTTTTACAATATTATTGCTTTTGTTTACATTTGGGATTTATAATTGTTTTGTTTTGTATTACAATATATTGGTAAAAATATAAATATACTGACACTTTCACTGACTGAACTTTCAGTCAGTATAGCATATTAGATGATCATCTAGTGACTGAAATAAGGGTTACCAGAACATAAATACAATTTTTTGAAAATCCTATATTGACTTTAAATATTAAGTCAATAAAAGTCATGAACATTTTCTGACTGAAATTGGGAGTCAAGATAGACTTATAGTGATGGTTCCGATAGTGACTCTTTTTCTTTCAGAAGGAGTAGACCAAAAGGTCTTTAGTGACTCTTTTTAGACTTTTTTTGACACTTTTTTTCAGTCACTAAAAGTGTTTTATCTTGTAGTGATAGTGGCACTGCGTGTGTTTAAAACTCTTAGTTTTGTTATTTTAAAACTACCCGCATTTTGAAAAATATATATATTTCAGTCTTTTTATATCAAACTTTTTAAGATAATCTTTTTATTATATTAAACGATTGCACTAAAAGACCTTAATTAGTCGATAAATAAAAGGCCTTTCACATGCTTAGTATTAGAGCATCCGTTTGTAATGGACATTTTATAAGGGTTGGTCCACTGTCAAATGGACATATCACATATAAAAGTGAGATATAAAAGTGAGGTGTACAACTTTGGAGTGTCTTTTTCCATGAACCACTCTATTGAGATAAACGTGTTATATGGAAAGATACTTGACCCACATCATTTTTTTTTCACTTAAAATACTACCATCTTTCATAAATAAAGCTCAAATAAGTCTATTATATTAACTTTTAAAGTTACATAGATTACAAAACTAAAAAACATAAGTTGTATAAACAAATAAAGTAATGTCATTGTATTTCATACAACTATACAGAATTATGGATTACGTATGCACTTGTCCGAGTCTATCATCTGAAACATTTGTTTCAGTCCAGCTATTTCTTCTTCCGATAGGCTCTCCGCTATAACCTGCATAAAATATTAAGCTTTTTATGTAAACTACTTAACAAAAATCTTGCTTACAAGATTATTCAATAATGTTTCACAAAGACCTCATGTGCTTTCTTTGTTTCAAAAGAAAGCGATATGCTTTGACTTCTCGAGTCAACTACACATCTTAAGTTTCATAATGGTATTGCTTCTGTTTTCGAAACAAATCAAGTAATGACCAAAAAGATATGCACTTACCCTAAGAGCCATTTTCTTAAACTTGTTCATGGATGAAAACTGTTTCATGCGACTCAGAACAGCAGAGTCGAGAGGCTTGTCAGGAGCCACACCGTCAACTTGAACCCAAGGATGGCCTGAAGAGAAATAAAAGTGGTGGCAACTTTTTAATTAGTGAGGAATATAATGTAAACAAATGTATAAATATATCCGTAAAAGAGGTCGTGAATACGCAAATTTCAAAGCTGCAATATGTGCTTGAGTAATACATAAAACAACCATTGTTTTAATTTTCTAATTTAACAAATTTTTTGGAAATGGGCACCCATTTGACATATTTTCCATAAAATATAACCCAAAGTGACCCATAACCACCACAATCTTACTCCCAGATAACCAAAAATGAAGTTATTGACCTAATAGTCCCAACTGTTTGAAATTTTCTTACATGAGTTGGTCAATAATGTTTACTAATTCTACAAACAATGAAATTATTGTCGCAAAGCCTTTACATCATGGGTAGAAGTAGCAAACTTGATCCAATTTTCACAAGACAGGTTAGTCTAGGTGCTGTTTTCGTATTTCACAGTTTGATTTTGGCAAAGGCTTAAAGTACCCAATGGGTCCTATAACAAAGTCCCACAAAATCAAGGACGGGTCAAGGATGGAATGGGTTGTTTATGACGTGATGTAGTTTTACATCGCCATCAGTGGGCTAACATTGAAACAACTAAAATGATGTGTATTTTTAAAGTTTATTTAAAAGGGTATATAGGTAATTTTAATTACTTAAAATTTAAAATATTAAGATGTTAAAGTAGATTCTCTTTATTGTAGTACAGATAACACTACAAGAAAAAAGACCTTTAGTGACGACTTTTTTTTAGTGACGACCTACAATTCGTCACTAAATGGATGATTTAGTTACCATAAAATATGTCGTCACTAATTTTGATCAATATTCCAAAAACAATGACTAATACCAAAAGTGGTCACTAAGTGGTCACTAAATGGATTATTAGAGACCAAAATATGGTAGTCACTCCGTACATTCACTAAATTAGGTAAAATAAGTGAGTTGGAAAAGTTAGTGTCCAAAAACATGGTCACTAAGTGAGAATTTAGAAAAAATAGTCGTCACTGAATTGCACAGTTAGAGACCAAATATTGTGGTCATTAACAGATGATTGTTAAGTTAAAAAAAAAACTTAAAGATCAGAATATTCTTTAAATTAATGCTAATGTTAGGCTATTTTTAATTTGACACATAAGTTATTTAATAAAAGTTATACATGTATAACGAACCAAGTAAAAAAAAGTTTTATATCGTATAAAATACATAAAAATATTATTACTCTTAGGGTGTAAATTGACAATCCGTTAATTATAAAGGTGCTAACTCGTATTTTTCTTTATGTGTCTCAGAATTGCTAATAGAGAAATAACACTTAGTTCAAATCACTATTTTACTGCAAGCCTTCCCTCAGATATATCTGGCGATACGGCTACGTCGGCCGCGTTGATGTCTCTACATTGTGCTAACATCTAAACCTAACTGAAACGAATTCCTAATTGAAAAGGTACATCTCTAGTTTTGACTAATTTTCCATTGATAAGGATCTCGAATAGATTTGATTGATAGATTTGTTGTTTATATAGAATTTCAAAGCTATGCCTTCACTTTGATTTCAGTAATAGACAATCTAGGGTTTAATTTGATCTACATGACATAATTCTTCATATTTCATCAGTTATTTCGGTTTGAATCATTTAGATTAGTGATTGCAAGTTGCAAATTAAGGAATCCAGTCATTATGTGCTTAGAATTTGACGTAATGTTGATTTTATGGCATAAATTAGGAGATTTCTTATATCTTGCTGAATTTGGGGCTTTTGTTCCTTGTTTTGGAAACAATTTTGATGATTCTTTGATTAAATGGACAAGTGTTCGATGAAATGCTCAAGTGAACGTAACTTCCTGGTTGAGCAATCACAAGGATATTTTTCTATTACATTGAAAATTACATTGGAGTGAAACAAAGTTTTGTGATTCGGTTTGTTATTTGGAATTGCATTAGGGTGCTATATATCAGTTGAGTTATGAATAATTTAAAGTTTCGTGATAAAATTAGCCACGGACCTTTAGTGACCAAAAGTGACGACTTTTATTTTGGTCACTAAACTCCTTAGTGACGGAATTTTTCAACTGTTAGTGACCAAACGTGTTTTGTCTCTAAAAGCCTTTTTTCTTGTAGTGTAAGTATATAAGAAAAATATTTAAAATCAAAAATCAAAGAAAATAAAATTCTAAAAGTTAAAGTTAGACGGTGACCATGGAGAAGATGGCTTATATATCTAATTTAGATAAACAAATTGAAATATGTTCCTTTTGTTTTGTTGGGTTAAAAATTTTATATTAACTTTTTTTGTTTAAAAGTATACTAAATTATATCTTGCTCGATATGCTAACAAGTCAATAATAAAAAATACATTTATGATAAGGAGGATCGCATTTGGATTTTGGCAGAAGGAGAAGAGCATCATTTCTCGGATGGTATTGCATGGATACTCTTCGTGAAAGAAGCGATAAGATTCCAGGGTTTCGCATTGATTGGTTTTTTAATGCTATTCTTCGTCACTCGTTTTTTTTTATGGTTAGTAATGTTAAGGAAGTTTTTTTTTTTATGGTTAGTAATGTTAAGGAAGTTAAAACGCAAGATAAAATCAAAGCTTGGGACAGTTCTACTATCTGTGTTTTGTGTTCGGAAATGAGAGAGACACATGATCATCTCTTCCTTGAATTTGATTTTTCAAAGACTCAATGGGATGAAATGATAATCTTGACAAGAATGAAATCGATTTCAGATTGGGACAAGATCATTGACTTCCTTATAAATACTCCTCGAGTAAGTGTGTTTGGAGTAATTTAGAACGTATTGTTGTTAGCACTCTCGTTTATTATATTTAGCACGAAAAAATTTACGCCTATTTAAGAAAGATAAGAGAAATACGGATCAAATGTTCAAGATTATGTATGAAGGCGTTAGGCCGAAGATTATGCCGTTTAGCTTGAAGAATACTACTCCCCGAGTGATTGATGCATTAAGGGCTTGAAAATTGGTGATGATTTGGTGGTTAGCTACGTCGCATGGTGTCTCTATTTTGTTTTCGTTAGTAGTTTTCATTTAGTTGTGTTATGTGAGTTGTTTGGTCGTAGCTTGGGACTGTCCGAGCTTTTTAATGGTAGTACCAACTTTTTATTTATTTAGTTTTTGGGTAATAATATTTTACCGGGGTGAGGCTCTATATATTGTGTATATAGAAAACCATTAACCATGTAAAACAACATTAGTTGTATTGTAAAATATTATATCATTTCATTTATACATAGACTAGATTATTGTCCCGCGATAGCGCGGATTAAGTAAAAACTTGATTGTTAACTATATGTTTATGTAGATTTTAAATTATTATCACAAGACAATGTTACACGTATAATAACATATATACCTTTATGTTTATACAAATGTTGTTGATAGTTATAATAACATATATACCTTTACGTTTATACACATGTTATGATCTTTTGTCTTAGGAGATTTTAGAATTGAGCGATTTTATAAGTAAATTAAAATTATGTGTTTTATTTTAGTAGAGATAGAATTAAAGAGATAATGTAATTATGTATTGTAAAAGGGGGTAAAATGAAAATAGTTTTTGATGACATCATCAATTTAATATAACGGCTGAGATCAAAATGTTAATCCATCTAATGGACCTTATTTCGTCATGTGGCATTTAAGGCCTCTCTTTTATTAAATATTAAAGATTAAAGATACCTTTGTGTTTGGTTCTTATTGGACTTTATAAGGCGGTATAACGTTAAGCAATGCAACATTTGGCCATTTGCTATAGAACATCGTCTCTTGTATGAAAAAGTAACGATTATAACGATAAGAACGGGTTGCAAAAAGGGTAGGAAACATATTTTCAAGGAGGATTCACATAATGTTCTTTTATCTATAATCATTTATATTAATGTAATCAAACTAAGTATTTTAAAATGAAAAATAGAGAGAAACGGAATGTATCTCAAGTTGAGATAATAAATTTTAGAATCACATCATACTTGAATAAATCCAACCGCGGTAGAAAATTTGTTTGTCTCAACTCCCACCGGTCTAGTGCTCGTTTTAATACCTTTAACTGTTGTAAAAAAAACACATTTAGTCACACAGAGAAATAGGTCAAGAAGTTTAAGAAATTTGTTCAAAAGTTTTGATTTTCGGCAAATAGAAGTGGCAAGATGAACGAGATGGATGATGGATAAAAATGAGTCGGAGTTACAAATTGGTCATCTAAATATAGTTCAAAACTTGCCGAGGCGGGTATATTCAATAATACAAATTCAGATTTCAAAAATATTGTTTATACAATAATAGTCTAAATCTTTAAATAACACAACTTATAAGGTTCTGCATGTTTAATACAAATGAAAAAAATCTCTGGCACATATTCAAATGGGTATGGTGATATACCTTGTAGTCGTGTACAAATCGGCTTTGACCCAAACCTGAACCGGGTTTGGTCAAACAAATCCAAACTGGTCCGATTTTTATCGAGTTGTGGTGGTTGCAAGTTATACCCGGTGGAACCGGTTTGGGGTCGGGTCCAAACCGGTTCCGGTTGAAAAACCGGGTAAAAATTGGTTCTAGTATTTAATTAAAAAAAAAAATCGTAACTTGCAAAAAAACGTTAAAATTCGAATTTTTTGAAATTATTTTGACACACATCATATATAAACATTGTATTCTACTAAAAAAGTTTGAAACACATTTTCAAAACTTAATATTTCGATAATTATTAAACAAAATGTGCGAAAAAAGTTCAATTTTTTTAATAGAAATGTAAGTAATAACATTGGAAGAAAAAAAGCGTAAGTTGAAAATATACGTTAAACTTCAACTTTTATTAAACGAACTTGTAACACATCATACCTAAACGAACGGTCACAAACGGCTCTATAACGCCCTATAACGGCTAGAAAATCACTTTTTGACAAAAATAACGGCTAGTGTTGAAAACCGGATTTTCAACCCGGTTAAAAACCGGTCCCCAACGGATATATTGAAACTGGTTCCAAACCGGCGGTTCCGGTCAAACCCGATCTGGTTTGGACCGGTTTCGGTTTTCGATTTTTTTTCAGATTCGGTTTTTTCGACAAAACTAATACCTCGTATGCAAATGATGGGATCGAGAAACTCCACCATCTACCTCAATCCATTGTATATAAACAATATTGTTGGGTTTAAAGTGAATCATTCTATCGAAATCTTACACAAATCATTGTATAAACCTCCACCATCAAAATAATTTACCATAAGCTTCATTGTCAGGTAACGGTGTAGTATATAGAACTCAGTTCCATACCTTCAATACAATCAATATAGTATCAATAAACATCAATCTAAATAAGGACAACATTTGTTTTGCTCTTGTTGTTACTATTGAAATATGAATGTATTATAATTCTTACTTTTGTTACAAGTTCAGGTTACTGCTTATTTATTATTTGTTTTTGTTTGAAATAGGGAATAAGCTAAAAGAAATAAGCTGTTGGAGTATTCAGCCTAATGAGGTTGTGGTCTTAGCAAATGGACTTGACTGGACGTGCAGCTGGGCTTGTGAGGGTGTGGAGTGTCAACGTGAAGACCCGGAGGACTAAAAGTGACATATTGAGAAACTAGCTATAACATGACCAAGGGTGGAGCTAGCAAAATTTTTGAGTGGGTTCATAATTAGAATTTAGTTATGTTTGTTTGTAAAATCAACGGAGTTATATACTAAATAAGGCTAAAAATTGATCAATTATTGTGTCATAACACTCATACCTTTCTTTCTCTAGTTCTTGTTTCTCTCTTTCTAAGAAAATTAGGGTTTCTTAGTTTTGATGATTCTGGCTTTATGATTCTTAGTTATTTGGCTTGAATAACAAAGATTTGGTTTGTGTAATTTGTAGTTTGTTTGTTTTGTAAGAAGATATTCAGATCTGGATCTTGAGGTTTTAATACATAATTCATTGAAATTTATTTTTGTTCAGTGATTATTTTGATTCAATATTTTTACAGTTACTTTTATAAGGTAGTTTAAATTAGGGCAAAAAAGGTAACGTAAAATGTAGGTTTTGACACTTAAGGGTACGTAAAAATATTTGGAACAAAAAAGGATTACAAAATCTATATTTGTCCTAATAAAGGATCTTTTAACAAAAGGTTATGTTTTATAACTTATTTACAACTACAAAAATATTCAATAACGTGTCTCGTCTTTTTTTTTCTTTCTAAAACCCATCACAGGTGATAGAAACACGTATCTCAATACTAAGGTTCAATCATATCTCAAAATTAAAACCCGAAACTTCATTTTAAGAGGAAACTATTCAATAAAATCCTTTTTAAAATAAGTTATATTTTGTAATCCTCTTTTGTTCAAAACTTTTTTACATATTCTCAACTGTCAAAATTTATATTTTATCATTTTAATGAGTGTTATAAAGAAAAAAACGATCATAGAAAGGCAATAGATACATCTAAATTGCAATCTCCACGTTATTAATCTACATGATCAACAATTATTAAAATATTCACTATAAATAGATATTTAAACATGGATATATCATGTTCTTTACCTCCTAAACATGAAACTTTTAGAATGTTCTTAGGTGGGTTTCGTTAAACATATATATTTATCTATAGAGCAAACTGTTTTAGTCGACCGGAATAATTTGGGTGAGATACATTGTAGGTTTGAAATTGATTAATCGCATGAATAAAAGTTGCATGGAGAAATTAAATAAGTAACTTTAATCTTTATTTTAAGGGGAAAATGCCAAAAAAAAAAAAAAAAAAAAAGTAACATAAAATATAAATTTTGATAATTGGGGGTACGTAAAAACATTTAGAACTAAAAAGGATTATAAAATCATATTTGTTTTAAAAAAGGATTATAAAATCTAATTTATTTTAAAAAAGAATTATAAAATCTAATTTGTTTTAAAAAGGGATTATAAAATCTCATTTGTCTTAAAAGAGGATTTTCTAAAATTATAAATCGTTAAAATTAAGTTTCAAGCTTAAATTTTAAGATATGATTAAAACATTTTTTTGAAGATGTGATTTTATCTAATTTCTCATGACTGTTGGAAAAAAAAACGAGACACGTTATTTAATGTTATACATGTTGAAAATAAGTTAAAAACTTAACTTTCGCAAATAATCATTTTGTTATGCCAAATTCGATTTTGTATTCCTTTTTTGTTCCAAATTTTTTACATACCCTTAACGCTCTGTTCTCAAGTTAAAAATTAAAGTAAAGGAAAGAAAAGTAAAGTAAAGGAAATGAAAGTAAAGAAAAGAAAATAAAAGTAATTAAATTTAACCTTGTTCTCGAGTTAAAAATGAAGGGAAGAAAATGAAAGAAAAGTTTATTATAAATCATGTTCTTGAGTTGAATGGAAGGTAAAGGAAAGTAAATAAAACATTTCATTTTCACAATTATACCCTTGTCAAATATTTAGTCATAATGACAACACAAAGATGTTCATTCCATGATCTAAAAATCATGAATCAAATCTAAAATAAATGACAAAACCGATAAAGAAAATAAACTCAGTTCCGATCAAAGATCATGACAAAACTAGACAACGAAATATAAACTTTTAGTTCAAATAAAAAGACTACGATGATTAAGAGATAGGCAATACGTAATAATACTTCTTAGTTCATTTGCTTTGATCTTCCATCATTGCTTCGAGCATGGACATCCGAACATCAATTGGACAACCAAATAATGCCCGTGTTTTTTCCGGACGTTCAGTGAGAAAAATATATGCTTTTAATATGTTAGGGGCTTCCATTCCCATCATCATAAGTTCAACATAGATTTCCCCCTCTGTATAGACGTGAGGACGAGAGCTTTCCATCACCTACGTAAAAACTATCATATTAATCCAATAAAAAAACATATAGTTTCAAGTAATCTATATCTATATCATAAATAAATTATATACCTTGGTACTTTTCTCTATAGCTTCTGCTACTTTATCGATTGAACTCATAACCTTGGTCGCAAATCCATCATCTTCTTCCAACTTTTTTTTCATTCTTTTTGACTTGATTTTACTTGGAAACTGTCCATGTGAAGATGTTGCAGTCGATGGAACATGAATATCATTGGAATTGTCAACATTTTCGAAACTTACGCCATTTGTTTCTAACATTTGATCAACGTCATCAATCATTTTTTCTCTTTGCTCACTTTCCATTAACTTTCTTTTCTCTTTTGCCGTTATAGCACTTGAACCGTGACTCTATCTTTAGCAAAAAGCTCAAAGAGTTGATCGTAATGGAGAATTGGTGTATGTTTCCATTTTTTGGCTTCCGGCTTATCCTATTAAAAAAAACTTAAGTAAACTAATAAAACGATTTACATAACAAAATATATAAAATAGAAATATTAGATAGTGAATTTTTAATTTGTGATTTCGAGAGTTTCGAATATAAAGTTAGTACAACTAACTTACTTTTATGGCCTACATATTCAAATTTTTATTAGTGATGTTGACATTAAATTATATGTTTACACGTATTATTATTAAATATAGACAGACTTTGTACGGTAATACCAAATATGTATTATATATAGTGAATTTATAAAAAATTAAGACACAAAATTAACTCCAAAGAAATAAAATAAAAAACATACCTTGATTAGTGCATCCCCACAGAGTATAAACTTCATCATATTGATTCACTAAATCGTTTACTAAATTAATGGATCGTTGTTTAAATTTATTCTCATACGAACTTTAAAGCTCGTTGTTATCTTACTTAACATTTCAACATTATAACTTTTTTACATAAAATAAAATAAAATAGAATTGTCTAAAATGTATACATCTTTGTACATGTAAAACCAGAGCTTAAGAGCTACGTTAACAAGGATTTTTAGAACCGATGTGTCCTCTTTAATGTATACATACATTCAGACTTGAGAATATATTAGATGCAAAATATATGCCTAGTAATCAAGATTCAAGACAAACATTGCCCATGTTTTTGTGAGTATAATGATGCTTTGGTCGATATGGGTAGTGTTTTATCCTAATCGGGTCAAATGAGTCCCACATGACACATATCTTAGCTGAAGGGAAACAAATTAAGTAGGCCAAATGGTTTGAATTCCACCTAAAGTCGTACAATCCCCTAAACCGTCTTCATTCAAAGATATAGATTACGTAATTATAATTAACACACCAATTATTTACATAAATATGCGACAAATGGTCACAAAAGTATTTGCAACCCATATTGGCCCAGTGAGTTCCAAACTAAACCCGTTTTAACCCTTTAACCAACCCGCCCGACCTGTTCTGAGTCTATTGATCATAACAGATAACTCAAACTATTACTAACTAGCTTGAAAACAACATTAACAATTCATGACAATACCAGCTATCGTTTTAAACTTTCCAAATCACGGCAGCAGATTTGAACCTGAATCTGGTTCAGAACATTCACAGTACAATTCTGAGTTTGGTTTTTGCATTCAAAGACTGATTAACGGCTAATCTATAATGCAGATTTTGTACACTACTAAAAGAACTCTAAAAGATTAAACTCAACTTCAGTTCTCATCTTCGGCGACGCTCAACAGTTACTTCTACCACCGATGATGCCCGTGGGAAGTCTAAGACAAATTTCGAAATCAGCCTAATATGAAGCACACTATAGGGAAATATCCCACACCATTGAATGTTACCACAAAACTCTAGACCAGGCCCACACCAAAGTACATAAAAGCTGAACATTACAACTCGAATGGGAGCAGATATTTCACTTTCTAATTCGTTTCAACATTTGACGTCTGAATTTTTTAGGTCACTGTTTTACTTCTTATTTGTCTCAGACTTAAACTAGAAAAAATATACAAGCACAAACAGAATTAGGCATTAATTTGACAATATACAATAAGACTCATAAAATAGGCATTAATTTCAAGAAATGAACAGAAATCACGAGAAGCTACTGAAATCAACAATTCAAGTGAGTGGCATACACAGAATTCAAGCAGCAGATTATATACTAGCATCAACGAACTAGAATTCACAAACATATCATATACGAACATTCCGAACAGCAGTATAGTCACGATGTTTGATGTTAGGTGTGTAAGAAGATAGATAAACTTACACCAGAAAACAATATATAAGCATAAACAGAATTAAGAGTTAATTTTACGATTTACAATGAAACTCTTTAGCAGAGAACACGAGAACCTATACTACATTAACAATTCCGGTGACTCACATAAACAAAGTTCTCACAGCAGATCATATGCTAACATCAAAAGAATAAAAATAGAACGATAGAACATTCTGTATGGACGTATGGTGACTCAAATAAACAGAACTCCAGTAGCAGATCATATACTAATCAACAACTATGGTGATTCAAATAAACAGAACTCATGTAGATGATCATATACTAATATCAATTGAATTAAAACACATATTCATATATGACACTAGAACAGAATTACAGATATGTTATTTGATCTTAACTGGATAGGGCGATTACATAAAAAAGTAACAGAACGAGCCTGAAGAATACAAGTTTAGAGAGTTACCTGATCTGATTTACGGAAAATAAAAAACATTCAACAGAATTAAAAAACACAAACTAAATCATTCCGTAAACTAAAATACGAAATCAATACACAATAACATTACTAATACTATTTTCCTTATAAATTAAACTATAACGGAATCTACATATCATAAACTATCATAAATATAAGATTCAATGACAAGAAGAATAGAGAACAATTACATTTATAAAAGAAAGTGATAAAAAAATATTCATGAAACTTTTTTAACATTTTGCCCTTAACAGAGCGTTAATGTCAAAATATGCAATTTATATTACCCTTTTTAACATTTTGCCCTTAATTTAATTAAAACTACAAAACCTAAAATTAGTAACCTTAAAATATTGTGATACATAAACTAACATCATCTTTTCGATCATAATGCCTAAAAATAAAGTTGAAACATGT
This sequence comes from Senecio squalidus, assembly GCA_910822075.1. Lineage (NCBI taxonomy): Eukaryota > Viridiplantae > Streptophyta > Magnoliopsida > Asterales > Asteraceae > Senecio > Senecio squalidus. The sequence continues at coordinate 9,686,904 of CAJVGC010000060.1, read as the reverse complement.
CTAACAACTATCTTTTTATCATGTGATTTTTGGTTTTCTCTTTTAATATATATTATAAATTGAAGATATGCTATATCGGCCTATAGATACATACATATACATAGACATAGCATAAATTATTTTTGTTAAGAAACATTTTCCATATATTTAACAAAACAAATAGAAAATAATATTTGTTTGAAAAACAACTGTGACAAAAAAAATAAAAAATAAAAATAAAAAAATAATACTTGACTCTTTCTTCATCTTCATCATCGCTCACCATAAATCATCCATCCAATGATCTTCACCGTTTTCCTCCAAATCAAAAGGATAATAGTTAGAATCATGCTCATTGCAGACGACGGAAGAGTTGTTAGAATGGATGAATTCTCGACACATAGGACAACTTTGGTTTCTCTTCAGCCACTCACTAATGCAATCAAGATGAAACAAGTGTTGGCATGCAACCACAACTTGAATCGTCTCTTTTTCTTTAAATTCTTCCAGGCAAATCACACAAACTTCGTCTTTGCACTTATTACTCTCGTATGTTTGTTCCTTAATGCTTCTACAAAAGCACTCCTTTTGTTGTCGATTTGAAGTCGTCCTATAATCACTTGTTTGATCAAGATCAATGTCAGCTGTTTGATCAAAATAGTTGTGGATTTGAAGTCGTCCTACGTTCATGACTGATCGATTGGTTATGTTTATGTCGATGGTTTCAGGTTTCTTTGATTATGATTTAAATTGTTATTATGATCATTAATATATATAGCGAAACAATCATGAAAGTTAATAGTTAGAGTTGGACTACAATACGAACTATAGGAATTGACTTTGTTTCTCTGAGTATCCTACATCAATAATAATTGTTTATTAATTATTTATAGTTTTTATTCAATTCCAAAATTGCCCTTTTCATATTACTTAATTAGTTTTTATAATTCCATCAAATACTTACTCACTTTATTATTATACCGAAGTAGTCATTGGCTTTTTTTTTTTTTTTCAATTTTCATATTCTATGTTTTTTACTTTTTATTAAAGGTTAAAATGTATTTACTAGTTTAATTTTGATTATCGTATTGCTACATCTTTTTAATTTTGAGTTACTTTGTTGATATGTGATTGCTTGGTATTGTTTTTTACTTTGTTGATATCAAATTAACAAAGAAATTTGGTTTGATATGTTAGATGATTGCTTAGTATATTGTTTTTTAATTTTAGTAAAATATTTTATTTAATTTTTTTTGGTCAATTAATTAGCTAATATTAAAAGGGTAATTCTGAAATAAGTTAAAAACTAGACATGATTAATAAGTCAATATTTCAAAAAAGAATATTTAATGGCCACTAGCATGTGCCTAAAAATGTGTGTAAAGACACATGATAGAAAAATCCATATAATAATAATAATATTGCAAGAGTGGTTAAACCTTTGTTTGAACACACACACACACCCAACCACCCACTCCCTTACTCTCATAAAATTACCTACTCTTCGTGTTGATATTTTTCATGTTTAGAGATGTTGACTAAAGACAAACTCATGTTTGAGTTTCAAAGAGAAACGAAGAAATAACAAACAATTGTACTTTCATCTACTCATATTTGTCTAGGGCTAAGTGCATGAGAATGTAACAAACTTTGTGCGATTTCCTATTGTATGTATCCAACTCTCAAAATCTCTATTGTATGTATTCAACTCTTATATTTTCACAAATGATGTAACGAACCGCATTTTTGCTAACGTGTAACCGGTTTTTTAAATTTAATATTTCTCAAAAAAATCCGGTTCTTACATCATTTGTTAAAAAATAAAAGTTCAATACACACAGTAGAAGTTTTGAGAGTTGGATACATACAATAGCAAATCGAACAAAGTTTATTACATTCTCATGCACTTATCCCTATTTGTCTAATGCTATAACATATCATAAAATAAAAGAGAAGAATTGAAAAAGGGTGAAGCAATGTACGTGATGAGTAGCAATGAGGGGCAATGAGGACAGTCCCCCACCCCCCCACACACACACATAAGTTTTAATACGAAAGATAATTTGTGACGGAAAATATGATTTTTTTAGTTTTTGACACCTTAAATTACAATTTAGTAGGAATTAGTTGAATAATTTTTATATAAATAAGACTTTCACGGCGACTGTTTAATCAAGATCTCTACGTCTCAAAATTAAACTCTAAATTTTATCAGAAAAATAATAATAACAATAGCATGGTTCATTAAAGATCAAACATATTAACCAATGTATACAAGTTCAAAATATAAAATCTAACTATATGACAATATTTACAATATTGAATCTTCTATTCTTCACGAGACAATAAAACTAGTTTTCGACACATAGGGCGATTTCGATGTGTGGACAACATCCACCGGATAATATACGGTGTATGAAACAAATGTTGACATGATCATGCCACAACCCGAATCAGCTCCTTATGTTTCAACTCCTCAAGACATATCGGACATTCACCATTCATCTTGTCCCCATACTTCTCGTATATATGACACTTCACGGTTTCAAGAAGATCGTCATCAATGTCACTTTCTCCTTCGTGTTGTTGATCTATAATTATTTTTCTTAGCATCTCCGCTACGTCATCCGGAGGCTTTCTTCCTGTTTGAATACTCTTGTTGGTTCTACGAAAGATAATTTGTGACGGAAAATATGAATTTTTAGTTTTTGACACCTTAAAATACAATTTAGTAGGAATTAGTTGAATAATTATTACATAAATAAGACTTCCACGGCTACTGTTTAATCAAGATCTCTACGAAATTAAGGGGAATTTTTTGTTTTTTCTGAATACTTAAGTCTGAAATCTGAAAACCAGTTCTGAATGATAAGAGGAAGTGTCTGAAACCCGAAAGCATAATCAGTAAAACTCTTTGAAAAATAGTCCGAACATTTTTTTTTTCTTTTCTCTTTTGGTTCCTCTTATCATTTTTAATGATATTAAACTAGATAAATTGCATAAAAACAATAACAACTAATTGAATGTAAAACCATAGTTTTTTTTTTTTTAGAAAACCTTATGTTTTGAAAATAAAAAACACAAACTCCTAAAAACTGCAAAAAATTGCGTAAAAAATACCAAGAAAGAAACTACGGTATTTGATGTGTCTGAAATAAACCATATTTTGTAACCACATTTGTCGTAATTAAGCTCATTTTCTGCAACTTTTATTATGATTTGGTATATTTTTAGTGAGATTTGCATATTAAAGTAATATTTGGACCATGGAGCCAAAAGGAGCTGAAACCGGCTTGAAACGGAGACAAACGAGCAAGAAATATGAAAGTTGAGAAACAGCCGGCGGCTGAGAGTTTTTAGCCGACGGCTAAATTGAAGTTTTCACATAATTGTTCGTTACGTGCCGCGGAAGCAACTTTTTAGCCCGCATGTTTCAGCCGACGGCTGAAGTGAGCCAGCCGACGGCTAAAATTGCGTTTTCAGAATCTATAAATTGGGCTTCTAGGTCTCGAGTTTAAAACACATTATTGCTTATTTTCAACCGGCATTCATCCTGGAAAGCTGCAAGAAGAGTCCTAGAAGCCTTTGATCACGTGGAAGCTTTTGGTTAATCTCTTTTAACCAATTTCTAAGTTAGCAATTGTTTGATTCAACGTTTATGCATTATTTTCTTAACACAATGTTTTGTTTTAAGACCTATTATGTTATTTGTTTACAATCCAACATGAGCTAAACTCTTTAAGCGATTGCTTGGATTGTTGAACCTGGATCTATGTTTTAATCAAGTTTATGTTTGAACTTATTGATTTTCCATTATTATTTACGTTTAATCGCGATCCATGTTTATTCAAAGTTATTAAATTTACTACTTAGCGTGATTGATAGATCTATAACATAACTAGCGTTCTTATATGATTTATCAGTTATTTACAATTATATGATTTATTAGATAATTGTAGCTTGAGACTTAATTGAGATAGGCTAAGAGATTAGTAATTTAATGAATTGAATGAACATGACAATTATATATAATCTGAATAATTGAGACTTTTGTTAATTCGTAGTCGACAGATTAAATTGTAAATAATAGTGAACTTAAAGCAAAATTTAGAGTGGATAAATCTAAGATAGCTCTTGATGTACGAATAATCGTATGATCTTTCTCTAAAATTGTAGGATTAGATAACTCTAGCGGGAAATCTAGTTATCATAGGAATCACAGTTAAATCAATCAAACATATTCTTGTTAATCATAATCCAGGTGAAACGTAATTCCAAGTAATCGTTGCTTTTAAATCTGATTAATTCTTAAAGACTTTTCGAAACAGTTTTTCATTCGCAATCCATTTAGTTAATTAAATTGTTATTTAATTTAGTTATTTGTTTTCTGAATTATGTTCTCTCAGAACTAAAACGTCCCCCATATTTAATTGCTTTAATTAGTTTAATTATATAATTTGAGATAACGGATATAAATACACGTTCCCTGAGTTCGATCCGGACTTACTGATTCTATATTTACGTACGATCAGGTACACTGCCTGTATTGTGTGTTAATATACATTGGTATAATCCTTTTCTAAACTTTAAATAATTTTATGTTATAAAATACACATCAAGTTTTTGGCGCCGCTGCCGGGGAACGGTTGCTATTTTTATTCGTAATTTTGAATTTGTAATTATTCGATCCTTTTGGAAAGATTTATCTTTCTGGAAGTTGCATTCTTTTTGTATTACGTGATAATTGTTAATTGGACTAATCGGATTTTTGAAGTTACAATTTTTCAGGAAATTTGCACACAGAGCTTTTTAACCGTCGGCTGAATAAAAACAGCCGCCGGCTGATTTCCAGCCGCCGGCTGAATTTCGCCAGCCGCCGGCTGATTAGCAGCTGTTTGTTTATTTTTCGTTTTATTGTAATTTTAATTTTTCGGTTTGTTTAATTTTCAATTATCACGGGCTACTGACATATTTTCTTCTGTTCTATTAGGTTTTGCATGACCCGGAGTTCAAATCCAAATCTTGTAGAGCCTTTCGAAGATCCGGAGAAAGCTTTTCGCATTCGACGCAGACTGTTTTCACCAAAAGCTCAACCACTCACCAGTTTTAAGATTCACCAAAACGAGAGTTTCACTTCAGATTTTATGCCATCTTCTGACGAGGAATACAACCAGTTTTCTGATCAAGAGGAAGAGAAACCACTCCCTAATTCACCAGCCACCGTATCAGATTCCGATTCAACTGAAGAATCAGAGCACGAAATGGCAGTCAACATCGATGAGATCACTTTGGAGGAGTACTATGCTCTTACCCCGAATGTTGCAACAGACATTCCCAACCCTGCTGTCACTCGAGGAGCAGACTTCCAGCTTAAGGGCCAGTTTCTCAAAGAACTTCGAGAGAACCCTTTTAATGGAGATGAGAATGAAGATGCTAATGTTCATGTGGAAAAAGTCATCGAGATTGCTGATGCTTACACTATTCCTGGTGTGACAAAGGAGGCTGTTATGTTACGGGTGTTTCCGATGACACTCAAAGGAAACGCAAAACGGTGGATTGGGAACGAACCGGCCAATTCCATCACTACTTGGGCCGATCTGAGGGCCAAGTTTTTGAAGAACTACTGTCCCCCTTCAGAAACCTCTAAGATGATTGATGACATCAGGAACTTCACACAGGATATTGGTGAGTCACTTTATCAAGCTTGGGAGCGTTACAAAGACATGTTACACAAATGCCCCCAGCATGATCTCAACACTCAGCAAGTCATCAAGACATTTTACAAGGGGGTTGATCGTCAAACTCGTAACGAGTTAGACTCTGAAGGCAAAATTCCACGGAAAATCCCGGCTGATGCTTGGAGTGCTATTGAAAAATCTGCTAAACACTCCAAACTATGGGAAGACGGTGGTAAGGGACGAAGGCAAATGGCTGATAACAGCGACGGTCTCGCTGCTATAACTAACAAACTGGATGCTATGGGACGAGACATCAAGCGCGTCAACGAGAAAGTTCATGCTATTCAAGTTGGTTGCGAAATTTGCAACGGATACCATCTAGCCAAAGATTGCCCTAGGAAAGATGAGGAAGAAGCCACTGAAGAGGTAATGTATGGAGATTACCAAGGAGGAGACAGGAATAACAACAACTATCGCCAAGGAGGAGACAACAATGGTTATCGCAAGCCCTACAACAACAATCAGGGAAATTCAAATGGGCACAGGCAAGGACCACCGGGATTCTATGCTAAGGAGGCTCCTAAGGCACCGTTTCCACCAAAAGACGATTTGCATGAACTGATGAAACAACTCATGACAACTAATAATCAGTTTATGCAAACCACGATCAAGCGAATGGATGACACTGATTCCATCATCCGTAATCAAAGCGCTTCGATCAAGCAACTCGAAGGGACCATGGGACAACTAGCGAAAGTAGTGCAAGAGAGATTTCCGGGACAGCTACCGAGCTTCACGGAAACGAATCCTCGAGATCATGTCAAAGCAGTTACCACCCGAAGTGGTAAAACTCTCAATTCTTCTTTTACAGGTGTTACTAACAATATTTCTTCTGATTTTGCACAGGTTAACAAAGAAGACGGACAAGAGAACGCAGACAAACCGCTGAATTCTGCTACTGCTGAATTTCAGCCGACGGTTGCCCAAAATCAGCCGGCGGCTGACTGCCAGCCGGCGGCTAAATCTAGCCAGCCGGCGGCTGAAACGCTGATTTCGAAAAAGACCACTCCGGATGCTGCTACGAAGCCGAAAATCACACCGGTGACTAAGGACTTCACACCTGCTGTTCCATACCCTGATGCTTTGAAGAAAGACAAAGACGCTGTCACTTATCACAAATTTCTGGAGAACATGAAACAGCTTCACATCAATATTCCGTTCATTGAGGCGATTGCTCAAATGCCGAAGTACGCGAAATATTTGAAGGATCTTGTGACAAATAAGAGTAAGCTGGAAGACGCTTCCAAGGTCACCATGAATGCCCGTTGTTCCGCACTGATGCAAAACAAGTTGCCTCCGAAATTAAGCGATCCAGGCGCTATTTCTATTCCTTGTTTAATTGGAAATTTAACTGTGAACAATGCATTAGCTGATCTAGGAGCAAGTATTTCTTTGATGCCATATTCCATGTATGCTAGATTAGGTTTAGGAGAACCAAGACCTATTCGTATGTGCATTGAATTAGCTGACCGCTCTGTTCAATATCCTAGGGGAGTTGTTGAAAATGTTCTTGTTAAAGTTGATAAATTTGTGTTCCCCTGTGACTTTGTTATTCTTGATATGGTAGAGGACCCTAGAGTACCGATTATCCTAGGACGTCCATTTTTAGCTACTTCTCACTCCCTGATTGATGTCTTTA
>CAJVGC010000060.1:9507787-9679448 GCA_910822075.1 Senecio squalidus | reverse complement strand
GTTCTACAACAGAAAAAAGAGAACCAGTTTAGAACGCACGAATAGGAATAGGTGGATAAGAATTTAAAGAATGACTAGGGACCGTGATAACATAAGAAGAATTAAGGAAGGATAAATAGCACACGCACGATAATGGTTACGGAATGATAATACAATTCAAGCACAACCGAAAGTAAGGATATTAGTGATAGATGTTCCATTTTGTAAAATCGGTTACCTGTTTCATCGAGATAACAAGAGAGAGTTTGAAACATACTAACGTGAGTTTTAAGTTGCTACAGATACAGAGAAATTACAACTTAACTAGGGTACAATACATGGCGCGAAATAAGCTACTGAAGCATGTTAAGGGACATCTTCGGTAAATAACGGAATCAGGGTACTCATCGCCAGACACACGCTCACTAGGTGCCAATTAGTCCTTGGTGTCGACTGAGTCGAAGAGACGATTCGAAGGAATGCTCGGATAGGTGGCGAGCGGTGTCGGAGACCTGGAACAGAAGAGGAGCATGTTGCTCACTCTCCTCAGTAAGTCCCTGAAGGTCTCAACGGAGTGTAGGGGACTTGGCCGGTGTAAACCTCCGAATTGGGGTCGTCGTGAGCAGTGGTCGAGATGGTCTTTCTCCCACATGTAGTGATCCATGGGTGGCGTAGGTGATGCCGCATACGGATCTTCGGGGTGTAGTGGAACATGGGGAGGTGTAGCTCTGACCGGGTTGGGAGTCTCTCGTCCCATCAGGTGGTAAGGTAGCCATGACCTGCTTACGAGCAGTCACGGATGCGCGGTTCGCTTGGTTGTAAAGACGCGACGGGAACCGGCGAGACGGTAGTTAGGGCAGTCCTCAGACTGGGTGTATAGCGATTGTTGGCAATGGCTCTAGAGTTCTCCTCCGAAGAGTCGGTAGGACCGAGGTGCTGAGCTCTTGATGCGGTGACGTCTTCAGGGACCTCAGTCGAGGATACGGTTCGAGAGTACGAGTGCACGGGTCGATGCGTCGATTCGGACTTAACGAGATTTGCAATAAGATGGAGCGAGTAATTATAGTTAAAGGAAAATGTAAATAGGACAGTGCATGTTCGGGTCAGTCACGTGAGAATTCGGGAATCGGGGAATCGAGAACTGTTGACTCAAAATCGTTTAACAATAGCAATTACGTTCCGTTCTTGCATAATTTATTCCGAACTAGGCGTAGTTGGCCAAATTACGCATAGTTAGTAATGAGTCATGCATTTGTGGAATTAATCCACTAAAGTAAAACTCGTGAAATGATTTTTCGAGAAAGCCTTGGTTATAGTTTGGTTTTGAAAATTTTGAAAATTTTGGAAACCTGTATTCACTATAACCTGTGCTCTGATACCAAGTCTGTCACACCCCGCTAAAGCGGAAACACGAGATGTGAAGAGCAAAGACATCATTACACGAGATATAATAAATACAAACTGTTTTTTTAAGTCATTGAAGTCAGAAAACGTTTACAAAGTTCAAAGATAACCAAGTATTTAACAATACAGTACAACCACGATAGCTTGTGTAAAAACTTCAAAAGACAATTCCCAAAGTAAATAAATAAGGTCTTCCCGATTCTTAATCACGTGACCTTCCTGACCCATCACAAGAGGTATGCACTTAACGTCCTTACATTGCGTTTCCTGAAACAAGAGATCAAATGTCAACTACAATAAAGTAGTGAGTGAGTTACAGTTTTCTAGTCCTCGACTAAAAAGGTTTAGGTTAAGTATATCAATACTTAAAAGTTTCTAAAAGTAGGACAATACTTAAAGGATAGTTTCGATCCAAAAAGTTACTCCAAAGATAGTTCGATCCGTAAAATTTGTTTAAGGAGAGTTGCGGAGATCGTATATCCATATACGCGCAAGAGAAATAAACTATTGATTGAAATCATGTGTAACGACTACTTGGCATAATATAACCTAAGTGTTCACGAATAGATGAACTGTCGAGTAGCGGGTATTTGAGGTAACGCTCAATACCAATCGAGAGAACAAGTACTGGAGCTAACACCCAAGATTTATCGAGTGAGAAAACACTTGGACTAACATCCAAGATCAACCGATGAATAAGCGTTTGAACTAACATTCAAGATCAAATCGGTTGATAAGCACTTGGACCGACATCCAAGATCAATCGATGAATAAACACTTGAACTAACATCCAAGATCAATCGATTGATGAGCACTTGAGCTAACACCCAAGTTGAAACGATTAAGATCTTAATACAGAATTTGGCTAACACTAGTGTACCTAGGCTAACACCTAAGTAAGGATCCGAGTGATATGTACTTAGGTCAACACCTAAGTAAAGAATGAATGTTTCCTGAGTATAGAAACCCATACTAAGCGGCTTAGACAAGATAATAGTATGTAAAGAAACCGAGCACTATTAGTCGAGAGGCACTTACGAATTTCGTTATATCCTCATCAAGAGTCACGTTAGTTATACATTCAATCTAAGTTCATACGGGTGCCGAGAGTGGCATAAAGTAAGTTTATCACAGATTTGAACCAATAAGCCGATTAGAGGTGGCTAACCATTAAGCCGAAAAAAGGGTAGCAAACCATTTAGTTTTGTATGCCAAACGGGCAATTAAAACTGTTTTCGCATGTGAGTTCCACAAAACGTTCAATAAGAGTTCAATAGTAATAAAACGTTCCAAGAGTTCATAATGGTTCCAAAAATTCGTTTAGATCTCATGTTTCCCCCAAAAATTATATAAAAACAGTAAATAAAAGTGGGGTTGTAACTCACTGTTTGAGAAGAATAGAACAATAGAGAGAGCGCGGTCGGAACGGGTCGAAATGGGTAGGAATCACGGAACTCCTAAGGAAATACCAAGATTTAATAAGTAACCATGTTTATAATCTTGTTAGGTAACAAAATGTTTTTATTACAAGTGTTGGTTTTTGGTCTACCGAAAATCGGGCAGCGCTTCCGCGCCAAAATCTTTAAATCCAATTTTTAGACACTTTCCCCGCTTAACGATTTTCATAACCAAAGTTTATATATATTAACACCAAACACAATGTTATATAAACATGTTCAAATAGTCACTTTTTACACAATTTAAGCTAATTACAGGTTATAAGACTCGGTTTGAAGAATAAGCTCAAGATCACGTCTTATACCGAAAATTGCAAAATTTTTCTGGCTGCTGATCTAGGAATGCGCCGCCATTCGTAGGAATGCGCCGCATTCACTAGACTTACAGCTTTTTGGTAAAATCGTTTTTATGCTAAATGATGGTGGATTTCGACATGCAATGATAGATACATCCAAGTACTTGATGTTTTACAGTTTATATTGAGTTTTTAACCACACATTCATGGATCTAAACATTCATTTTATAAAAACCCGTTTTTGTATATAAATGGTCATAAATCATCATGAAAACTCGTTTTTAGTTGTTAGATTGCACATGCAACGAATATATGTTGTAAAAACAGAAGATTTAAAAGAGTTTTACCAAATGGATGATGATTTGAAGAAGGTGGAAGTGTTCTCTTGGTGATTTTTGACCCAAAAATGCTAGAAATCGACTTTTAACCCAAATGGATGAATGCTCCTTTTCTCCCTTTTCTTTATGAACGATTTGTAGATGTTTTATGTGGTTACTTTTCTGTATTTTTGAAGTAAAAATCCCTGGAAATGATAGTGGTGTGTGTGTGTTCTTGAGAGAGTTATGTAAGAGAGAGGGAGAGATCAAATGAAGGGTGTTTGTAGGTGTTGTATGTGTTTGGTAATGTTATATGGTGTTATAACATCTTTACTAGTCCCTTAGAAGGCCTTTGGGCTCTAAAAACCTGGAGTAAAACGTTGGGCTAAAGTTTAGACCCGTTTAGTTAAATTTTATAAAACACAAAACATTGCTGAACTAGCCCCGAATGCGGCGCCATTGGGACAACAGGCGGCGCATTCGGGCTTGTTTCAGCCTTGTTCGTTTTTCGTTGGTTCCATTGTTAAGCGTTTTCGTTAGTTGAAAGTTTCCGGTTATTTTAGATAGGAACTTAGACAAGTTCACTAAGTGTTTACTTGGTATTAGGATTCATTTTGTGATTCCGATTTCGATTCCGACACACACAAGGTTAAGAAGCAAGTAAAGATAAGATCAATTCGAATTTAACTCAAAGATAGAGAATGCGATTTTCACCGGAAATAAGACGGTTGTCACATTCTCCCCGGGTTGAAAAGAATTTCGTCCCGAAATTTAGTTCGCCTCATCGAGAGGAAGAATCTCTGAATAGATGTGGATACCTCCAACGGGTCTGGTCTTCACGTTCTCACGTGAATTCGTGACCTCGTCTTGAATTCCACCGAACCTTGACAATAGGGATACGACTTTGCTTGAGTTGTTTGACCTCTCGGTCTACAACTTCGAGCGGTTCTTTGATGAAGTTAAGCTTGTTGTCGATCTGGATCTCATCCAGTGGAATAACAATAGTCTCGTCTGATAAGCACTTTTTCAAGTGCGAGACGTGAAGACGTTGTGAACGTTGGAAAGAGTTTGTGGAAGTTGAAGTCGGTACGCCACTGGGCCGATACGCTCAATTACCTCAAAGGGCCTGTGTACCTCGGGCTTAGCTTGCCGCGTTTCCCGAAACGGACCACCCCTTTCCATGGCGATATTTTCAGAAGTACTCTATCGCCCACTTGGAATTCGAGGGGTTTCCTTAAGGTTCTCGGGTTTCAATGCTTCGCTCTGTGTGCTAGTGATTCGAGTTTGAACTTCTGAAATGGCTCCTCCTGTTCTTTGCCCCAAAAGGGAAACTGTATATGTCGGAGTAAGTTCGGTCAATGGCTTAGCGATCCTTGAGAACATTCTCAATGAATCTTCGATAGTAGCCAGCCAACCCTACGAATTGTCGGGTTTTCGTAGGGGTCGTTGGGGCTTGCTATCTCTCAATCGCTTGATTTTGGCTGGGTCTACGTGAATTCCCTCCTAATCGATCGCTTGACTAAGGTAATGTACTTCCCGGAGTCAGGATTTACATCTCGGGAGTTCCACGTGCCACTTCTGATTCCCTAAGGAGTTCTAGAATGAGTTCCAGGTGTTTCACGTGGCCTTGATTATTCCTTGAGTAGATGAGAATGTCGTCTATGAATACGGTTACGAACTTGTCTAGTTATGGCCTACACACTCTGTTCATTAGGTCCATGAACAATGCTGGTGCGTTGGTCAGGCCAAATGGCATGACAAGGAATTCGTAATGACCGTAACGAGTTCGGAATGCGGTTTAGGAATGTCGGTCTCACTGACACGAACCTGATGATAACCTGGGCGGAGGTCGACCTTTGAGAAGTAAGAAGCATCCTGCAACTGTTCGAATAGGTCGTCGATCCTCGGAGGTGGTTATCGGTTCTTGACGGTCAGCTTGTTAGGTTCATGATAATCGATGCACATACGGAAGGATTCGTCTTTCTTTTAAACAAAGAGGATTGGGCTCTCCAGGGGAACGAGCTTGGACGAATAAGACCATGATCCGAGAGTTCCTGTAGCTGTTTCGACAGCTCTTGCAGTTCCGGTGGGGCTAGACGGTATGGTGTCTTGGCGACCGGTGCTGCGCCAGGAACTAGGTCTATTCGGAATTCCACTTGTCGATGTGGAGTTAGCCCCGGGTAGATCCTCAGGAAAGACTTCTGGATGATCCTTGACTACGGGAATATCTTGTACACGGTTCTCCTTGGGTTTACGTCTTGCGACATCGGTGAGGGGGGGGGGGGGGGGGTCGTAGCTCTTCTCGAGGCACTTGCGCATTTTCATGGAGGACACGATACGGAGTTGTCGTCCAAGTTTGTTTCCTTGAACAACTAGAGTTTCACCGACTGAGAGGGGGATACTAATGAGTTTGTCGAGACGGACGATCTCGGCTTGGAAACGAGATAACCAGCCCATTCCGACGATAAGGTTCAAGCTTTCCAGATCTATCGGGATCAAGTCGGTGGGGAAAGTCTTATAGGTAAAGCACATTGGACATCCTAGGATTATATCCTTAGCTTTGGATTCTTGACCATTACCAGATTCGATAGTAAAGCTATCCTTAAGAACTTTAGATCCTAGACTGATAAGGGGTCTAAATTCTAAGGACACGAGGCTTCTCTCTGCTTATGAAGCGAGTAACATAGATGCGAAATATCGTTCACAGGGAATTTACCTGTCGTTGCGTTTGGGTCGTGCCTTGTCTCTTTGCTAATGATTACGGAGCGCGTCCTCGGCCTTGCCCGACCTGATTTGGTTTAGCATTTCGCAACTTGGGGCAAGACTTTCGGAGGTGTTTGTCGCTTCCGCATTTGTAACAAACTGACTTCTTCCTTTTACCCCCAGTTTCCTCTTGGCAGCACCAGGGGTAGTGTCCCGCTTCATTACATATTCTGCACACTGGGCAGTTTCCAACATGATGGAAGTTGCATTTGCCACACTTGGGGTGAGGCCCGGTGTACATTCGGGGTCCGGTTGTGGGGGTGGCAACTATTGCAAGGTTGTGTGCGGTTTTGAGTTTCTTGATGTGGTCGTCTGTATTTGGTTGTTGATCAGCTTTTCGTTTATCATTTTCCTCTCGCTCGACAGGCGTTGGAGCGGTAAGGAGGTTGCTGGTTAGACGATGAGCGAGGACAACTGCGCTCTGTATCGTCAGCGGCTCAGCAGAGATCACCATCCCTCTGATTTCGGGAACAAGGCCGGAGATGTATCGGTCGATCCAGTTTTCTTCTGGGGTTACCAACCTTGGTACCAGTCTGGCCAGCTCATGGAAACGGGTAGTGTATCCGTCGATGTCGTTGCCGACCATCGTGTGATTCCAAAGCTCTGCCTCGAGCTTCTTCATCTCACCCTTAGAGCAGTATTCCCTCATGAGGAGATTATTGAATTCGTCCCAAGTGAGGGCATAGGCAGCTTCACGTCCTCGGGTTTGGATCACGAGGTTCCACCACGATAGGGCCCGTCCGTGGAGTACGCAGGAGGCATACTCCACCTTATCAGTTTCAGCACAGCGGCTAATGTGTAGGACTGATTCGATGCTTTCGAACCAGGAGAGTAGCCCTACAGCACCAGTGGTGCCATGAAACTCCTTTGGCTTACAAGCCATAAAGCCCTTATATGTGCAAACGGGGAGGTTTCGGTTTTGGTTCGGGTTATCTCCCCGTTGTTGCTGGTTTTGGTTGTTGTTTATCCCAGCAGTGATCTGGGCGATCATGTTGGGCATGGCAGCGTTAAAATGAGCAGCGACCTGCTCGGCTATGAGGCTAGCATTGCTTCGCGTAGGAGCCATGTTTCTACAACAGAAAAAAGAGAACCAGTTTAGAACGCACGAATAGGAATAGGTGATAAGAATTTAAAGAATGACTAGTGACCGTGATAACATAAGAAGAATTAAGGAAGGATAAATAGCACACGCACGATAATGGTTACGGAATGATAATACAATTCAAGCACAACCGAAAGTAAGGATATTAGTGATAGATGTTCCATTTTGTAAAATCGGTTACCTGTTTCATCGAGATAACAAGAGAGAGTTTGAAACATGAATACTAACGTGAGTTTTAAGTTGCTACAGATACAGAGAAATTACAACTTAACTAGGGTACAATACATGGCGCGAAATAAGCTACTGAAGCATGTTAAGGGACATCTTCGGTAAAATAACGGAATCAGGGTACTCATCGCCAGACACACGCTCACTAGGTGCCAATTAGTCCTTGGTGTCGACTGAGTCGAAGAGACGATTCGAAGGGAATGCTCGGATAGGTGGCGAGCGGTGTCGGAGACCTGGAACAGAAGAG
Source organism: Senecio squalidus (assembly GCA_910822075.1). NCBI lineage: Eukaryota > Viridiplantae > Streptophyta > Magnoliopsida > Asterales > Asteraceae > Senecio > Senecio squalidus. The sequence continues at coordinate 9,671,655 of CAJVGC010000060.1, read as the reverse complement.
GAGCATGTTGCTCACTCTCCTCAGTAAGTCCCTGAAGGTCTCAACGGAGTGTAGGGGACTTGGCCGGTGTAAACCTCCGAATTGGGGTCGTCGTGAGCAGTGGTCGAGATGGTCTTTCTCCCACATGTAGTGATCCATGGGTGGCGTAGGTGATGCCGCATACGGATCTTCGGGGTGTAGTGGAACATGGGGAGGTGTAGCTCTGACCGGGTTGGGAGTCTCTCGTCCCATCAGGTGGTAAGGTAGCTGATCGGGTAGCATGACCTGCTTACGAGCAGTCACGGATGCGCGGTTCGCTTGGTTGTAAAGACGCGACGGGAACCGGCGAGACGGTAGTTAGGGCAGTCCTCAGACTGGGTGTATAGCGATTGTTGGCAATGGCTCTAGAGTTCTCCTCCGAAGAGTCGGTAGGACCGAGGTGCTGAGCTCTTGATGCGGTGACGTCTTCAGGGACCTCAGTCGAGGATACGGTTCGAGAGTACGAGTGCACGGGTCGATGCGTCGATTCAGACTTAACGAGATTTGCAATAAGATGGAACGAGTAATTATAGTTAAAGGAAAATGTAAATAGGACAGTGCATGTTCGGGTCAGTCACGTGAGAATTCGGGAATCGGGGAATCGAGAACTGTTGACTCAAAATCGTTTAACAATAGCAATTACGTTCCGTTCTTGCATAATTTATTCCGAACTAGGCGTAGTTGGCCAAATTACGCATAGTTAGTAATGAGTCATGCATTTGTGGAATTAATCCACTAAAGTTTAAAACTCGTGAAATGATTTTTCGAGAAAGCCTTGGTTATAGTTTGGTTTTGAAAATTTTGAAAATTTTGGAAACCTGTATTCACTATAACCTGTGCTCTGATACCAAGTCTGTCACACCCCGCTAAAGCGGAAACACGAGATGTGAAGAGCAAAGACATCATTACACGAGATATAATAAATACAAACTGTTTTTTTAAGTCATTGAAGTCAGAAAACGTTTACAAAGTTCAAAGATAACCAAGTATTTAACAATACAGTACAACCACGATAGCTTGTGTAAAAACTTCAAAAGACAATTCCCAAAGTAAATAAATAAGGTCTTCCCGATTCTTAATCACGTGACCTTCCTGACCCATCACAAGAGGTATGCACTTAACGTCCTTACATTGCGTTTCCTGAAACAAGAGATCAAATGTCAACTACAATAAAGTAGTGAGTGAGTTACAGTTTTCTAGTCCTCGACAAAAAAGGTTTAGGTTAAGTATATCAATACTTAAAAGTTTCTAAAAGTAGGACAATACTTAAAGGATAGTTTCGATCCAAAAAGTTACTCCAAAGATGGTTCGATCCGTAAAATTTGTTTAAGGAGAGTTGCGGAGATCGTATATCCATATACGCGCAAGAGAAATAAGCTATTGATTGAAATCATGTGTAACGACTACTTGGCATAATATAACCTAAGTGTTCACGAATAGATGAACTGTCGAGTAGCGGGTATTTGAGGTAACGCTCAATACCAATCGAGAGAACAAGTACTGGAGCTAACACCCAAGATTTATCGAGTGAGAAAACACTTGGACTAACATCCAAGATCAACCGATGAATAAGCTTCTGAACTAACATTCAAGATCAAATCGGTTGATAAGCACTTGGACCGACATCCAAGATCAATCGATGAATAAACACTTGAACTAACATCCAAGATCAATCGATTGATGAGCACTTGAGCTAACACCCAAGTTGAAACGATTAAGATCTTAATACAGAATTTGGCTAACACTAAAGTGTACCTAGGCTAACACCTAAGTAAGGATCCGAGTGATATGTACTTAGGTCAACACCTAAGTAAAGAATGAATGTTTCCTGAGTATAGAAACCCATACTAAGCGGCTTAGACAAGATAATAGTATGTAAAGAAACCGAGCACTATTAGTCGAGAGGCACTTACGAATTTCGTTATATCCTCATCAAGAGTCACGTTAGTTATACATTCAATCTAAGTTCATACGGGTGCCGAGAGTGGCATAAAGTAAGTTTATCACAGATTTGAACCAATAAGCCGATTAGAGGTGGCTAACCATTAAGCCGAAAAAAAGGGTAGCAAACCATTTAGTTTTGTATGCCAAACGGGCAATTAAAACTGTTTTCGCATGTGAGTTCCACAAAACGTTCAATAAGAGTTCAATAGTAATAAAACGTTCCAAGAGTTCATAATGGTTCCAAAAATTCGTTTAGATCTCATGTTTCCCCCAAAAATTATATAAAAACAGTAAATAAAAGTGGGGTTGTAACTCACTGTTTGAGAAGAATAGAACAATAGAGAGAGCGCGGTCGGAACGGGTCGAAATGGGTAGGAATCACGGAACTCCTAAGGAAATACCAAGATTTAATAAGTAACCATGTTTATAATCTTGTTAGGTAACAAAATGTTTTTATTACAAGTGTTGGTTTTTGGTCTACCGAAAATCGGGCAGCGCTTCCGCGCCAAAATCTTTAAATCCAATTTTTAGACACTTTCCCCGCTTAACACCAAAGTTTATATATATTAACACCAAACACAATGCTATATAAACATGTTCAAATAGTCACTTTTTACACAATTTAAGCTAATTACAGGTTATAAGACTCGGTTTGAAGAATAAGCTCAAGATCACGTCTTATACCGAAAATTGCAAAATTTTTCTGGCTGCTGATCTAGGAATGCGCCGCCATTCGTAGGAATGCGCCGCCATTCGTAGGAATGCGCCGCCATTCACTAGACTTACAGCTTTTTGGTAAAATCGTTTTTATGCTAAAAATTGGTATTTTGATGGTGGATTTCGACATGCAATGATAGATACATCCAAGTACTTGATGTTTTACAGTTTATATTGAGTTTTTAACCACACATTCATGGATCTAAACATTCATTTTATAAAAACTCGTTTTTGTATATAAATGGTCATAAATCATCATGAAAACTCGTTTTTAGTTGTTAGATTGCACATGCAACGAATATATGTTGTAAAAAACAGAAGATTAAAAGAGTTTGATTTGAAGAAGGTGGAAGTGTTCTCTTGGTGATTTTTGACCCAAAAATGCTAGAAATCGACTTTTAACCCAAATGGATGAATGCTCCTTTTCTCCCTTTTCTTTATGAACGATTTGTAGATGTTTTATGTGGTTACTTTTCTGTATTTTTGAAGTAAAAATCCCTGGAAATGATAGTGGTGTGTGTGTGTTCTTGAGAGAGTTATGTAAGAGAGAGGGAGAGATCAAATGAAGGGTGTTTGTAGGTGTTGTATGTGTTTGGTAATGTTATATGGTGTTATAACATCTTTACTAGTCCCTTAGAAGGCCTTTGGGCTCTAAAAACCTGGAGTAAAACGTTGGGCTAAAGTTTAGACCCGTTTAGTTAAATTTTATAAAACACAAAACATTGCTGAACTAGCCCCGAATGCGGCGCCATTGGGACAACAGGCGGCGCATTCGGGCTTGTTTCAGCCTTGTTCGTTTTTCGTTGGTTCCATTGTTAAGCGTTTTCGTTAGTTGAAAGTTTCCGGTTATTTTAGATAGGAACTTAGACAAGTTCACTAAGTGTTTACTTGGTATTAGGATTCATTTTGTGATTCCGATTTCGATTCCGACACACACAAGGTTAAGAAGCAAGTAAAGATAAGATCAATTCGAATTTAACTCAAAGATAGAGAATGCGATTTTCACCGGAAATAAGACGGTTGTCACAATACTAATCAACCTTAAATTACTAGTAGAACAGTATTAGACGTAAATTATAAGTTATACCTTATGAATACGATTCGGGTTCCGATACGGCTCAAATTCAATTTTAACGAAACTGACTTTCGCCTACACCAAAGTATTTCTTACTACACCAGGAGTTCAATGGTATGATTCGCTTAGCTATCCGGTAAGAATTTCGCGTTCGAAAATATCGAAAAGTTTGTAGCGAGTTGTTATTGTTTTCTTTCTTTCTCTCGAGACAAAAACACACATATCACTAATCCTGATTTCCTTTCACTTAAGAAATCTTAAATTATAAAATTTTATAAAAATTTACAAGATAAACCTTTAATTTAACCATCTTAACACTTTTAACCTCAATAGTCAAATTTCTTACGATTATGGTACTTTGGTTAAAACTTGTTACAATTTTAGTCATATTTTTACAATATTGGGTCGTTACATTGACTGCGTCCAAGATCTTGAATACCTTCGGTATCCTCGAATTTTGTGTTACTACTCGTTTTTATCTTCACTCATCTTGATACAAATACACCAGGGCTACGTTTATGTTTTAAGAACAAGTCAATAGAACATGTCAATAAAAGAAACGTTTAGAAAAGAAACGGTCATCTCTAGAGTCTGGAGACCCCAAAGATCTCGGAGCCAAGATCTCGAAAATATCGAAGTAGTTGTTACTTCCTTTTCTTTATATTTAAAGCATTTCCAATTAGACACACATTGTGCACTGAATACTCACCTTCTATACTACATACAACTCTAGGTAGCATAACCAATTAGCATTTCACACGAACACCACCTTAGATCGATCATTTATCCTCTTGTATTGTATTACTTTAGCATTTTCTAATAAAATTAACAAGATAAGGATTATTATTTCTTCCCAAAGTTATTGTCGGCAATTAAAAAATATTAAGAACTTTTCTCGTAATAACTCGTGTCATATGTAGTTTTCTAAACATTTTTTTATTATTTTTTCTTTTACGTATAACAATTTCAAGATCATCACGACACCAAACGTCACTTATACTGATTTGATCACGAAATTATCCCAAGTTATTTTTAATCAAAGCAAAAAGAATAACTAAAAAGGAACTACATGTTTGGTTGCTCACGGGTAACTTCATATATCTAATACTATATGTCCTATAATTTGCTTTTAATCTCTAATTTTTTTTTTTGAAACGGCAAATGTTAGTGATTCGGGGCCACATGCGACCCACGAACCTTACACCAAGGTTAGTTATATATCTCCTAATAATCACCTAAGAAGGACCCCAGAGGGAGGCTCGAACCCAAGACCTCCCATAGGGGATGACAGCCTCCTACCAATGGGACAAACCCCATTGGCGCTTTTAATCTCTAATTACCTAAAAGAAATTAATAACTCAGTTAGCACTATTTAATAGGGTTAAATATGGTTCAGTTAAACTCAGTTTTTACATAAATCAAAATTGAACTGAGAACTCAGTTTTTACATAAATCAAAATCGAACTGAAAAGTTTGGTTTTCAAAAGTTACAGACAGTTCGGTTCGCCGGTTCGGTTTTACATTGGTTCAAATTTTCGGTTTTACATCGGTTTAATTTTTCGGTTTAGAGTCAAGTTCGGTTCGGTTCGGTATTTTAATTGGTTTTTCAGGGTTTTGCTAGTTCGATTTATTAGCAACATTTTTTTATAATCAAGTATAATGTTTATTTAATAATTTAGAATCATTAAATTATAACATTTATTGTAACACCCTGCCTTTTCATTCCCACAATATTGCCCGCTCTGTCAGCAAGACTGTCGGATTTGTTTTTAGTGGAGCTTCCTAGGGGGGTCACTTATCCTAGAACTACTATTGCCCAAGCACGCTTAACTACATAGTTTCTAAGATTTGCAGTGCTTGTAGCCACCAAAACGCGTCATGTCATGGAGGGCTAATGTTTACCTAATGAACCAGGTATCACTCTTGTCCACGACCGATGTGGGATTTGCCTAAAGTGTTACAACACCCCCCGGGACTCAACGTCCTCATTGAGCCTTGCCCTACCCCAAAAGACATAAGAGTGGCTCTGATACCATTTGTAACACCCTGCCTGTTAATGCCCATAATATTGTCCGCTCTGCCAACAACGATCACGAATTTGTTTTTGGTGGAGCTTTCCAGGAAGGTCACTCATCCTAGAATTACTATGTCTCAAGCACGCTTAACTACAAAGTTTTTTTTAAGCTCTATAATGCTTGTAGCCACCAAAACGAGTCATGTTATGAAAGCCCAAGGTTTACCTTATGAATCAGACATCACTTTTGTCCACGGCTGATTTGAGATTTACCTAAGATGTTACATTTAGTCATGTTTTAAAAAACTATAATCATATTTCCAACTATATAAATTACAAAATTTCAATTTCAAACTGGAAAGTTAAGTAAGTGACAGCTTATTCTACTATATTTATCATAATTCATGGATTTATACTATAAAGATAATTACGATTAAGTAAAAAATTTGTTGTCACAAAACTCATTAGGGTTTTTTGATAGGCCAAATTACGAAAATAGCAAAAAAATGGGGTGGTATTTTACAAAATGTCACTTTTTTCCAAAAATTTTACAAAATGTCACACAGTTCGCATATGCGAGCTCGCATATCGCATATGCGAACTGCCTGCATTATGCGAACTTGTCGGGTTTTTTTTTTTTTTTTGCGTTTTTTTTTTTTATTTTCACACAATGTTTGTTAATTTAACCACTTAATACATTAAAATATTACATTTTAGAACATAGAAATACATCATATTACAAATAACTAATCATCATACAAATTATCGACCGATGCTTGAGACGAGTTAGTAGGTTTTTGGTTATGGATTTTTTTGTACATTTTGTTATGGATTTTTATGTACATTTTGGTTATGAATTTTTATGTACATTTCCGTTCTAAAAGGTAACATATTTTTATGCGAATGCGAGGTGTACTTAATTATGCGAGATCCGTACAAAATTACAGTGCGAGATCCGTACAAAAAGTACATTCAACGGCCATAATTACAGTGTCTAGTCAAATCAAATTTACACTTCGTACAAAAAGTAAATGCAACGTACAAAATTACAGTGTCTAGTCAAATCAAAATAATTCACCTCGCATAAATGAATAATGCGAGGTGTAATCAATTATGCGAGATCTGTACAAAAAGTACATTCAACGGTCAAAATTACAGTGTTTTGTCAAATCAAACTTACATTTCGTACAAAAAGTAAATGCAACGTACAAAATTACAGTGTCTAGTCATATCATAATAATCACCTCGCATAAATGAATAATGCGAGGTGTAATCAATTATGCGAGATCCGTACAAAAAGTACATTCAACGGTCAAAATTACAGTGTTTTGTCAAATCAAACTTACATTTCGTACAAAAAGTAAATGCAACGTACATTGAGTCTTCTATATAAACAACACGAAAACCAGTGAGAATTCATACATTTTACAACAATCTATCTCATTTCTATTTCATCTCATTCTTGTTTCATATCTTTACAACAATCACACACAAAAACTATGAATACCAATCCTCAAAAAACTAAGATATATGTTTGTATGGGAGGGGCGTGGGAGCTGGTAGACGGAGAGGCTCGTTATCTTCCCAAAGGGTTATTCAAACGTAGCCTCCATATACATATTGATTCTACGTTTTCGACGTTGAAAGCTAGTGTAGCAGCAAAGCTGTCTTTGAATGCTAACTCGGGTTTCAGGTTAACGTACAAATCCGGTGATGATCTATTAGAGGTTGCGATGATGACGATGCAACAGAATTCATTATCTATGTTGTCAATAACCCTAATGTAAAAGTTATACTTTTTGTCGTGAATCCAACTACGAGTGACGGAGACCAAGCTGAAACCGAAGTTCAACCCATCCACACTGTGCATGGTATCGAATCGTCCTCAGGTGACCAGTTCCAAAACTCTCAATCTCATTATGGTCATGACACATATGACTATCAACACTCACAATATCATTATGGTCATGACCCAAATGATTTTCATAACTCTCAACATCAGTATGGGAATAACCAACATGGTTTTCAAAACTCCCAAGATGTTGGATATGTATTTCCAAAGTACGATTATTCTGTTGATCAACATGTTGAGTATGTTTATGACCAACAAACTGATTTTCAAAACCAACAAAATCATTTTCAAAACCAAGAAAACAATTTTGAAAACTCCCAAAACTACGTTTTTCCGGAATATGATTACTCCCAAAATGTTGAATATGAATATGATCAAGGTATTTCAGACGAGGAAAATTCTTCATCATCGTCCGAAAGTAGCGATGATGAAGATAACCCTCTTCTTCAAGTGCCCGAAAATGTGTTCTGGGACATGCCTCCAATTCCTGAAACACCTGCCCCATTTAAGCCTCCATCAAAACCTCTTAGATATAACCCTTCTGAACATGTCACATTACGTGATGTTTTCGATAACAAAGAAAAATTAAAAATGGCTTTAGGGTTAAAATGTATAAATGAAGGTTTTGAAATAAAAGTTAAAAGATCAAATAAAACAAGGTATGAGGCAGTATGTAAATTTGAAAAATGCGAGTGGTTCTTGTTAGCCACACAAATAAAAAATCTCGAGTCTTTTGTAGTTAAAAAATTAACCGATAGACATACATGTTCAATAACTCAAATTCATCCAAATCATCGTCAAGCAAACAAAAAAGTCTTGGCATGTTTAATAAAAGAGGCCCTAGAAGATCCAAACCGGAAATACACTGGGAGAGACATTGTCACGGACATGCGTGTTAATCATAACATTAGCATTTCATACCAACAAGCATGGAGAGCAAGAGAATATGCTATAACAATGATTAGAGGGACCCCGGAAGAATCATTTGCTCAACTACCAATTTATCTACATAATTTGGTCCAGCAAAATCCGGGAACCATAACACATATCTCGAGGGACTGTGAAAAACGTTTTGAGATGCTATTTGTTGCAATCGGTGAATCGGTAAGAGTTTTTAAGTTATTTTTGTTAACTATTATTATTACTAACACTCATAAATCTATTTCTTTACAGCTTCGCAGTTTTGTCGAAACATGTCGTCCGATAATTGTTATAGACGGTGCTCACCTTAAAGGAAGATATCAAGGCACAATGTTTGTTGCAGTGGGTATGGATGGGAACAACAATATTCTTCCTATCGCATATGGAGTGGGGGCGACAGAGAGTGGACAAGGTTGGACCTGGTTTTTGTCGAAGCTTAGAGAATGCTTGGGTCATCTTGATAACTTGGTATATATCTCCGATAGAGCAAGTTCAATTGACCTTGCAATACGCACAGTGTACCCAGATGCTCTTCACGGCCTTTGTTGTCGACATTTGTGCATGAACTTAAGAATTAAGTCACAAGCAAACGAAGACAACGAATATCATTTCTGGAAGACATGTAAGTCGTATAGGAAATCGGACTTTCTGGAAGCATTTAGGCAACTTCGACTAATTCTTCCTGTCAAATCAAGGAAAATTATTGATAACTTAGATAAGGAAAAATGGTCAAGGGCTTTTTTCCCCGGAGATCGTTATAACCTTTTGACGTCTAACAGTGCCGAATCTCTAAACTCGATGACCCGTCATGCACGCAAGCTTCCGATTTGTATGCTTCTAGAGTTTATGCGGGCAACTACTCAAAGATGGTACCATGAACGTCGCAAGATTGCAAGTAATTCTTTGTCCTCTCATAATAAGTATGATTTCCTATTTTAATAACTTACTATATTTTTATTATTTTTAAACAGAGGATTGGATCAACCATTAACACCGTGGGCTACAGAAAAATTAGATGGTAGGATAAAAAGAGGCTCCGGATGGAAAGCCATACCGATTAATGACTACATGTTTGAGGTGAAAGACAACAAGAAAGATGCAGTGGTCAGTATTCGTGACAAGAAATGCTCGTGTCAAGTTTGGCAAAAGTCTGGTATACCTTGTTCACACCTTGTAGCAGCTTTATATTCTTTGAAAAGGGAACATGATGTCGCGGCTTGGGCACAACATTGGTTCAAGGCAGAAAATTATAAACGGACATATACGGGATCCATATTCCCAGTTGGACATCCGTCTGAATGGTTGCGCCAAGATAAAATCCCAACCATCAAGCCACCATCCATGGAAAGGAGACAGGCGGGTCGTCCAAAAAACAAAGACCGTATACTTTCGCAAGGGGAAAGAAAACAAGTGACATGTGACCGTTGTAAGAAAAAAGGTCACACTAGAAAAATATGTAGTGCAAAGATCCTAGAATACCAATGTTCAAGCCAACCTTCATCCTCCCGTTCAACAAAAGCTGCTTCAACGTCTCAGCGCAAAAAAAAACCTACTAACTCGTCTCAAGCATCGGTCGATAATTTGTATGATGATTAGTTATTTGTAATATGATGTATTTCTATGTTCTAAAATGTAGTATTTTAATGTATTAAGTGGTTAAATTAACAAACATTGTGTGAAAATACAAAAAAACGCAAAAAAAAAAAAACCCGGCAAGTTCGCATAAAAATGGCAAGTTCGCATAATGCAGGCAGTTCGCATATGCGAGCTGGTTCGCATATGCGATATGCGAGCTCGCATATGCGAACTGTGTGACATTTTGTAAAATTTTTGGAAAAAAGTGACATTTTGTAAAATACCACCCCATTTTTTTTTTGCTATTTTCGTAATTTTGCCTTTTTGATAAAGCAAAAAAAAACCTTTCAACCCTGGCAAAAAGATGTCATTGCCATTATCCCACCATGGGTCTTCATGGACCGATGTGAGGATTCAAGACCGGGCCTTTAAAATTAACTCAGCCCAATATTATACAATAATTCTTCTTATAAATCTATGAGTAGGTTGTTCAAATGTTCGGTTTTTAGTTTACACGGGTTATTTGGTTCGGTTTTCATATGAATTTGTTGTGGTTGTCGGTTTAAAAAAAATAAACGAATTACGGAAAATGAAAATAAAAATGATAAACTAAACATACGAATAATATGCAATATGCATAAGATATCGAAATTCAAATTGTGAATGAGAAAGCTTCGATCGCGAAAGAAAAAGTCCAATAAACAATACATATACAAAAGCAAATTTTAACATGTTGAACTATTATATTATCCTTGTTTACTATATGTGAAGACATAATTTTTATAACAGCCGAAAATCACAACAATTTTATTCAATTTTGATTTCGATTGATTCTTGGTATTTATTTGGGTTGTTATTTTCTGTTTATATTTAATATTTTTCAAATATAGAACTATTTAATTATCATTGCGTAATAGATAGATTTCATAAATCAGAAGTATTATTTAGAAATTTAAAAAGTATTAAATATATATTCGGTTTTTGGTTTAAATCGAATTTAAAATTTATAAACCCATTTCTAAATTCTAGTTCATGATTATGTTGAAACGAGTTCTAATTACTTGATATACAAAAGAGGTCGACCACTTAATACACTCGTTAGGGTAATGCATTGTTCAAGAACTAGTAAAATACATGCGCGATGCCGCGGCGATAATAAATTTCGTTAATAATTTTTTTTTTTGTGGTATATATTCTGTTAAAAATAATTTTACGAACGATTAAAACTTTCGGCTTGTAAACATTCAGTTAGTTGGAAAATCTAAACATTAACTTCACTTATTTGAAATTTCACACATTAAAAATTGATTGTTTTAAATTTATAAAAAAAATTCAAATGTTTGATACTTTAAGTATATATGGTAAGTGTGCTATAGAACTATATTTATAATATTTTAATAATTAATTAGTTAAAACGGCAGTTTAGTAATTTTGCTATGCTTGAATTTTCAACACTTTATACTCAAATGTTTTATAGTGTACTAGTATGGTATCCGCGCGATACAGCGGATGAAAAAAGTTATATTCAGTAACTTACAGTGAGTGGCTTATCATTTGTCTCATTACATATATGTGGAGTGTAATATTATAAAGTTCGGCCCTTCGGGCAATATAAAAAGAATGTTGTGGTAACAATTTATGGTTCGACCGTTCAACGATAGTAATTATTATGTCGTATGATCGATTTTTCTCAATTTTTCTCCACTACGTTAAGGAATTTCAAATTTGTAAGTAAAGAAAAATTTAGATTCCAACAGATTTAATTCCGTCATAAACTTCAAACAAGCATGTTATGGAAAAGGAATTCAATTCAAATTCACTTAATTTTTTCTAGATTTCGTGATATAAACACCCTGCAGAATATTTTCCGTTCGGATCATTCAACTCATTTGGGTAATTCGACTCATTTGAAGATTAAGCTCATTTGCTAACATAACAAAAGTCTAATTTTCAGGTCTTTTTGTTTTTTTAATAGGTGGCGTCTAATAATTTCACATTCGGTCAAAAAGAGAATTAAATATATTTCCTTAATAGTATTCCTGTATAAACCCATATTTTCTATAAACAAAATCTAATTTTCCTTCAACGATGCAACAAAAAATTAAAAAGCCATTCAGACACTACGTTTTCTAATCGTTTATCGTTTCTTTTTCAAGCCGGAAAAAAAATATTTTCCTTCAAGACATTCAAACTCAGTGTGTTTCAATGAATCCATTAAGTAACCCATACTTTTGAATGTTGTAATGAAGGAGAATCAATATGGTAACAAGGTTTATTAACCTTAAAAGTATCAAATGTAATACTACTCAGCTTATTGGTATTAAGACTTATTAGTGACCAATAGAAAAATATAAACTTCTAATGATACCCATGTTGCTAGAATTATAGAGCAACACGAACCACAACACTATCAACTAACTTTATAAAATTTAGATTATAAATCAAATATTTGATAAATTTACTCCATCAAATACCGTTAAAAGTTAAAAAAAAAAATAGTTATATGAATAAAAATTTAATATCATTTAATTTAAATTTCCTTTATTTTATATGTGTATACTTTTTTTTTTATGAAATTAGTAATATAATTAATTAAGAAAATTAAGATTAGTTTATATGTTATATTCATTAAGGGGTATATTACTAATTATACTTTACTTAAAAATTCAAAATTTTAATAACAAGTGAAAATGTTTTATATATTAGGCAAAATAAAGATAAATATAGTTATTATTATTTATTAGTTATTGTTGTAATTAAGGAAATGTTACTAATTGAAAAGTGTTTTAAATGATGAATTTTATGAAATGTATAAAAAAGGTAAATAAATAATTTTAATTACTTAAATTTTAAGAGATTGAGAATAAAGAGTAGATGTTTTATAATATAGTAAAGATAAGTTTATAGTGAAACATTTTCTTAATAACGTATTTTAACCTTATTCCAGCTGTGGATTCACAAAATTGATAATTCAAATAAAAGAAGAAAAACTATTTCAAAACACTATGATTCAAGCCAAAAACAAAGCAAAGAAAATATTAAAGAATTTTGTATATCATCGTGTGTATCAATAAAACCACGAAAAACGCCATTCTTGTTCAACCACTTGTTTGATCTTGAATCTCTAATAAGAATTACTGATGTGTTAAATCTAGTTTTCCGAAATGTGTTACTCTGGACTATAATATCGAGCAGTGTATCCCTTGTCGGTTATAGTATAGTTTTGAGCAATTTCGGGTTCGAACTCAGGGATGATCGCAAATTGAGAATTTAAGCTAACAAATAAACAAGTAAATAGTTGTGAGTTTTGTATTATAATTAAAAGTAAAGTTTAGAGATTGTTTTGATATTCAAGATTTGAAGAGACATTTTCTTGGACCGTTCGCGAATGTATGACTTCTTTTAAGTTAATGAAATGTATGATTTACTTTTTTTATAAAACAAAGTTCCTTTCGAATACCAAGTTTTCTATAATTACCCAACGTGAACTCACTCCTTTCGAATATGGTAAACACTCCAAATAATTATGCTTTAAGAACCAAGTCGATATGTAAAAATTAATTAATTAAACTTCCTTCCGAATAGTTTACTAGTTTTCTAAACCAATTTCTCGTACTTATAAACTAGCATTTGTGTTTAAGCTTTGTTATTTCGACTACTATTACCGACTCCTTTCGAATATCGATAACTTATATCAGCTAAAGACTGATTTAATAATTCGTTCAATATTTTAGTCAACTCTCGAGTTCTTTTCAAATACCCAAGTTTTATACCAAATAAAGAATATATGTAATCTAATAAGATATATAAAGCTTAAACCCAAATGGATTTTCAATTAACCAAAACACAGCTATCAAACACTTCACACCTAAAATTAATCACAACATACGATCGAATATCCAAGCAAATGTATAAAGAAATTAGGTACTCATAATTATAATGAAACATAAACCGAAATAAGAAAAGTTTAACATAGTACCCAATAGTTGTTGAATAATAGAGTATACAGGCTCAATCGAAATGAAAACGAGAGTAATAATGTAATTCCCACGTAATTAACGAAAATTCCTTGATTAAAATGGTGAATTGCTTCCAAATTCTCTTTTAAAGCTCCCAGAATGATTGTGTAAGTGATGATACTCTAAATCCAGTTTAAGTGCAGTTAATATGGACCAACAAAAACCCCTCACATCCAATACTTGATGGCCATAACTCCAAATTTGTAACTGCCCACTTTTTGTCCACTGCGACGCAGTGGGTGTCCAGATTTCCAGCTTTTGTTTTTGTTCCTTTTTCTCGCGTTATGTTGACCAATCTCGAGTTTTTCTCTTCTAAACCAATGTTAAACACCTAAATACATACTTTCACACAAATGTAAGTACAAATAGGCCTATCCATCACATTTTAGACTAAAAACATAACATATATCGCGAATAAATATGTATATAAATAAGAGATATCAACCACTAAAAGGAATGAGTCAAGATCGCATCTTCAAAGAATAGCCGCGACCTGAACTAAATGTCAATAGGGTCTCGTCACTAGGCCAACAATAAATGTTGGCCACTTTCAGTTTAGACCATGATTCATAGACAAAAAAAGGTAATTTCTCACAATTCGTAGACATGCTCACCAAAAAGTGTGTCTTTTACAATCCAAAAGAAGAGGATGCCAATTCTGATGTAAACTCCCATGTAGACCGTCTTTTGGCATTTGCAACCAACTACAAGAATATAAGGCTTTCTCGACGACGGATTTAGCGTCGCTGCTAAAAACGTCGCTAAACGACAAAATAGTCAATTGTTTGACTATATTTTAGTCAACATTTTGACCGACACCTTCCCCAACAACTTGTCGTCGCTAAATTCAGATCTTCTTTTCTTTTCTTTTTCTTTGGTTAAAATAATTTGGCTCCAGTATGCCAAAAGTTTCCCGTGCTATATTTAGCAAGGACATGTTGTCGGGATAAGTAATTCATTAAAAAAATAACATTTAACAATTATTTTAATAAATATAACTAAAAAAAACTTAATTAATTTAATCAGAAATATTACTATAATAAGGTAATAGCTTTCCCCACGACATGTCGCGGCAGTAGTAATCCATGGTTATTGATTTTATTATAAAAACTTATATATCCTTTAAAGAATTATATATTTAATAATAAATTGTATTACTTAAATTTTAATTCTAATATAAAATTTAAATATCATTTAAAATTTTAATATATTTATTAATAATTTGTATTAGTTAATGAATTAAAAATAATATAAAATTAAAATATCATGTAAAAATATAAATAGATTTAATAATAAGTTGTATTATTTAATTAATGATTGTAATATAAAAATTAAATAACATTTAAATATATAAAGACTGTTACTAATAAATTGTATTATTTTATAATAATTATAATATAAATTTTAGATGTCATTTATAAATATAAATACATTTAAGAATAAAATTTTTATTTAATCAATAAATGCAATTTTAAAGTTAAATAACATTCAAAAATAAATATATTTAATAATAAACTATGTAATTTAATTAAAAATTATAGTTTTAAGTTAAATATTATTTCAAAATAATTATATTATAATAAATTACATAGCAATGTCGTCGCGAAAAATTTAAAGCGATTTCAACGTGATTAGTAATCGTTCGTTTATTTCATCACAGTGTAAAGTCTTATCAAGTCCGTGTTACATGTAATCAAGTAGATTATGAATCATCGCAAAGTATATCGAGTGTGTGCCAGTTGACAATGAGATACTATGAAGTATCTTGAGTGTGTGTAGTAGTGAAATCAGAAATTCAACTCTAGGGGGACCAAATAATTTACATCTGATGAAGTGTATATAACTGATGAAATTTATTGCTTTTGGGTGGCCAATTACTAAAGATTAAACCGAAACACAATAAAGCAAGTGTGTGACAATTAACAATGAGAGACTATCAAGTATATCAAGTATTTAACTTGTGTTACATTATATCGACAATAAGTAACCATTGAATTTCATCACATCCTGGACTATTCAAGTGTCTATAAGCGGTACCATTGAAAGATATCAATTAACGATCATTACATTTCAACTAACAATGGATATTAATCATTATATCCGGTTACATATTGGACTCTGCGATTATACCATGAATCATATCGATCAATGCATTTCAATCAACAATAGGTAATCAATCATTATCTCATCACGTCCGACCTTTCTATTCAAGCGCATGTTACAAACGAGTTATCATCGATGACAGGTTGTTAAGATCTCGATCAAATAAAATGAGTGTATTTTCCCACCAAACACGGATAATCTCGTTTACTATATACAACAATTTCTATTTTATGTAATTTGTGTATTACGTTATATTAATTATTTAAATAATTTATATTATACTTATGACAAATAAATACTTCGTATTCATTAAAAAAAAAAAGTCGACTTTTGGCGAAGACATGTCGTCTGTAAGTCCAATTTTCGTTAAAATTTGTAATTTTTGTTTTCCCTTCAAACTTTTTCATTTTTCAGGTTTTAGATTTGGCATCTTAATTGATGTTACACTCACATTAAAGAAAAAAAGATTATCACAAGAAAGAGAAAACTAATAAAATCATAGGCTAACTAATTCTAACCTCTGATATCTTTTTTTTATCCTAGAATCAAAACATACTCTTTATTTTTGTTAGTTTCTATTATTTTTACATCATCATCAACTAAAAGAATATAAACAAGGTACAAAACTTAAATTTCGATAAAAGTTTTCTTACAAAACAAAATATATCTTTTTTAATCTTTTTGGTTCCAAATAAAATTAGTTAATCTTGTAAATACGCAAAGAATTGACCAAATCTATAGGGTCTTCTACGAGGAAGAAAAGTTTATTGCAAGAATACGATAATATGACAAATATATACATTATTATATTTTAAGTTTTGTTTTACATGCGGATGCTAGATTGACTTTATTCAATAATTTTACTATATTTTATTGTTTGAATGCTACTTGCTAGATTGACTTTAATTAACAAATTTGCATTAGAATTTAATATCCAACATAGATAGTGAGATTCTATTTATCCTAAGCGTTTTGTTAAACATCATGATGACCATGGTACTATATCAGGCTAAACAAGCTACCAAAAGGCAACCATATTCTTAAAATTATCAAATGATATAATACAGTGCTATATGTTTGTACATTTAACATAATTCTTTAAATTCGAGAATACGAGTAAAATAACTTATTCGAGAACACAAACAGCAACTTAGATGGAGAGAGCAGTCGCGTTTCTTTTGTTTTCTTTACTTTTCTTACACAAAATTCAAGGTGCTGAACTCGAAACCATTTCAGATTCACAGTCCTTGACAGATGGAGACACGTTGGTCTCTGAGACCGGAATTTTTGAACTGGGATTTTTCTTTCCAGACAAATCGCTAAACAGATATCTTGGTATTTGGTACAGGAAAATCTCAGTTAGAACGGTGGTTTGGGTGGCGAACAGAGACCAGCCGCTCCCAGGTGCATCACCGCTTGTGTTAAAGATTGTTGATCCTGGAATTCTTGTCCTATTCAATAACATCAGCATGGTTTGGTCATCTAACACAACGATGACATCAACAAATGCATCTGCAAAGCTTCAGGACAACGGAAATCTAGTTTTGATAGACCAACACAAGAAGGTTATCTGGCAGAGTTTTGATTATCCAACTGATACTCTTCTACCTGGAATGAAAATAGGAAAAGATTACTTGAGGGGAATTGAATGGCATCTATCATCATGGGCGAGTAGTCAAGATCCAGCTCCAGGTGAATTCACCTGGACTGCCGACACAAGCGGTTATCCTGACAACAAACTAAGACGAGGTGCGGTGATCAAATATCGTGGTGACGCATGGAGTAATCAACGGTTTACTGGTGTTTCTCAATTAAACAAGAGCTTAACCTTTTCATGGATTGTAGTTCTTGCCGAAGAGGAGGTTTCTTTTACTTATATTATTGAAAATAATTCCATCTTAGCCAGGTTGACAATGAATGCTTCGGGGCAGTACGAAACTTTGGTATGGGTAGAAGATGCTAAAAAATGGCAGCTTAGCTTCACATTACCGAAAGATATATGTGACACATACAATATTTGTAACGCTTATGGAAGTTGCAACCTTTTTATGGTCACACAATCTTGTGCTTGTTTGGATGAAAGATTTGTACCCAGAAACGAAAAGGATTGGGAAGAGGCTGATTGGTCAGGTGGTTGTGTTAGGCGAACACCTTTAGATTGCAACACCGGAATGGAAGGGTTTTACCAGTACCATAATGTAAAACTTCCGGACACAGAGAATACCTGGTTTAACATGAGCATGAGTTTGGATGAATGTGAATCAAAATGCTTACAGAATTGTTCTTGTATGGCTTATGCAAATCCTAGTTATCAAGAAAGCGGTTGTTTGCTTTGGTTCAATGACCTTATAGACATCAGAGTGCTTCCAGAAGGTAGTGGTGGTCTGGATATTTTTGTAAGAATGGCTTCGTCTGATTTAGGTAAATATAACATCACTTACACTTGTATTTGTTTATTGCCTATCATAGTAGCTACCATAAGATTTCACAACTTAAAGTTTCAAATTCTGTAAGTCTTAGAAAAAGATTTGATAAACGGTAAAACTGTGAAAAGAAAACTATTCACCATTCTCTAATTACCTTCAATATATAGCTTAACATTGTTACTATGCTGATATGATACAGTTGCTCAACCGACACTCAAAAAGAAGAGAGGATCAAACATTAAAATTATCTTACCTACAATCCTTATGGGGGTTCTTCTCATAGGCTTCATCTCTACATGGTTGTGGTATGCAAGGGTAAAAGGGAATCTTGTACGACCAATGGAAGGTAACATTATGCAAGTTCGGCATTTACATTGAAGGATTTTAATAAATAGAAGAATATATTTTTGTAGAATATATAATGTGAATAAGTGCATACTTAACCAATTCTCCAGGTCTAATGTTTGTTGTATTTTGCAGGCATAGAGGGGTCGGTGCATATTTCTAAAAACAAGGAAGACGACATTCAGCTACCGCTGTTCAGCTTCTTTACAATAGCTACTGCCACTGAAAGTTTTTCAGCGGATAATAAAATTGGGGAGGGTGGATTTGGATCGGTTTATAAGGTAACAAAATTATTAAAACAAGAAATTGAATTTATGAAAAGAACAAATATAAAAACAAGTTTACGTGATAATCTTCAGGGTGTGCTAGAAGGTGGTCTAGAAATTGCAGTTAAGCGACTCTCCACGACTTCCAACCAAGGAGTTGATGAGTTCAAGAATGAAGTCATCTTCGTTTCAAAACTTCAGCATCGAAATCTTGTAAAGCTTATCGGCTGTTGCATTGAAGGACACGAGAAATTATTAATCTATGAGTACATGCCAAATAGAAGCTTAGACTCATTTATATTTGGTAGGAATCATATATGTAAACTCACATACTATAATATTACAAACTATTCAAACAAATAATAACCTAAAACGTACATGTTAAACAGATAGAACCCGAAACATTCTCCTTGATTGGATGAAACGCCACAACATAATCAAGGGAATTGCTCGTGGACTCCTTTATCTTCACCATGATTCACGATTAAGAATCATCCATAGAGATCTTAAAGCAAGCAATATTCTGTTAGATCGGGATATGAACCCAAAGATATCAGACTTTGGCATGGCTAGAAGTTTTGATGGAAATGAGACCGAAGCAAACACACAAAGAGTTGTTGGAACATAGTAAGCCATGCCAACCAACTATTCTCTTTTCCCTTAATTCCATAATCCTACTGTTAGAAGTATTATGTTTCTATGTGCAGTGGTTACATGCCCCCGGAGTATACACGAGATGGTATTTTCTCAATGAAGTCGGATGTTTTTAGCTTTGGTGTTTTGGTGTTGGAGATTGTGAGTGGGAAGAGAAATAGGGGATTCATTCATCCTGGACATGACAATAATCTTATTGGACATGTAAGTTTACTATGCACAAAGGATTCCTTTGTTTTGCAAACTAATACCAAATTAGTAACCACTAATTTGCACATTCCAGGCATGGAGTGTATATAATGAAGGCAGGTCAATGGAACTGATCGATTCAAGATTAGCTGAATCATGCCATCCACCAGAAGTTTTAAGATCAATCGAAGTCGGGTTGTTATGTGTTCAACAAAAAGCAGAAGACAGGCCAAGCATCTCTTCCGTAGTTGTAATGTTGGACAGTGAGGGTGCATTACCGCAACCTAAGCAACCAGCATTTTTCATGGCCATGGATTTACCTGTAGTTGACTCCTCTTCAAGCTCTAGTCGGCCACCAGGTTCAATCAATGATGTAACTAATACAGATATAGCTCCTCGATAATCATATATTCATATGTATGAAGTGTACATTATAATAAAGATTGTTTTGATAAGTATTCTTATATAATTCATTATTGTACAAAGTCATGAAGTCATGATAACAATTTTACATATATATATTTTTTGTTTTGTTTTCATTTCCTTAAGTCTACTTATGGTTGAGTTTTTTTGTTTTCATTTCATTTGAAGAAATGAGTAGGGGGGAAAAAGTTAATTAAGCTTGAATCGCCGGAGATGTCGTGTTTGAAGGTGGGTAGCAGGAATTCAACTACCAGCTTACCGAAGTATGTTGTTTCCGGTGACAGAGCCGCTTAGGCTCTTGGTACAAATCTGAAAACCAGGCAGTCAGGCCCCTAGACTCCACCACCGGAGTTGTCAGAATCCTAGTTCGTGGTCAAGATCCCTTCGCAAAAAACCTTCTAGATTCAGATTCGTGCTCTAGACCTCTTCTCGCATTCGTTTTAAACAAATCTTTGATTCGTGTTCTTGTTCAGCGGTTCTTGTTTTATGTCCATTGCCCAGTGTTCTTGGTTTCTAGTCATATTCAAGATTTTAGTTCGTGACTGCGTGTTCATGTTCCCCCCATGTTCTCTAAAGCCCTAAAGGTCATGTTTTTGTTCCTATTCCTGCTCAAGATGTAGTTCTTGAGTTCTTGTTCCAAATCCCGTTACCTTAGTCCTTGTTCTTGTCATGTTCGTGTACCAATTCTAGTCCATGCATGTTTGAGTTTGTCCCCGCTACCTAGCTCCGGTCCAGTTTCCTGGTAAAATATATTTCCAAGAATTAACTTCTTGTTGCACTTATAGATGTTCAAGTTCGGGAGGAGCAAACGGCATGCAAGGCTGTAAGGATTAACATCATTTCTCCAACTTGCATCTATGTATGGGTGAGTCTATAATTAGACCGTAGTTTAGCAATTGTATTATTACTTTCCCACAATACATCATGTAATCTTGCATAAATATCTTATTCCATAACTTAATGAAATAAGACGAGTATATTTCTTCTTATTGTTGGACCCATATTATTTGTGACTCTCATTGATCATTTATCCTTACTGATATGATGACTGACACTAACTGAAATCTGTGTCTACTAAATATTCGATGGACGTATTTACCTTAACGACACTATAGATTTCCCATTAGGTGATCGGAACTAAGAGAGCTTATGTTAAACACTTGTTAAACACCAGGGACTAAATAATAAATACTCATAACTTGAGTATAATAAACCCTTAGAAGGGTTGGTTGATTTTACCAGCTATCCTTTTTATCCCAAACACACACTAAGTGTTCTCTCTCTCAATTACTCCATCATAATACGATCATCTCAATTTGGGAATCATCAATGGCTAATATGTTCAACAACATCCCAGAATCGTCAGGAGGTATGTAAATAACATGAATCAATCTAATTTAATCCAACATGTGGTATCAGAGCCAATGGCTCGTGATTATCCATTGGTTCATGTTTATTTATTGCCTGGCTATTGCTATTAATGTTATGCAAATTATCTGGCCGGCGGAAATCGTTTTTTGGATGAAAAAATGGTGTTTTTTGGACCTGTGGCGGCTGGACTGCAACCCTAATTTCGACGAACTTCGTCCGTGCGGATGAAGGCTCATCCGTACGAACCTGATTTGTTCGTTCGTACGGATGAAGCCCTATACGTACGAACCTAAATTGTTCATTAGTACGAATCTGATTGGTTCATCCGTACGAACCTGATTTGTTCGTTCGTACGGATGAAGCCCTATACGTACGAACCTGACTTGTTCATTGGTACGAATCTGATTTGTTCATACGCACGAACGTAACTGTTGATCCGTACGAATCTGGGCTAAATACGTGCGAACCTAGGCTTACATCCGTACGAACTTAAACCTTACATCCGTACGAACCTAGGCTTACATCCGCACGAACCTGGACTTACATCCGTACGAATCAATACTCATCCGTACGAATATAATCTCATCCGTACGGATGACTACAGACCGTACGAATATAATCTCATCCCTTGACCCCGCAAAGGGCGCTGCCCCTTGACCCCGCAAGGGGGTAGTGGTCACCTTATTTAGTCACCTTATTTATATGTGACCTTATTATACTTATGCACTAATATTCATGTTTTCATCTTTTGTTGCCCAAAGGTCAAAGGTGATTCCTATGATTGCATTTTTCCTTTAGCATAATAAACACGTAGGATATTAATTCTGCCCAAAGGTGATTTAATATACTTGTGTGCTTGAAAGGATTCTTATTATGCCTTAAAACACGATGTTCTATTTTGTTGCCCAAAGGTCAAAAGACAAACATTGTGTTGCATAAAACCTTATGCTCATAATTTTACTTAGATATTAGTTATTTCTGCCCAAAGGTGATGGAACATCTAAGTAGAGCCTTACTTTAGCTTATTATTTTGGTGTTTTTTTAATAGGCTTACCTATCACTAGCTTCATTACTTATATGGTCTTAGTCTCAGGAACATTACTATTAGGTCTACTTATTTTAGACATTACTCTAGTTCTATTACCTTAAGAGACATTACTTAGTCTGCCTTATATAGCTAACTCTGTCACTCTAAAATCTTCTATAAATCGTATCATAAATCTAAATCCTCCTTATTCTCCACTACAGTACCAAACTTCGGCATTGAGGCACTTACTGGTGCTAACTTCACTTCTTGGAAGGATCAACTTTACTTAACTCTGGGAATGCTCGACATGGACTATGCTATTCGCCATGATGAACCCGCCGCTATTACTGTTGAATCTACTGCGACTCAGAAAGCCGACTTTGAGAAGTGGGAAAGGGCGAATCGGCTGTCCCTAATGATGGTCAAGAACTCAATTCATCCCAGCATCCGAGGAGCTATCCCTGATAACGACAAAGTGAAAACTTACCTCACATCTGTTGAGGATCACTTTAAGGGATCGTCTAAGGCAACTGCGAGTAGCTTAATGCTAAAGATGCTAACTCTTAAATATGAGGGTTCTAATGGTGTCCGTGAACACATAATGAAGATGGTTGACATGTCTCACAAGCTTAATTAAGGATTTGAAAATGGAAGTCTCAGATAATTTTCTTGTGCACTTCATAATGACTTCCTTGCCTGCTCGGTTCGACACTTTCAAAGTGAATTATAACGCAATGAAAGATAAATGGTCGATAAGTGAACTGATTGCTATGTGCGTTCAAGAGGAAGATCGTCTTAAGCACATTCAACCTGAAGCTGATGTTCACCTTACTACCACTTCAAACCCCAAGAAGAGGAAAGGTAACTACAGTAACAAGACTGAAAATAAAGTCCAAAATCATGGTGCTTCTACCTCTGGCCCTAAATCCTCGACAAGCAATACTAACTGCCCATTATGTCGCTCCAAAGGGCACAGACAGAAAGATTGCTCTAAATTCAAGGAATGGCTAGCTAAGAAAGGTAACATTCTTTA
The DNA here is from genome assembly GCA_910822075.1 of Senecio squalidus. Classification (NCBI taxonomy): domain Eukaryota; kingdom Viridiplantae; phylum Streptophyta; class Magnoliopsida; order Asterales; family Asteraceae; genus Senecio; species Senecio squalidus. The sequence continues at coordinate 9,647,683 of CAJVGC010000060.1, read as the reverse complement.
CGTAATATTTGATTCCTTTACTACTGATGTTCCATTTAATACATGGTGGGGTGACTCTGGTTCTATGGTCCATGTGACCAATTCCTTACAATCCAGAAGCTACAAAAGGACCAAAGAAAGCTTAGAGTTAGAAATGGTGATCTCTTAGATGTCGAAGCCATGGGGACCTTAAATTTACATATGAATACCGGAAAGTGTATTAGATTAATAGATACCTTATATGTACCGAGAATTACTCGGAACCTTGTATCTATATCTAGACTTGATCTTGAAGGTTATGTAATTACTCATGGTTGTGGCAGGATCACTTTTACTCTTAATAATGAATTGTTTGGTTGTGGTTTTTGGATGGATTACTGTATAAATTAGAACTAGATCATAATTTCTCACAGTCTTTGTTGTCTCTTAATACTGATGACATAACTAAAACAAAGACAAAATCACCTAAACAAGCAGAGAATTCCTCCACATTGTGGCATAAACGTCTCGGCTACATCTCACGAGATCGCATGACACGACTCGTAAAAGAAGGAATATTACCCTCTCTTGATTTTAGTGATTTTGAAACATGTATTCAATGCCTTAAAGGCAAAATGGCTAAAGGGAATAAGAAAGGAGCCACCAGATGTTCCAACTTGTTGGAAATAATTCATACTGATAATAGTGGCCCCTATCCCGCATCAATAACAGGACATACATCATTTATTACATTCATTGACGATTATTCGCGTTATATGCACCTTTATCTGATTAAAGAAAAATCTGAATCCTTACAAACTTTTGTCGATTATAAAACTTTGGTTGAAAACCAACTTGATCATAAGATAAAAGTTGTCCGATCAGATAGGGGAGGTGAGTATTACGGTAAACATACTGATATTGGTCAAGCTCCTGGTCCTTTCTATAATTTTTGTAAGGAACAGGGCATAATTAACCAATACACCATGCCAGGTTCTCCTCAACAGAATGGTGTTGCTGAAAGGAGAAACCGAACTTTAATGGACATGGTGAGAAGTATGCTCGCCAACACTAACCTACCCAAGTTTCTTTGGACTGAGGCCTTAAAAACAGCTGTTCATATACTCAATAGGGTTCCATCAAAATCTGTCCCTAAAACTCCTTATGAGATCTGGACAGGTAGGAAACCGAGTCTAAAATATATGAAAGTATGGGGCTGTCCTGCCGAAGCAAAAGTCTATAACCCTAACTTAAAGAAACTGGATTCTAAAACCCTTACATGTTTCTTTATTGGTTATCCCGAGAACTCAAAAGGTTATCGGTTTTACTGTCCTTCTCACTCTACCCGCATCATAGATACGCAACATGCCACTTTCCTCGAAAATTCAGAGATCAGTGGGAGCACGACAAATCCTGATTTAGATTTGCAAGAAGTACAAGAAGCGGGGGGAAACCACTCGTCGGTTATTATGATTCCTCCGATAACTCCTCTTGTACCCAACGCTGCTCTCGATATACCTGGATCTCCTAATGAACCGGTTGAACCTCCTATGCCTCCTAATCTAAACGCCGAAGAACCGCTTGTTCCTGAAGAACCCGTAATTCAGCTCAGGAGATCATCAAGGGCTCGCAGAAACACTAATTTTGATGGTTTCGAAACTTATCTGGCTGAAGTCGAAAACATTGGGAAACTTACTGATCCAACCTCTTACCGAGAAGCTATGAATAGTGATCAGGCCGCTAAATGGATTGAAGCCATGATTGAAGAGCTCAAATCCATGGAGCGTAATGGCGTTTGGGTATTGGTTCCACTCACTAAAGGATCCAAAGTAATTGGATGTAAATGGGTGTTCAAAACCAAATTAGACCCAAATGGAAACGTCGAACGCTATAAGGCCAGACTGGTTGCAAAAGGCTTTACTCAAAAGGAAGGAATTGATTATCAAGAGACCTTTTCTCCTGTCTCTCGTAAAGATTCCCTACGGATCGTCATGGCACTCGTAGCTCATTATGATTTAGAGTTACATCAGATGGATGTCAAGACCGCTTTCCTAAATGGTGACTTGCAAGAAGACGTATACATGCGGCAACCTGAAGGATTTATTCCAGAAGGTAAAGAGCACATGGTCTGCAAGTTGAATAAATCGATATATGGGTTGAAACAAGCATCACGACAATGGTACCTTAAATTTGATGAAGTCGTAAAATCTGATGGCTTCCTAAAGAATCAAGTGGATCAATGCACCTATCTCAAGATCAGTGGGAGTAACTTCATTATCCTTGTTTTGTATGTGGATGACATCCTACTTGCAAGTAACAACTTGGATTTGCTACATGAGTCGAAGCGAATGCTTTCGCATAATTTCGACATGAAAGATCTCGGTGATGCCTCTTATGTTTTAGGTATCGAAATAAATCGAGACAGACGTAATGGTGTTCTAGGTCTTTCCCAAAGGGCTTATATTGACCGTATTCTAGAACGCTATAACATGCAGCACTGCACACCCACTGTGGCTCCGGTAGTTAAAGGGGACGTATTTGGACCTCATCAAACTCCGAGCACTGAAACTGATAAGGCTGAAATGAGGATGATACCTTACTCATCTGTAGTTGGGAGCATTATGTACGCTCAGGTCTGTACTCGACCGGATATCGCTTACATCGCTGGTATGCTGGGGCGTTACTTATCTAACCCCGGATTAGCACACTGGAAAGCGACTAAAAAGGTTCTACGATATCTGAAAGGGACCAAAGACTACAAATTAACTTATAGAAGAAGTGACAACTTGGAAGTAGTAGGTTATTCTGATTCTGACTTTGCTAAATGCAAAGAAGACCATAAATCTACTTCTGGGTATATTTTCATGTTAGCTGGCGGACCAATCTCTTGGCGGAGTCATAAACAGAAACTGACCACAACGTCTACTATGATGGCTGAATATGTTGCCGTTTATAATGCAGCCTGTCATGGGATGTTGTTAAGGAACCTGATCAGTGGACTCAAACTCGTCAACTCAATCTCTAGACCATTGAAGCTTTACTGTGATAACTCAGCTGCTGTAACTTTCTCGAACAGTAACAGTTCGACTGGCGCTGGGCTGTATCTCGACACAAAGTATCTGTTTGTACGCGAACGGGTTGAGGAAAATGTTCTTTGTGTTGAGTACATAAGTACACATGACATGCTAGCGGATCCGATGACCAAAGGTCTTCCTCCTAATATATTCGTAGGACAGGTGTCGAATATGGGGCTTACAAAAGACTTAATTTAATAGCATTGTTGTACTTATTGGTCATTATTATTTATTAATGAAAATTTTCCTCCTTATTCAGATTTTGTTTGTCTATTATTTACACCTTATGCGCATAACTGTGTTGGACATTATTATAACAAAATTTGTCTTAGTTGGTCTATCATTGCTTATTCAGTTTTGAATTTGAGTCATAGTTTGACTAGTGGGGGTCCTGAGTAGATGTTCTTCTCTACGACTGTACTTATCAACTATGATTTCGGTGTTAAACAAAATGAGTATTATCTCGTACGGACTTATCAATACTCATAGATAAATGATCTACTCGGTCAAGTGGGAGAATGTTGGACCTATATTATTTGTGACCCTCATTGATCATTTATCCTTACTGATATGATGACTGACACTAACTGAAATCTGTGTCTAGTAAATATTCGATGGACGTATTTACCTTAACGACACTATAGATTTCCCATTAGGTGATCGGAACTAAGAGAGCTTATGTTAAACACTTGTTAAACACCAGGGACTAAATAATAAATACTCCTAACTTGAGTATCTATAAATGGGGACATAATAAACCCTTAGAAGGGTTGGTTGATTTTACCAGCTATCCTTTTTATCCCAAACACACACTAAGTGTTCTCTCTCTCAATTACTCCATCATAATACGATCATCTCAATTTGGGAATCATCAATGGCTAATATGTTCAACAACATCCCAGGATCGTCAGGAGGTATGTAAATAACATGAATCAATCTAATTTAATCCAACACTTATTACATCCGGCTACCATGACTTATGCCGTGGCCATAGTTGTGAATCTTAGAGAAATACTTGGTCATTGATACATACATATACGGGTGTTAGATGGAGATGGATTGAATCTTGATGCGATCCAAATAATAATCACATTCTTTAGTGATCCAACTAATTGGATCATGATCCGTTTCATATTCAAATAATTTAAATAAATTAGATACAGTTATATCGGTTATAATCACTGCCTCACCTATCCTACCCTACGTCATCCCCTAGTTTAAAGAATATATATTAAACTTATTTCGTTTATCTCGTCCCCACCCACGGTTGCAAAATTCTTTAATCGGACGCGGATGATAGAAAGAGTACTCGGAATAATCGGGAAGTACTAGGATCGGAATATTTCATATAAAAATAATAAAATTTGAAATGATATATATAGAAAATTAGTAGACTAAAAATATAAACATAATTGTGTGGAAATAAATCAGAAACATAATTGTCTAGAGGAGAACAACGTATCTGTTTGTGTAGTGGCCCAAACCCTAAATATTATTTGTTTAAAGAAAACGTTTTTAATTAATGAAAGGAAGGTGACAAATTTGTCCGATTTTGACCTAAGTAGGGGTGAGCAAAAACCGAACCGAAAACCGAAAACCCAAAAAAACCGATAAAAACCGAACCATAAAACCGGACACAAAAACCGATGGTTTGGGTTTCGATTTTTGAGAAACCGAAAAAAACGGTTCGGTTTGGGTCGGAGGGTAAAACCAAACCGAAAAAAACCGAACCGAACCATTATATGTATGTCAATTTTAATATGTTCATTTTTAGTAGATATTTTAAGTTTTATTCTTTTTATTTTTTACCTTTGTCTAAAATTTTAAATCATCCTAATTAATTACTACATAAACACACAAACTCTGGATGCTAATAGTGAAGACTCAAAGTTTTTTTTTCTAAATTGCCAATCTCAATATGTAATCTTTTGGTGCCATGTAGGCCTTAATACTCAGCAACATATAGGTTTATTTCTTCAATTTTGATTATTTTTTTTGTTGCCATGTAGGCTATAGTTTACTAAGCCACATATAGTATTTTTTTTTCTTCTTAATTTTGTGTTTAAAGTTTTCCGATTCATATCATTATGTTCTAGTAGTATGCACAACTTCATGTTAAAAGTTGTGAACTGCTCCGCAAATTATTGCGTAACATAGCCTTCCATTTGAGATTTATTTCACAAGTTTTCCTTGACAGATCTATGAATTTGCCCATGTCCAAAAACCGAAATAAAAAACCAAACCGAACCGAAAAAACCGAAACCGAGTGGAACCGAACCAATGTAGAAACCGAACCAAACGGTTTGGAACTTTCAGGAACCGAAATTTCGGTTTGGGTTCGGGTTGAGGTCGGAACCGACCCATGCTCACCCCTAGACCTAAGTTTCCTAGTTGTTGACCGATTAATTATGAGTCTGATTCTAGTATAATCACCTCGGGCATTATCTGATAATTTAATTACTTTTTCGAGTAATTCGATTTTTACTGAATGGATAAATGGATCATTATTTTGATCAATTAGATCGTAAAAATGGATCTAATCAGATCCATTAACAGCCCTACATACATATAATGAAGTAAATGTTTATGGGTTTTGATATTCATCGCCTCCGTCGACAAATAAAACAACTAAATTCAGATAACAAATATTTAATGAACATCATTATTACCTTATTTATAATAAATCATAACCCACCTTCCATATCAATATCGAATCTATTAACTATAAATGAAAAGTGAGTTATGATTCGTTATAAATATGGTAATATTGAAGTTCATTATATGTTTGTTATTTAAATTTGATAAATTTATTTGTCGTCCAGTTAGGGGTGTTCAATCGGTCGGGTATCGGTTTCATGGATTTATTCGGTTCGGTTTAGTCGGTTTTTGATAAATATTATAACCGGCCAAATCCAAACCAAAAGATAGAAAATCCAAACCAAACCAACCAAATAAAATGTCGGGTTAATCGGTTCGGGTACCGTTAAACCAGTTAAAAATTTCGGTAGATATAATTTTCAAATTTCGACTTATAAAATAACGCAAACAACACGTTTAAGGACGGAATGAAATCACATAAGAACATTTATATGGAAATTTACTCGTTGATTTAGCAAGGAGCGTATAACTTGTGTTGAATTCTAATTAGGTAAATTGAAAATTTTTAAAATTGAATACAAAGTGAGTTGGCTCGCAACGTAAAGTTGGGGGCTTTAAAATATATCGGGTTTTCGGGTGGGCCCCGAATATAATCTTGAGATCCATAACCAAACCATAAACCAATATTTATGTTCGGTTTCAACCGAATAACAATCCACAACCAAAAAAGCCAAACCCAAATAAACCAAATGCATTTGGATTGATTGGTTATTCGGGTCAAACCATTTAATGAACACCCCTACGTCCAGTGGGCGATGAATATCAAATCCTGATATTTATATCTTTAATATATAATAAAAGATGGGGTTTAAATGCCACATGGCGAAATAATGTCGTTTGGATGGATTAATTTTTTTTATTTCAACCGTTAGATCAGATTGATGATGTCATCAAATATTATTTTCACTTTACACCCTCCGATAATACATAATTACATTTTCTGTTTCATTCCATCTACACTTAAATACAAATAACAGAATTCTAATTTACTTATAAATCGTTCAATTTAAACTATAATTTAAGTTATTGTTATTCTAAAATCTCCTAATACAAAGTATTAAAACATGTGTATCAACGTAAAAGTGTATATATTATTATAACTATAAACATGTGTAAACGTAAAAAAAATATATGTTATTATACGTGTAAAATTGTGTTCTCAAAATAACTTAATATCTACATAAAAATAAAATTTAAGATTCAATTTTTATCTTTATCCACGCTATCGCGGGACAATAATCAATATTAATTAAAAGAAATAATAAATAATAAATTTAATGCCAATGTAATCCCACTTGACAAAAATGCCGTCACTTTTGCAAGAAACAGATTTCGTGTCAAATTAAGCATACAACATTTGAGACTATGAAGAATAGAAAAATGAAGCTTTTAACGATGGTCATAAACGTGGTTATAGCAAGAGAATTCGCCACGCAATAGAGACAAAAATGTATGTGTTTCATGATAAAGCCAACACTCTTCGAAGTATAAGAGCAATGTGCTCACCATGCGTCCATTATCCCTAAAGCTACGAAGGGTAACCCATCGAACCTCATCGCAAAGAGATTGCGATCCATGGAGGATTTGTGAAGTATCCTTAAACGGAAGACATAGGATAGAAACGAAATAGTACAAAAGGACAGTTGAGCATTGTCTCCACGATCCGTCTGCCAACACTCTCATTGGCTCGTTAGAAGCACAAACATTGCCACCCTCCCAACGGTTGAACACACAACGCATGGGGTGACACGTGACACGTGGCAACTTGGTCGGCACTCTAAAGACAACATGCAAGCTTCAAGTCCAGAATGTACAAAATACCCAAACTAAAGGTATCGGTCCAAAATATGCTTTTGACTCGTTAGACAAGACTAGTTCGGGGCAGTATGACGAAGCTAGCTTCTAACCTAGCATTCGAAGAGTTGTTTGCTCTACAAATAGAAAACAGTAAACTAAATATAAGGTACACACTTTTTCCAAACGCTAAAACTTCATACTCCATCTTCTTCCGTACTCATCGAATAACCGATTCTCACTATGGAGGTAAATAACGGGGCCGATTCCATATTCACCAAACTAGTGTCTTCATCTTTCTTAGCATCATCATCAGATTTTACCATCTCGCACTCAAGTAACCTTCATCGTAAATATAGTTGATCGGATACATACATAAGAGAACTTTTTATTAGAGTACATAGTTAATTTGTTTCTGTAAAGAAGTTATTGATGTTTCTTAATTACAGTAATTGATGTTCTTGTTATACACAAATACATTGTCAATTAAATCATATGCCAAGTGTTTTATTTAGCTTTTATGAAAATAAGTGTTAACCTTCGACTTAAAAACAAATCAAAGACGTTAAGTTACAAAGGTAAATAGGAGTATATGCATTTCCCATAACTTTATCCCGGTTGAGGATTTCATGCCATGAACCATTATATACGAACACAATTTAAGTTGATGACGAAAGATAGTATGTGACTAATGAGACATTAGAAACTGTTTTAATAAACTCCCAATTTTTTCCAGCCACAAGTGCCATTGAACTTGAAGGGTATTTCTTGACATTGAGCATCATGGTCTGTCTTATTTCATTTTTTTTATCCTTTCAATAAGTTTCATGTCTACTGGCATCTCATCTCTTTGCTCGTGCCACTGATACCCCGTTTTCTTAAGAGGATCTTATCACTTCAGAAAACCCTATAGTCTTTTGCGCAGAGCTTTAGGCTAAGACCTTTGACCACGCAAAAAATAGAAATTTTCGGCAGACAGTAACTGCATAATAAATTGCTGAGCTTTCCTGTACGGAGCGAAAGCCAGCAATGCCACTAATGGTGGCAAAATAGGACACAACGTCCAGTTTTTATACTACACATAACAGGTTGGGTTGTTGGGTCGGGTCATCAACATTTTTTATATATCCGGCCCCTAAGTTCTTAAGGTTACCACATTACTTCATTATATATACATATATAACCCATTCATACGTAATTGGGTCATAATCACCACCTCTATTTACCACCAGAAAAAAAGGAAACCATTGTCTTCTTAGTTTACACTTCTTAAAATGGACGATAATTATTTTGTAAGTTTATAACTAAATCGCCTTTAAATTTTGCCTAAATATACAAATCGAGTTTTGGGAACAGAGAAAATAACACAGACACTTAACAGTATAACCTGTCTATCACAAACCGAGCCCATATTTTTGGTTGGAGTGAATGAAATGACAAAAATACCCCGTATAATACAGAACCAATTTAAATTAAAATTTAACAATCAACCTCTTCACATCTTTCAATACACCCTTGTCTTCATCCTCTCCACACTTATAAAACCAGCCCAGATATATTTCTTAATAGTGTAAACTCCGTTTTAAAATCCTACACCAAAATTTCAACAGAGGTATGTTCAAGAAACACAGCCGATATAGATTTTTTAAAGGTTTTATCATAAAGTCTATTTCTATCTCTACATAATTTATGGCATAAATAGGATATAACACGCACACAATTTTCTGGTAAAGGGTTATTTAGTCAATTGTCTGATTTACCCAACGAAATATATGACTTTTGACTTGAATGACATTACCGAAGGTATAAGAAATTTCATTCCAAAATCCAACCAGACATGTTTCTTTTCATTCCTTATAAATAAGCCATACCATTCCATAGTCCATTGCATACCGAACGCTAGCCTGAGGGTCAAACTTGGTACTTTCGCCGATTCAAGATATGAATAATGACATGATTTTAGAACCTTAATGTTTTATATGAGACCTTATACCGACTATTCGTAGCAATTTTATAATTCTACTTGTATAATAACAGACACTACAAGCTTTTTTAGCTATCTGATCGAAGACTGTCATTCAAAGTCTAGTCATACGAGGCTTTTTAAGACAGCAATTTCATCCCAATAACTAATGGCAGCGCTGATTCGGATCATGTTTTATCTCTAACGGGTCAAAACGGTTAATTTAAAAGATCCCTAGTAGGAAAATTGGTGGAACGGGTCAAAGTGTACTTTTTAATACATACAACCTCCTAAATCATTATATTTCAAAAAATAGATGATTAATGTAATAGAACAGTAATTCATAATCAAAAACTGATTATTTAACAGTTTTAATATCTATAAACCAATAAGAAGTTACGCTTTTTGGGCATAAGGTGTTTTAGGTTGGCACAACCCAACCCGGCCCGTTTAGGCATGAACCAAAAGACTGCATCATGTATAAGCTAACTATTTAACCAATAATATAATCAGAAATTCATAATCAAAAACTGATTATTATAGTTTCAAATCATTATAATCACTTTTATAATGCAAATACGAACACCCTAGTAAAAGCATAGTAATAAAACATACCGGTGTTAAATTAAATTGCAGACGCAAAAATATTAGCTCAAATGGCTTCTTTCTCCTATTCTATATCAAGATTCAAAAATCCGCTATGAGGGAACTCCATACCCGTGCTTGCACATTAACCCTAACACCTTATAAAGTTTATGTCGATACCCTTCCCCCTGTTCTGAATAGGCCTTATACAATATAACAAACGTTCTTTTTGAGCACATATAATTAAACCTCTCCATCTCAACAAGAACTTGCTCCATTTCCTCCAACCGTTTCTGGGACGCAAACATCGACAAAAGCCCATGGTATAACGAGCGGCAAATTCTCCACCCTGAATCTCCAGCCCGCGTAACAAACTTAGTCAACCGGTCAACAGAATTGTTCCTATAATAAGTTGAAGTAATCGCCCTCATTGTTCCGACAGTGTTGACACTTGTACTATGGTCAAACGCTTCTTCTATTGACTTGTCCATTTGGTCAACCAAATCCTCATCAGCATAAAGCTTAATAAGTAGCACATTTAACCAAGGTCGGTACTCGTTTTCAGGGATTAGTTTCATTAGTTCTTCGATTCTTTTAACTCTATTTGTATAAGGACTTTTACAATAAGCACATATCATAGTACGAATTAAAGTAATATTCTTTTCACGAACGTCGGGTCCCACCAAATTATAAAGCTCTTCCATTTTCTCTAAATTACCCGAATGAGCATACCCACGAAGCATTAGTAAGTTTGTAGTTAAATTAGGCCGGAAAGGTCCCCTTTCCATTATATGGTAAATACTTTCCATACTATCCCACATCCATGCAGTAAGATAACCAGCAATTAAATTATTGTACGTAGACAAATCAGGGGCGATATTGAAATCTTTCATTTCTTGAAACGCTGCTTCCATTTGTTCTATAAGAACCCTACGACCGAAAACTGATATAAGCATGTTGAATGTAACTGACGTGGGTGAACAATTGATATCTTGCTTTAACTCATGATAAACTAATTGGCATTTTTCACCGAAGCCGTTACACATATAAACACCCATTAGGGAGTTATAGATAGAGGTGTTTTTTATCCCTTTGGTCGTTGCTTCATTGAATAATTCAACCGCTAAATCTACATTCTTCATTCTACCAGCAAGTTTAATGCCTTTTGCATACTCTTCTGTTGACATTGGCCTCGTTTTATCTTCTTTTTTTCTTCTCCAGTTAAAAACCTATATAACATACGCTAACTTCAATTACATGCAACGTTTCCAATATTTCTACATAAAACTATACTTTAAGCATAGCAAATTCAAACTATTGACACGTTATAACCAAAAAAAGTTTAAAAAAACGTTAATATTTTTCTACCTTAAAAGCCAAATGAGGCGAAGATTCCAACAACCGAAGAAGCTCAAGCAAAGCCGCTCCACCCGAATACAACCTAAACAAATTCCACCCTTCAATTTCCAACAAACTATCAAAACGAGACTCGTCTTTAACATTCTTCATCAATTCATCTCTAAACAAACCAACTTTTTCAATCAACTCTTCCTTCGCTTGAACCTCAGCATAAACCCATTTATCAGCAAACTGCCCGTATAAATCCGAAACGGCTTTATTCGATAAAGACCGATACTCTTCCATAGAAAAACACCGTACCGAAACGGGTAATACCCTCATATTCATTACCGAAAAACGACGTTGGCAATACAAAAGCTCCGATATTTTAAACACCCTTTTCATATTCTTTACCTAAATCCAAACAAATTATCATCAAGATTGAAACTTGAAGTGTTTAATTGAATAAATACAACATTTTGAGCAAAACCCTAATTGGAATTTACAAATCTACAATCAAATAATAAGTTTAAGTTACCTTTTTGGAAGCAATTCGATCATTTACTGGTTTATTCGCTGTTGATTAATCGTTGCTGACGTGTATTGATGATTGTAATTGTTCAATTTTATTTTTTTTGGATTTGAAGATGGAATAGGTTTACGATTGATTAAGTCTGTTGGTGGAATTGTTTTTAGGGGAAATGAGGTTATGCTTACTAGCTAGTGTAGAAGTCCAGGGTGGCTATGTGTATGGTTTAAAAGGATAAAAGGTTAAATATGTAAATAGTTTATGAAGAAAAGATTGGGGTTTTTTTTACAATGTTTTTAAACCCTGTTTTGCAGTTGAATCGGTTTCGGAATCGGTTTAATGGTTCAACTAGTGGTTGAACCGTTTTCTTTTTTACGTCTAAACCTTTAAAAATCAAATATAAAAGCCATTGTATTCTAGCGGTTAATATATTTTTCATTATTTTTATCTTTATATAACATATTGGACATCTACTTTTTTTTTGTTATCTTACCTTTTTTTTATCGGCATTTCATTAATAATCATGAAAAATAGAAAATTAAAAGTTTAAGAAACCAATTTCTTTTGCACAATTTTTGACGTTTGTTTTAGTGCAAGATTCAATAACTCGGGTATTGAATAAGTAAATGATTTTGATTTTTACTTAATCTCGAAAGATGAAGCATTTTCTTTTGTAAAAGGTCGATTAGAAACTTGTTTAAACAAAACATTCCATGTTTCCTCAAAGGTTGAACATAAACTTCCATCAAGATTTTCTTGTGATGAAATCTAATTAACCTTTGTTGTTTGAAAACAGTTTGGAAAAGTTCTATTTAAATTAGATTTCTTGGAATACTTCTTATATTTGTTTAGAGAATAATTAGTAAACTGATAAACCTTTTTCAATAAAGGTTTTGAAGATTTACCCCGTGTAAATCTTTTCTGGAACATTTGATTTTGGTTTCGAACTTTGATGAATTTGAGAAATGCTCTTTAGGCGTTTAAGGGAATCAAATTGTTCTTTCAAACGATTATAAGCTTCCCTCAAAGCACTCAACTCTATTCGTGATGAAGAAATGACATAAACACTTGTTTCACATTTAGAATTTAAGAAAGCATTTCGTTTTTCAAGTTTAAGAAAACAAGTTTTGTACTTGTCATTCTTCTAGGAAAACACGGATTTTTCATTTTTAAAAAAAATCTTATTGTGTTGTGCTAATTTTTGGTTTAAATTGGAAATTTCAGACACAAACACAAATTTTTCTTTATCAAAGATTTTTGTTTTCTTTTCTAAAACATTATCAAGTTCCAAAAAATGTTGATTTCCAATCATCATTTTCAAAGGCACAAATTACCTTGTTATCATTAACAAAATATGGTTTACAAGTCACTGATGATTTTAAAATTGCAATTTCATTTTGAGCATTTGAAACCTCTTTCTTTTCATCTTAAAGAGCATTAACGTAAATTGTTTATGGTATAAAGATGATTTTTATTCGTTATTGTCAAATCATGAATTTTAGTTGCATTTTATTTACGATTTTGCTCAAAAAGTTGATAATATCTAAGCATATCTTCTTCCAAACATTGTTTATGTAATTTAAGAAAAAGAGTTACGTAAAGAATTTCTTTCAGAAATACAAAGAGAAACTCTTTCAGAAAAAGAGTTTCTTAGAGAAACTCTTTCAGACGTAGCGAAACTCTTTCAGAAAAAGAGTTTCGCAGAGAAACTCTTTCAGAAAAAGAGTTTCGTAGAGAAATTGTTTCTATTAAAAGAGTTTCGCTGGACGAACATAATTTGAGTTTTGAAGTGTGAAATCTTAGCTACGGAGTGAATTAGATCACCAAACTTTCCAGAATTTATCAACCTATGATACTAAACATACCCAACAATAAATTTCAAGAATACAATGTCGAAAATGAGTAGATCTAGAAAGAAGAGTCTTCAAAACCAAAATAACCCATTTGAATCAAAAACTATGAATCGAGCGGAATTATGACACCATATTTTCCAGAATCTACCTACCTATGATACTTAACATAAACCAACAATCAATTTCACGAAAATATCACCGGAAATGAGTAGATCTGAAAGAATAGTCTTGAAAACCCAAATAACCCGAACACTCCAAATCTTCTCCAAATCTTCTAATCTTCACCAAATGGATCCAAAAACATCTATAATATATATAGAGGCTCTGATACCACTTTTCGGAACCTATCCTTCGGACTCTATTTGGACACTACACCTTATAAGTGGCGGAATCACTAATACGTGTATAAGTATGGTGAAGAAACACAAATATAACCAAAAGATTGATATTATAAACCTTACATATTGTTGTACAATACGAATAACATCAATACTATTGATTAAAGGACTTTAGACCGTTCAGAAGAAAAGTTTTGTTGGTTTTCTCTCCGGCAACGGAACACTTCTGTATATGGGGATTCGTTACGGCTACATTTATGATCCCAATGTGAGGTATTTATAGGAAATCATAAATAAAGAGTTTCGCTGGCGATACACCAAGGAAGAGTTTCGCTATGAAACACAAGCGTTGGCGAAACAGTTCCAACGAAACGCTTTCTTAAATGTAGTGTAACACTTTACAACTCGATGTAAATACATAAAAAAAAACTACACCATACTTTAACTTGAAGTGCAAGATACTATTAACTAGCTTATCACTCGTGTGATACACGGGGCAAAAACTAATTTTTTTAATACACAAATGAATTCCTAAATCTCTATAAATTTATAAACTAATAAAAATATTCACAGCTTTTGTTTCTCCTATAAGTGGTATTCAATTTAGTCTCAAAATGACAACATGGTTTTAGTAATCAAATAGTACTCCCTTTTTTATATAAAAAATAATAAGCTAAAAGAGTTAGGCGTATGAAACCGATTCAACGGATTTTAACCTATTTCAATCCATTGTTCAATACACTCACCCGACCCATCCGTTATGCTAAAAGAGTTAGACGTATGAAACCGATTCAACGAATTTTAACTTATCTCAGTCCATTGTTCAATACATACACTCGACCCACCCGTTATACGAAGTTATCCAAAATCTCTTCTAAATCTTCATTTTTCTATGGATTTGTAGATACATCAATCATGTTACAATCAACAAACTAAAGACTACGCATTATTCCATTAAAAATTGACGTTTATAACTTTCAAACCAACTACATAAAACTAACTACACTCGGCAACACCATTAGACATATTCAATGTTCCCATCTTCTAGTTTTAAATAGTATACAAAAAACCATCCACATGGCTCTATAATTTGTTACTATTTACATAAATTTCTAAGCTTTCCCCACAAAATCAAAAACTTGCCTTCTTAAATTTTCATTATCCACTACCATCTTCACAAATTCATTATAGTAAACCTACATCAACTACAACTAAAAAGAAACACAAATCAGGATCATTTTGATATGGGATGGGTTCGGACATTTTGTCCACAAAAATAAATCAGAGTCATCTATTATTCAAATAACTATGTTTAATGTACGTAAACAATAAATATATTCAATGAGATTTCACTAACTATATAGTGAATGTGAGAATGAATATGACTAATGACGTCCTTTGGTGTCAAAGATAAAAAACAATTAGTAAGAAAGACAGAAATAAAAGCAAAGAAAACCCAAACTAAATTTACTTTCATATAAAGCTGAAAAATGGATTGGGTGGGTAACAGGTCAAAGTAGTTGTCGTCTAGTGATGTCTAGTGCTGGTATAAATCGGTCGATCGCATTGACTCATTGGCATATTTATTAAAAAAAAGGATTTTGTTTCAATTACTGTGTCAAAGAAGATACAAATTTATTTCAACAATAATTCAACTTTTTGGTTAATATGATTTAACTGGTCAATGAAGCATTATGTCACACCCCGCGCAGGCGGAAAGCCGAGATGTGCAACATATTAGGTATCAGAAGACCAAGTATTACATCGAATAAATACTATAACAATAAGATTACATTAAATGAAGTTTAGGAGTTACAATAATACAAATAAAACAATACAAAATAGTACATGGCCTAAATAGAAACTAACTACGTCTAGCTAAGTCTCTTCGAAAGTCCATACAATATCCAAAGCAAAAATAGTAACTCCATAATCGATGGAAAACTCAACCTCCTGAAAAGCGTTAAAAATACGACGTCAACATAAAGTTGGTGGGTTATTCGTATTTTATAAAAACATAATATTTTGAAGATTTTGACCCATTAGAAAATGTAGTTAGAAATAAATAGTAAAAATGGTTAATATCTTGATTTATAGGCAATGTAAGATATATGCAACAACCTTAGATTATTTATCTACACCTGAACCGTACTGTAATGTAAAGGCAACACGTAAAGGCAACAAAGTAAAGGCAACAATAACCCTCTGCCTTAGTGTGTCCAACTAAGGTAGTTACGAGATAAACGTCGCGGCAATAACATCCCTGCGCATAGTGAGGAATGAGGGTTTGTAAAACCCATATAGATCTATATATAAATACCGATGGCTCAACTAGAGTTAACAGGTGTTTAATCGAGGGCCTTATACTACCACCAAGGCCGTATAAGTAAGGTACACAAAATCTAAAGGCATCATAATCTAAACATGCATAATCAAGATATATAAAAATTTAGTTAACGCTAGACATGCCCGAAGTAAAATTTATAAAACGGTAAAAGGGCGTCGAATAACTCACAAATCAGCGATAAGTATGTCGGGTAGACACAAACTGGAGAATAATACTCCACCGCCTAAGTGCCCTAGCATAAGACATAAAAGGTCTAAGTATCTCTAATGTAATAGGTTTAGCCTCGTATAATTAAAGTTGTATTGAATATTAGAGTTTAGTAGAGTTTTTAGACGAATGATAAGTAATTAGATTTAAAGTCGTCGAATCCACCGGCGAAAGGTCGTAATAAGAAGACGAATAAAAGTATTTGACATTCGAGTCGATAACGGCTTCTAGAAATATCGATTATTTAAGTTTATAAATATGATTAGATAGGAATGATATCCGAGCCCAAAGTGACTACCAGGAATATCGTTGAAAGTAGTATTAGATTTAGTCAAAGTCAAAGTTAACCGAAGTCAAGTCAACCATGGTCAAAGTCAACTAAGTCAAAGTCAACCTAAGTCAAAGTCAACCAAAGTCAATATCAAAGATAGTTGACTTGGTCAAAGTCAACAAAAGTCAACCATTTTAAAGAGAAGTCAAAGTCAACGAAAGTCAACCTTTGACCAATTTGAATATTTTTAAAGATGAAGTTTGAATATTGGAGTAAAATATAATAGGAATTCAGTTTATGAAAGTTATATAAAAGTTTAAGTTTAAAAATCGAAGATTTAATCGTTTTCGGAGAATTGAACGTTTAGCCGATAAAAAGACGTTTAAAAGTATGTTTTAGTAATTAATATGTTGTTTAAGATTCCGTTTATGTTTTGAGTCCAAAACATATGTTTATCAGTGCATAATACTTTACGTATACTAAAAATTGGTTTACGTATGCTTAAAATCGTCAAAATATGCAAAACGACAAAACGATGCTGAAACTGAGATAGTTGCGGCGCAACTGAGGCTAGTTGCGGCGCAACTGGGGCTCAGAATGCATGTTTTTCAGTTTTTGTTAAAAATCGTTTAAGTCGTTTTAGTGCCGGTTAGTTAGTTCGAGTTTTAAGTGAATAGTTACAGATTGTTACTTAGAGTCGTTTAGTCAAATAACTCATAGGTAACTTATATAGAATAAATATATTCATATATATACTATTATACAAGATTTTACAAGTTTTTACAAGATTTTAGTTATTTTTCGTTAAGTTCATTTATAATATAAAGTAGATATAAAATACTTAGATTTTTACGAGTCCACTAATATTTCAAGAAGGTGTTGGAAAATTTTCGATAGAGAATTTACTAATAAACCTATATGTCATTATCCGGTTTTATATATGTTAATCATAACATTTTCGGTTAAGTTTTCTAATAACTTAATAATATGGCAAAGTTATTAAGTGTCACACCCCGCATAAATGGCGGAACCGAGGTGTGCAGTGTATACGGTATCAGAGATTCAAAGGTTACATCAAACATAAGTAATCCATACATAATCAACATAGATAAAGAGTTTGAAATAAAATACGTTATTACAGTCATCCGAATAATATCAAAATATGGCTACAGAGTTTGGGATACTAAGGAATTCAATAAAACAAAATAAACTCCATGCAAAAGATCCACGTAGCCAATCAAAGCATATCATCATAAAGAGTAACCTCAAATCCCTGAAAAGCGTTAAAATACGACGTCAACATAAAGTTGGTGAATTATTCGCAATAGTAAATAAAAACATAATAAGATAAGAGTTTCAATACGTTTTGACCCAAAAGTGTTATGATTTGAAGATAAGTCTTTTGAAAATGATGTTTCAAAATATACGTGAGGTTTACAAAACCTTTTGATAAAATACTCATACTTATACCATAAAATACCAAAATCATTTCATAAAATACCATACTCGTTTCATAAAATATCATAATCATACCATAAAATAAATACCATACTGGATAGAATATCAGCTCTAGGAACATACGATACACCTGAACCTCAACAATACTGTCAACTAACCCCACCTAGTGTCTCAAACTAGGTTGTCCTCGATAATCAATAATACGGTCATAACATTGCTAACACGGACAGGGCGCATCCATCATCCAATAGTGTTAACAATGAGGGCTTGTTAGACCCATATAGCGCTATATATACAACCGGCGGCTAACAGCTAACAGGTGTGTATACGGGGCCTTGTACTACCACAAAGGCGGTACAAGTTTGGGTGAGATCATCTAAAGCATTCATATCCATATATACATACCATAATACATACATACCATAAAATACATTTGTTTAACGCTAATCATGCCCCAAAATGTAAAAAGGGTAAAAAGGGCAACGAATAACTCACTGTATAGCAAAGCAATCCAAATCACAGTATGTCGGGAAATACTATAATACCGTCAGGCTCCAACGTCTAAGTGCCCTAAACATCACGTAAATAAACATGTCTAAGTATCTCTAAGTCTAGTAGGGTTATGCCTTAATGATTAACGTTTTATACGGGTTTTGAAATGACCAATAGGAATATCGATATAACGGAATACAAACGTTTCGGAAAGTCAACAGACTAGATATGTGATCCTCATACTTACGTGCACTACAAGTCACGTAAGTATCAAGTTACGTGTTATACAAGAGTTACGGGTATAGTTACTTGACAAACAAGCTTTTACGTGATCAAGAGGGCTTGTTACGTGATAAACAATGGAATTACGTGAGTAATGAGTCAAATACGTGCATAAGGGCTTACTTACGTGCCAAGGAAGCTTATTACGTGCAAAAGGTATTACGGAATCAAGACTTACGTGACATAAACCCTAATTACGTGCAAAAGAACGAAGTTACGTGCAAAGCAAGACTATTACGTGGACAAGGCATCTGTTACGTGATCAACATGGCTTAATTTCGTGACTTGGGAGTCACGTAAGTACACTTACGTGCGTAACAATCTGTTACGTGACCATGGAGTCTTAATTACGTGTTTCAGAAGTGTTACGTGCGAAATTAGGTTATTACGTGAAGGGAGTGACTGTTACGTGACATGCAAGGCACAATTACGTGCGTAATTGATGAATTACGTGAACTCGAAGCTTACATACGAAAATTTACAATCGGAAATCGATTTCTGAGTGTTCTAGACGTCTAATTGACCCCAAATTGGAACCCTATGTCCAGAATATGATTACATACAATATCCCTCAATAAAATCTCGGTTTTGACGGTGAAAAATGATAGTTTCGGGTTTGAATCTAAATAACAAAGTTTAAAACAAAATTGGTAGAAAACTTACCCGATCGTAATGAAACTTGGAGGATAGATGAAGATGATGATGGTGATCAATAATCCGGTCTCGGATTTGGAATTCGACGGTTGGATCGCCGGAAAAGTTAGAGAGAAGGTGGAGTGTTTGTAGGTGTTTCTTGAGAGAGAAAGTGTATGGATAAGAATGAAAGGTGTGTAGGGGGTGTTAGGTGGATAAGACAAAAAGTTGTTGATCCCTAGGTAGGACGATTTTTGTAATAAAATCTGAAAAGGACTAAAATTGTAATAGGATTTCTCCCATAGGACTAGTTTTGTAATAAAATTTCCGAAAAGACTAAAAATGAAATACTTTTTAAACGTTAATCTTAATCATATAATTAAGGCATAAATCCCCTAAACTTATCATAAGAGCATACTAGACTTATACTAAAGGCACTTAAGACTATACGTTCCCGACATAAAGATTCGAATCACATACTATATACCCGATAACGTAAATACACATAAAATACAATTACGATACCCATAAAATACGAGAAATACGAATACAATACTCATAAAATACGAATACGATAAACATAAATAGGAATACAATAGGGTCAAAACACGAACATAAATAAATAAAACGAATACGAGTCGATAGAATTATACCGTGAAATTCGCGAATGTCACATTAAGTTTTATAGTGACTTCTATGTTTTTAGACATAATAAGCATTTTAACCATTTTAGTAAGTTTTAATATTGATTTAGGTGAGAAAATGAAGAATTAGAAGAAAAACGTACAGGAGGGTAAAAGGGTAATTTTACCGGAAAGTCTTTGAAATGGCAAAGAAAGCTCACGGTTCTTGCCGGAAAAGACTTCAAAGCGAGTATGGTGGATAATAAGCTCCAATGAGAAGGAAGAGAGAAAATCCGTTAGAATATGGCTTTTTAAAGAGAAAAAGAAGGAAAACGTTTAAGAGGAATTTACTTACCAAATTTCACCAAAATGAAACTCTTAGGGTGTGTTTAGATGAAGAAAACTATGAGTGTTTTCTTGAAAAATTTCGAAGGAAAACATAGAAAACAAAAAACGTGTTCAAATGTGATTTTTTCTAAATCATTTTCCATGAAAACAGAAAACTCAGTTTTCTAATTTATAACTACACTTAGAAAACTCACTTTTATAGTTTTCCAACTATTTTCCATTTTTAAAATGGAAAACTCCTTGTGTTTTCCATTTGACAACTAAACACGTTTTTAAACTTTTTAAAGGTTTTCTAGAGAAAAAAACTTTTTTCATTTTCTTGAAAACTAAAAATGGAAAATTAGAAAACGTTTTTTATAACTAAACGCAACCTTAGATTCCAAGGCAAGCCGGAAGAGTTTCCAAAGAAGATGTGGTGGAAGAGAGCTCCAATAAACACAAAATAAGGTGTTAGAGATGGGATTTCAAGAAGAACGGATTTAAGGAAAATAGTTTACAAGGATTTTTTTTTACCGAATTTCTTAAAGTGGAAGAATTTCCTCCAACTCAAGAATAAGGTGCAATTTAGCTTTGCTTGAGAAAAGCTCCTTGTAAAAACGCAAGAGAATATTAGTAACCACTTTGTGTCAAATAAGGAGTTGACATAAAAAGTCAAAGAAGGAGTTCTTGATGAAAGTTACTTACCTGAATATGAAGGAACTCAAATGAAATCTTCAAATGGTCTTTCTCTACTCAAAGATCACTTTGGAATGTGATTTGTTTCTCTAAAAGTTCCTGGA
The DNA here is from genome assembly GCA_910822075.1 of Senecio squalidus. Taxonomy (NCBI): domain Eukaryota; kingdom Viridiplantae; phylum Streptophyta; class Magnoliopsida; order Asterales; family Asteraceae; genus Senecio; species Senecio squalidus. The sequence goes on along the minus strand of CAJVGC010000060.1, from coordinate 9,626,153 downwards.
AATGAAAGGAACTTGAGAGTGTTTGAGTTTCAGAGAGAGACACAAAATTGACCAAATGGGTTGAATTTGGTTTAAGGATCAAAATTGGGATGAGAGATGAGTTGAAATGGTCAAGGATCCATAATTCACTCATCCATACCAATTAGAGTAAGTTTTGTGCAGAAATCACATGGGAGCATGTGAGTTGGGGTTCCAATAAAGCAACAACAACGATTTTTGTCTTGGTCTGAACTGGCGCGAGTTGCGCCACAGTGGTCCTTAGTTGCGCCGCAACTAGGGTCCCAAACTGACCAGTTATTTAGTCCGTTAAAAAGACTGATTTTGTAACAGATTCCGTTAGTTTCCGCTAAAGGACTAACCTTGTAATAGATTTTTAGTTTGAGGGTAGATTTCGTAACATTTTAAACATTAATTTTCTCGAAAAGACGAAGGCTTTAAAATACCAATATTAACCTACGAGAATACTTAATATTGCTAGGCACTTAGGTACTATAACGTTTACGTCACGAATGACGAAACAATGATTTAAATCCCGACTAAACAAATATCGCGTGAAACAAAATAAATACTAATAATAATAGGGTCAAAATAGAATAAATAAAAATAACGCTAGATGATAAAACGCAACAGTGTTACGAAATTTGCGGTTGTCACACATTACCTACCTTTTTAACATGTAGCAGCACCACTGTAGATGAACGGGCAAAAGCCGATCCAAAGGACTCTAGTCGTTGCCTTATAGGATCTGCCATATAAATATCTTTTTGTAATTAGATTTAAACATAACCCTTGAGAAATAAAAATTAAACAGACGACTCTTACCTTTTACGTCCTATGATTGGCTAATAAGCCACAAAGATTGGCTTATGAAAACCCTTTTACATAAGCTCATAAGTCTAAACTAATTGGCTTAAACAAACACTAAAAAGGAGCTTATCTATGTTACATAAACTAATAAACTAATAAGTCCACTTCATAAGCTAAAACAAACGCCCCTTAATTACCCATTTCGAGCCAAACCCATTAGTAGCAAATAAATCCATTTGGAAGTTTAGAACATATTTATTTTGTCTCTATCACTAACAACCTTATAAAAAAATATAAAATGAAACAATCCATCTTATCTTACACACCAAAAACTCTAGAAATGCAAGAAGCAATTTTGCTCTAATAATGGTGTTTTGCACGATATCAATTAAAGGCCATATCATAATTTACCGAGGGTGTTTTGACACAATGAAGGGAGGTTTTGGCAAAACTTTGTTAAGATTTCTTGTAACTCATCTTGAATACGTCTCGTTTCTTTTAGGGTATGAATACCATTTTTTTCCTTACCTAATCAAATCATAAAAGTTTAAATATCACACAAATATCACAATCCGAAAGCCAAAACATAGAAATGGACCGGACACAATGATAAAAAGATGAAAATGCAACCAAAATGAACATAAAAGATTTAAATATCTAGTCTAGTCTAGAAAAATAACATATAGAATAATGATGTCATCACTTTAAAATCTGTCTAAGGTGGACAACCTTATAAATCGACACATCTGCCTTATGACGTCAACATAATCTCCCATTTATTATATAAAAAAGATAAACATTTATGCTCTAACACAATCATCCTTGTTTGGAAGTTTTCCGATTACAACTGCTCACACTAACTACCCATTCGGTAACTACTACACCACAACTGCTCTATTAACTTAATCTACCAAAAATATAAAATACAAAGAAAGAAACTACAAGAAATGAGAGAGACGTATATAGAAGGGTGTGGAATGAGGTGTGTTGAAAATTATGAAATGAGCATGGTATTTATATCTAAGCAATGACCAACCCTCCTATCCGACATGATAAATGTTCTCGGTCTTTTAGGTGTAGAAATGAGGTTTGTAGAAAGATAAAAAAATTAAAAATTCGTCAAAATTTAAAAAGTTTATATTTTCCAAAAGAAAATTAAATATTGGTTCTAAATATATATTTTTTATTTCGTAAATAATTTAAAAAATATTTAATTTTAAAAATAAAATAGATTTTATTAAATAACTAATTAAATATTGGTTGGTATGATTCATAAATACATGTTCATTACTTATCCTTAAATAAAAGAAAAAAAGCAACTTCCAATTTTTTTTATAGGTTTGGACTTTTCTATTATTAAAAGTCTTTCATAAATATCAATTCAATTCAAAGAATTAGATCTATCCCAGTTGTCCTTCAATGACTACACATTTTCCTCCAATATATAATCCTTCCAAACACATTATATCATGCATCTCAATTCCCTTTAATATCTTCAACTTCCTCTTCAATGGCATCAAAATCGATCCGAGTTTCAAGATTTTTTTTACCGTTGATGGCGGATAAGTTGGGTGGTGAAGGTCATGCAATGGGTTCGGTCTGCTAATGGATGTCGATAAAGGTGTCATCACTTTCGATAGTCTCAAGACTAACTCTTAATTTTTGGGTCTTCAGGATTTGGAAGATGATGAGTTATTAAGTATGTTGAAAGAAGACGATTTGGATGGAGATGGAGCTCTTAATGAAATGGAAATTTGTGTTCTTATGTTTAGATCAAGTCCTGATTTAATGGAGCAATCTGAAATTTTGTTAGAACAAGCTCTTGAACGAGAATCCTATCATTCGTAATTTACTTATTATATACAAAATGTTCAAGAGTTGGTGTATGGATTACATTTTATTACTATAAAGTACGTACAAAACTAGTATGGATTAAAATTATCTAGCATCAACGTCGGTAATTGTTAAATAACTGACTGAACCGGCTTCATAAGTACTTGATGTGAAGTCAGCTACAAACAACTCCTTGTCCATGAAAAAGGCTGGTTGCTTCGGTTGTGGTAATGAGCCCTCACCACTCAACATTAGAAGTATAGATGACATGTTGGGTCTGTCTCCTGCATTTTGTTGAACACATAACAATCCCACTTCGATTGATCTTAATACTTCGGTTGGATTGCAGGATTCGGCTAAAGTTTCATCAATCAGCTCCATTGACTTGTCTTCAATGTATAAACTCCATGCCTTAATAATATAATGTACATTAAAATATTTATTTGGAATTAGTTTGCAAAACAAAGGAATAATTTATCGTTGGCCACTAGTAAACATACATGTCCAATAAGATTATTGTCGTGCTCGGGATGGATGAATCCCCTGTTTTTCTTCCCACTGACAATCTCAAGCACCAAAACGCCGAAGCTAAATACATCTGACTTTGTTGAGAAAAGACCATCTAGTGCATACTCGGGGGCCATGTAACCACTGCAAGAAGATGATTTCTTTTAACAGTAGGACTAGAGAATTTGAGAACAAAACATAGAGGAATAGTTGTTTTGTAATGACTTACTATGTGCCAACCACTCGGTGTGTGTTTGCTTGGGTCTCATTTCCTCCAAAACTTCTAGCTATACCAAAGTCTGAAATCTTGGGGTTCATATCCACATCAAGAAGAATGTTACTGGCTTTAAGATCTCTATGAATGATTCTTAATCGGGAATCATGATGAAGATAAAGTAGTCCTCGAGCTATTCCTTGTATGATGTTGAAGCGCTTCGTCCAATCAAGGGGCAAGCTTTGAGTTTTATCTGCTTCAGCATGTTCTTTTAGTTATGTGTACGGATTGCTCCTATGATTAGAATGTAATGTGATTTTCAATATATGATGCTTACCAAATATAAAGGAGTCTAAGCTTCTATTTGGCATGTACTCATAAATTAACAGTTTCTCATCTCCTTGAATGCAACAGCCGAGGAGTTTCACAAGATTCCGATGCTGAAGTTTTGCAACACAGATGACCTCATTCTTAAACTCAACAACTCCTTGGCTGGAAGTTTTGGAGAGACGCTTAACTGCAATCTCTAGCCCGTCTTCTAGTACACCCTGAAGATTATTTTTACATTCATTGGTACTTAACTGTATGAGAATCATATTATTATTAATTACCTTATAAACAATTCCAAATCCACCTTCCCCGAGTATATTGTCGGTTGAAAAACCGTCAGTGGCAGTAGTTATTGTAGAAAAGCTAAAAATTGGTAGCTGAATGTCGTCTTCGTGGCTTTCAGAGACATGCAATGATTCCCCTGTGCATTCGAAAAACAACAATACCTATTACTCCGGGCTTTTCTAATTTTATAAGTTTGCACTGATTGAGTGATTTTCTTACCTCCCCTCATTGGTACCGAACGATTCCTTCTTTTCCGTGCATACCAAAACCATATAGAGACGAAGGCTATAAGAAAACTCCCGAGAACACTGACAAGTATGATGATTTTAATGGTTGCCCGTCCGTTCTTCTCGAAAGTTGATTGAGAAACTGTATGAAAGTAGGGTAGCAACAATGTTAATTAGCAAATATGTAACCACAACGCAACAGAAAGTAATTTTACAAAGTAATATGAACCTGTTGATTCAGAGTTGACTTTGTATTTGAAAATTTAATCAAAGCTAGACAATATAACACCTTATATAAGACCTCGTGTGTAATGTTTGAAAAGACTAATAAGATACTATGAATTTCATATCTATCAAAGCATGTATAAATGATGAGTTTATGTAATCGTTCTGTTCCTGATGGAGCCCAATGTGTTGGTATTTGAACACGTCAAATAAAATGTGTGTGTATAGATATTTGAGTCTACGAGGTTGCACACATTGACATTTAGACACCACTATACGTTTATTAATTATTATCTATTACTTAATATGTTAAGTGTAATATATAATAAGATGATGACGTATTATGAAATTATGGAGGTTTCATAATTACAATATAACTTATTCTCCAAAACATTGTTTGGCTATATAAGGAATATCAAGTTCCTTATTTTCTCTACACCATAATCGAATAAGGAGAACAAGAAACTCGATTTGTTTCCTCCTTGGCCGATCAATTCTACAAACCCAAACGGGTTTCCGGTTTGTGAGTTTCAAGTACGGTTTAAGCAAGAAAGCTAGAAAAGAGTTGTGGTTTAATTTGGTTCGATCATAAATGAAAACAAAATTTTGAATCTGGCGTTCAACTGCGCCGCAGCGGATTGTTTTTTTTTAAAAAAAGTTTTTTTTATATTCCATAATTAAAGGTTAATTAGATGCTAAACCTAAATTACAATATTTGATGTTTAATTACCTTTTTATAATTTCGTTCAGCAAATAATCATTGTTGTAAAATTACATGGAGAATTTTACAAGTATGATTACGATATTAGATATTTGTTAATTGAAATTTACTAAACATATTATTACACGATTTAATTGAATATGTGCAACACTTTATAAGTATAGACTTAAAAGGTTATTTGCGGGAATTATTTGATAATTGCATTATATATGTATTAAATAACTTACGCAATCCATAATTGTGTTATTTGAACAGATGTATGTGGTCCGTTCCAAGCGAAACATGAGTTATATATATATATATATATATATATATATATATATATATATATATATATATATATATATATATATATATATATATATATATATATATATATATATATATATAATATGACCTAGAGACCTTTTTGCTATTTAGGACACACCCATTTTGTTGTGTAGTTAATTCTTTTAGTATATATATATTATTATTTAATGTAAACTGACAATCGTTGTTTTGGAAAAATAAAATAATATTGACCAAAGAATTATGAAATTAGGTTTTATATTATTTTGTAGTTGTACGTTCTAAAAAGCATTTGGTTGGGTTAAATATACCATGATATGCTCCAGTGACGGAACGTGTAATTTTATAAAACTAGATTATTGTCTCGCGATAACGCGGATAAATATAGACAAAAATATAATTGAAAAAATTTATTTTATATACACGTTAAAAAAGATATGATGCAGTGAATACAAAATCAATATGGGATTTTGGAGACGAATAACACCAGGAGAAGAGTGAGAGGTACAAGAAGTCCCATGTAAATATGTAATAAATATGAGGAAAATTAACACTCTATTCTAAATTTAGTGAAAAATGAGTAAAATAAAATAGAAGATTTAATGGTTAAATATATGAGTAAACACCCTATCGAGTTGAAAGTTCAAGGCTGGTGGGACAAATAACACCATGGCAAGATATAAAGGTGCAAATGATATAGCTTTATGTTTATTCACGTGTTTAACTATTTTGAATTAGAAGATTTTAGAATAACTATAAGATAAATTATAGTCGAAATTAAGCAATTATATAAGTAAATAGGATTAACAAAATGGGAGAAGAAACGTTTGTTTTTTTATTTAAGTGAAGATGGAATGAAATAGAGAATGCAATTATATATTTTAAAAGGGTGTAAAATGAAAATTATATCTGCTCAAATCATCAATCTAACGGCTGAAATGAAAGAAGCTAACCCATCTAAGGGGCCTTATTTCGCCATGTGACATTTAAGGCCCCTCTTTTATTATATATTAAAGATTAAAGATAATTTAAAGTCGAATAATTTTTAAATAACGTGTTATCTCTTATTCATGATTAGATGTAAATCCTTATTCGTATAATTTCCAACTAGGCTCATCTATAAGAAGCGATGTCTAGGCAAGAACGGTTGTGTGTATTCAACCCTTAATGAGGTTGATTTTTAATATGCTTCGCGCTGACCACCCTCACCGTTCTTACCTGGTAGTATTCGAATAGAGCTACAAGAAGCGTTTTATAATAACGATTTTACATTTAATTAATACACGTGGTGTATAGGAATTAGACATCTAGCCGTACGTAAAATTATTAAAAAGTACTGAAAATCATTTTTACTTTTAAAATACAAATTAAGTTAAGAAGTTGAATGCATGCTTCTTCGTACATAAAACATTTTGTCACCCATCGAATTAAGTTAATTGTCATCCATGTTGTCAAAAGAACTTGTATAGATTATGTGAGGCTACGGGGTTGCACACGTATAACCGATGAGTTTATGTAATCGTTCTGTTTCTAATGGAGTCCAATGTGTTGGTATTTGAACACGTCAAATAAAGTGTGTGTCTATAAATATGTGAGCCTACGGGGTTGCACACATTGACATTTAGACACGGGTATATGTTTATTAATTATTATCTATTAATTAATATGTTAAGTGTAATATTTAATAAAAAAATGATTATTATGAAATTATGGAGGTTTCATAATTACAATACAACTTGTTCTCCAAGACATTGTTTGGCTATATAAAGAACATCAAGTCCCTTATTTTCTCTACACCATAATCGAATAAGGAGAACAAGAAAATCGATTTCTTGTTTCCTCCTTGGCCGATCAATTTTACAAACCCAAACGGGTTTTCGATTTGTGAGTTTCAGGTACGGTTTAAGCAAGCAAGCAAAACAAGAGTTGTGGTGATTGTAAATGTGTACCAGCATACAAGTCTGTTGCTAAAAGAGGTGCCGTGTACAAGCATGTAGAAGGATATCACTATAAATTCTAAACGAGGTAAATCAACTAGAAAGGTACTATTCTTAACTTAGTTAATATTGATTATTTGTTTGATTCTAATGCTTCCGCTGCATGTTGTTTAATAATCTGATTAAATATATACGTATACAATATAAATATAAAACTTCAGCAATAGATCATTACCTATTCCAGAGGAGGCCATTCTTACAAAAATATCCTGACCGCCATTTCCTTCAGGGTATACTCGGATGTCTATAAGATCTTCGAACCAAAGCACGCAGCCCCTTTCTTTAGAGCTAGGGTCTGGATTTGCATAAGCCATACACGTACAATTCTTTAAACATTTTTCTTCACATTCTTTTAAAGTCATACTCATGTTAAACCAGGTAAGCTCTGTGTCGGGCAATTTTACATTAGAGTACTTGATAAACCCTTCTGATCCATTTTTGCAATCCAACGGTGTTCGCCTTAGACAACCACCTGACCAATCAGCGGTATTCCAACTTTTTTCGTTTCTTGGCACAAATCTTGTTTCATCCAAACAAGAACAAGACTGTGTGACCATATTAACGCTGCAGCTTCCATAAGCACTACATATGTTATATGTGTCACAGATATCCCGTGGTAATGTCAAACTAAGCTGCCACTTTTTACCTTCCTCCACCCACGCCGAATTTTCTAGCTGTCCAGAAGAATTCAAGGTGACCCTCGATAAGATAGAACTATTTTCAAGAATATAACTAAACGACACCTCACTTTTAGTAATAACTACGTTGAATACAAAAGTTAAGCTCCTGTTGAATTGAGAAACTCCAGTATATCGTTGATTACTCCATGCTCCACCCCGAAATTTGACCACCTCTCCTTGCTTTAGTTTGAATGCGGGATAACCACGTGCATCAGGTCCCCAAGTGAGCTCACCTGGAGCTGGATCCTGACTACTCTTCCATGATGTTAGATACCATTCTTTACCGTTTAACATATTTCTCCCTAACTTCATGCCCGGTAGAAGAGTATCAGTTGGATAATCAAAACTTTGCCAGATAACCTTCTCGTTTAAGTCCATCAAGACTAGATTTCCAGTGTCACGAAGCTTTGCAGTCAAATTTCGTGATGTCATAGTTATATTGGAGGACCAAATCATGCTGTTATTGTTTAAAAGAACTAAAATTCCTGGATCAGCAACCTTTAACACGAGTGGTGATGCACCAACGAGGGGGTGGTCTCTGTTGGCAACCCAAACCACGGTTCTATGTGAGATTTTCTTGTACCAAATACCAAGATATCGGTTCTCAGAGCTACCGGGACGGAAAAATCCTAGCTCAAAGATTCCGGTTTGTGAGACTAACGTGTCTCCATCTGTCAATAACTGTGAATCCGAAATAGTTTCGAGTTCAGCAGTTTGAATTTTTTGAAAGAAGAGCAAAGAAAACAACAGAAGAAGTATGGTTGATCCCTCCATCAAGATGCTGTTTATTTTCAGTCAAGTAATTAACGATTTAGTCCATTAATTCCCTCACTCTTTTGTCTATAAATAACCGTGCATGTCACTATAACGCTCATCATACGTACGGATATAAATACTTTCTATAAATAGATAAACATATGTGTATTTTTAGATAACGTGTTTATTTTTAGCTACATGGTAGAAGTTGGGACTGTGTTGTTATTTATTAATCAATTAATACTAATATTTCTTCATTTTTTATATTTGCGAGTCAACTTCATAAAATAACTATGGATCATGACGAAAGCCAGATGAAGTATATTCTCGTAGCGTTTTTCTTGTTGCCGTACATTCAGACAAAAAATTTATTGTGTGTGATTTCGGACCATCGCATAGGTTTGATCAACGCAATGGCTGAAATGGATGATTAGTACCATCGATTCTGTTTGAGACACATAAGAAGTAACCTTATGAAGACGATTCAAGACCAGAAGTTGAAAGATCGGCACTGCATCTCAACAGAGAAAGTATAATTTCGCGGTTGGTAAATTAAGAGGGTTAAATAGGGAAGCTTGGAGGTGGCTAAAGAATATCGGTTTGGACAAGTGGACGTTGTTGTATGACGAAGGCTATGTACCTTGGGGAAACATGACAACAAACATATCCGAATCATATAACAATGTCATACGTACGGTGCACATGATGCGTATCAAGGCATGTATTGAAGGTACATTCGAACTTACCAGAGCACACTTCGTACAAAACTCTGGGAGAGCTAGAAGCTGTCATTCACCGCTTTCAACAGCCATGTGGAGACTCTACAATGGTCGCGAATCATATGCAATTCATCAAAGGGTAACACCTTACGATGTCCCAAATGGTGTTTACGAGACTGAGACAAATGATCCAATAACCATGGGTGGGGGGAACAAATACGAGGTCAATCTTTCAGCTAAGTCTTGCACTTGTGGAAAGTGGCAAATTCAGATATTTATTTGTTCTCATGGCATGGCTGTTGATGGAAACGTCAGTGGTCCTAGTCGAAGAAACCAAGAACCTACACCAATAATGGTTTCTACCTTCTATAACACAAATATGTGGAGACGACAGTATACCTCAACACTTAGGGGCCTACGTCAAGAGGACTACTGGAGAAAAGAAAACTGGACCATCGAAGCGGATAAAACCATGATCATTTCAAAAAGAGGGAGAAAGAAACAAAGAAGAATTCGTAATGAAATGGACCAGGCGAGCAGAAGTAGACCCCGAACTTGTAGTGGTTGTGGAAAGATATGTCACAACAACCGAAGTTGTACGTGTATACGTAACCAACGTTAGTGGTTCACTTTGTATTTTAAATTGTTCACAACAGTTGGATTAAGTGTGCCATGTTGTATTTTAGCTTGTTCATTTTTGCGAAGAAAATGTTTTTTTGCCATTATTTACATAGCATAAAACACACAAAAAAAAGCCATAAACATTAATCTAACTTTTATAAACTCTAAAACAAATACATATTAACAAAACACAATTCGGAAATTTTCATAAAAATCATCAAATTACATACATAATTAACCCTAAACACTAACACTTAACCATTTTAAAACAAAAAAACTAAACAAAAACAATAAAACCGCCCAACCTAACCCTAAAACCACCTAAACCAAACCCTAATTTTTTCTCCATCAGCCAGAGTTGCCAACTCCGGCTTACGACACGTCGGATTTCAAGGCACGGTGACTGGGCGAAAGGGTGAGTGGAATTCCGACGTGGCGGCACACTTGGCATAAGCCGGTGTTGCCAACACCGGCTATACCAGATTTCTAAAACTTTTCAGGCAACGTCCGTTTGCACTAATCTGGCGACGAATATGTCAATTCCGACCAATTTTTCAGAAAAAACACTCCCCGTAATTTCAAAATCACAAATACATTACGAATGTATAACTAAATTATGATATATTAACTTTTTAGAGACAACCCCAAAATATTTTGTCATCACGATTAGGGTTATATATAGCAAAATGGTATATCATCCATTAAATGTGTTGGGATTAGAACTTAGTTAAAATAGTTTTAGTTTCATTAATATTGCTTCTAACTACTGCCGAGAAGGTACTGCTCAATTACTACAGAAGAATCAAAGTAACTACTGTAGTTGTAGTTACTACGAATGACTTAACATTACTACGAAAGTTCTGTTTCTACTGCAACACACTCGCCATGCAAGTTTAGAATAAGAATTACAATTGAAGATAGATTGTATTTCCTTATTGAAAGATGTTTCCTATTTCCTAGATAGGTTAGCCTCAAGGTCTATATATAGATCCTTGTAGATTGATAGAAAAACACGTTGTATTGATAATCTTTATTAATTCAATTGAGGCTTATAATTCGGCAAAATTATTGTTCATCATTGTTCATTACATTACAATATTGTTTGATTCGAATAACTTGATGTAATAGTCAATGGTAACAAGGTAATTGAAAATCTAGATGCTGATGGATTGCCTAGTACTTTAGCTCGTCCTATAACTGATCAAGACAGAAGAGAGAAGCAAATAGAGATAAAAGCTCTAAGTATTCTTCTTATTGCCCTCCTAAACGTATACCAATCTCAATTTGAAGAATATACAGATGCTAAATCTCTATGGGAAGCTTTGGAGAAGAGGTTCAGTGGAACAAAGAATACCAAGAAAAACAAGAATGCTCTTCTCAAGCAAGAATATGAAAATTTCAAGGCTTTAAAGGAAGAAAGAATGACACAGACATTCAATCGCTACAAGAAGCTTACTGGAGAACTCGCTAGTGCTGGAGTTAGGATTGATAAAGATGGCATCAATCGAAAGTTCATCAGATCTTTGGGTACAGAATGGATTATATACACTGTATCATACATACAAGGTGATGTATTAGAAAAGATGGAGCTTGATGATCTTTACAATGATCTTAGAGTATTTGAAGCAGAAGTTAAAGATATGAAGTCAAGCAGCAGTAACAAGAACAACAACAATACTAATAACTTTAATACTGCCCTTATCACATCATCTGCTAGATCAACTCAACTTGATATTGGAGAAGAATTGTCCTTCGAAGCTTTCATCTCTCAAAGTTCATGCCTTACCAATGAAGACTTGAAGCAGATATGTTGGGTTATAACTTAGTCAAAATAGTTTTAACTCATTAATACTGCTTCTAACTACGGATAGAGTAACTAACAAGATTAATACGGAAGTCATTAATACTGAAGAAGTTACTACGGAAGACAAGTTTAATGCGACTGTTCAACAAACTACTACGGAAGCTGTCATTACTACGGATAATTCAAGATACTACGGATATGAAGTTAATACGAATACTCTTTCCATGCACGTTTAAGTCAAATAGATAGAGTTTCAATTGTATTTAAAGTATGTTTCCTTTTTAGATAAAGATGTAGTTTCCTATTTGATCTAGGATAGTCTCAAGGTCAATAAATATAGATCCTTGTAAGATAGTAAACACGTTGTATTGATATTATTGATTAATGCAATTGAGGCTTAACATTCGAAAAACATATTGTTCTTATTTGTTCATTATAATCAAATATTGTTTGTTTGGTTAACTTGTAAATATCAAAGTGTTCATCTCCGCTGCTGAACTTCTTTGATAGATCACGATCTAACAAGGTTAAGGTTAACGAAGTATATAAACTTAATTGATCCTGACAAGTGGTATCAGAGCTTTCATAGGGTCCTTTTTGGGCTTAGTTTGGGTTCTAGTCTCCATGGAAAAGTCAAGATTACCAATGATTTGAGAAGGTGGATGATTTCTTGAAACACGGGAAGATGGAATCTTCTCAAGTCTTAATTCCTTGCCTAAGTTTGTATCATTCAAATATGGCATGTCAGTGCTTGGGAAGTAAGCAGTAGAAGGAGGAGTAGTAACTGAAGAAGGTAAGTCATCAGTATATGCTTCAAACTCTTCAGTGACAATTTGTTCAACTCCATTCTCATCCTCTTCTACTAAGTGTGGAACCCCATTGGATCGTGTGGCAGTATCTTTAGCAGAAGTTGTAGAAATAGGAACTTCTTCATCTTCATTTGCATCATCTGCTGCTTCTTGGGAAGAACCATCTGCTACATTTTTGGATATAGTGTCAAAAATGGGAAGTGGATCATCCGTAGAAATTGGAAGATTGATGTACTCCATGACATCCAATCTTTCAGTGCCAAGAATTGGAGCAGTAAGAACTTGCTCCGTATTAACAGAATTGGCAGTAGGAATAGGATCCGTAGGAACAGATTTTTCCGTATTAACCGAATCAGTAGGAATTGATGTGGATTGAAAATCAAAGTTAAAGTTTAACGATTTGGTTAAGGCATCCAAATCAAAAACCCAATTTGGTCCTTGACCCTTCTTGGTGGGAGTGTGTTCATTGAATGTCACATTAGAGCATCCAAATGCTCTTAAGAAACTGACCAAAGGTTGTCTCTTGTGGAGTAGTTCATATGGAGTTTTGTTTTGAGACTTAACTAGAAGAACCCTGTTCTGAACATAACATGCAGTATTAACTGCTTCTGCCCAGAAAAAGATGGGTAGGTTGGAGTCTGCCAACATGCTTCTAGCTGCTTCAATCAATCTTCTAATTCTTCTTTCAACAACTCCATTTTGTTGAGGAGTTCTAGCAACACTGAATTGCCTCTCTATTCCTTTCTTCTCACAAAAGTCATTCATCACCTGATTCTTGAATTCTGTTCCATTGTAACATCTAATCTTCTTGACTTTTAAGTTGATTTGATGTTCAATCTTGGTGATGAAGGTGATGAGGAGCTGACTTGTCTCATATTTAGTGCCCAAGAAGTACACCCATGTGTATCTAGAGAAATCATCAGTGATGACAAGGTAATAGGACTTCTTGGCAATACTCTTTACATTAGTAGGACCAAACAGATCCATGTGAAGTAAATGTAAAGGAGTAGTGTTAGTGTTGATCTCCTTTGACTTGTGAGATGATTTATGCTGTTTTCCTTTCAGACAGGCTAAACAGTTATCATCAAGATTGAACTGTTTGTTGGGGAGACCTCTGACCAATCCTGATTTGACCAATTGATTGATATTCTTCAGGTTCATATGGCACATCCTTCTATGCCACATAGTTGATTCAACCAAAGTAGCTTTTGAGAGAAAGCATGCTTCAGATGAAGTTGGTTGTACCTTAGACATGTCAAGACCATAGACATTGTCTCTTCTTGGTGTTCTGAGTAAGATCATGCTCTCATCAATAACATATCCTGGCTTCATGATGATGCATTCAGAAGCAGTAAAGATAGTTTTGTGTTTCTCATCACAGACTTGAGAGACACTCAACAGATTATACTGCAACTGTTGCACATAAAACACATCTTTGAAGCTTATTGTTCCATTGCTTATAGTTCCTTTTTCCAGAAATTCTTCCTCCTTTTGGGTTGCCTCCAAATGCAACATATCCTCCATTGAACTTTTCAAAGTCCTGAAGACATGACATGTTGCCTGTCATGTGCCTGGAACAGCCACTATCTACATGCCAACTGCTCTCACTTTCATTTGTTGGCTGAACCTGCACATAAACAATAGGAGTTAGTTTCTGGTGTGAACCCAAACCAAAGCTGACTTGGGTTTGCCCATCTCATCAAAGTAACTCACCTTCCTTTGGACTAGTTTTGAGAAATCAGTAGGAATAGGTGGTTGAGTAACTTTGATCTTTGGTTGGCATACTTGTTTGAATGTTTTAGCTTTTGAGACAATTTTGGTGTTAACAGATTTTGGTTGAACAGTAGGAACAGATACTGGGTTAACAGACTTTTGTTTCACAGTATTAACACGAGCCGTAGTAACTGAGTTACGTTTGGCAGTATTAACACGGGCAGTATTAACATGGTTATTTTTCACAGTATTAGTACGAGGAGTACTAACACCATTGTTTTTTACCGTATTAAGTCTTGCAGTAGAAACCAAGTATTGTCTAGCAGTATTAACTCTATTTCTACTGTTAGAAAATAAGTTTTTGTTAACACGTTTTCTTCCTGAATCCGTAGTAGCAACAGACTTGTTGTGCACATGATTTATTCTGTTACCACTGTTCATGAAATTGTTTTGATGTACATTCTTTCTAGTGTGTCCCAGCCCGTTATGTGGTTTTTGAATCACTAGCTTTTGATTTTGAGGATTATGATAGAAAACTTTTGCATAGTGATTTAATTTGCCACATATAAAACATCCCTTTACAGAACTTCGAGGAATTTGACCCTTTTGAGATTTTACTTGGTTCATATTTCGTTGATTGCCTCTTTTACCTATATGTACCCAAGTCTTTTCTTTTTCCTTAAGAACTGTTTTGTTGTTACAACAAGTGCATACAGGTTTATTAACTTTCTTAGCATGTTCATCAGGTGGCACAGACACTAGACTTTGTGAAGATTGTTGAGTAACACCTTCTATTGTGATTAACTGATTTTCCAAAGGAATGTCCTTTTTTTCTTCACAATATTCAGTTTACTTTCTTCAACTAAGTCCTCAATCAGAACTTCATCATAGTTGATTGGATCAACGTTGAATGATTCTGTTGGAGGTGACTGTGAGATAGGAATCCTAGGTTCATCTAAAGATGGAGGGATGTAGTTTTGATTAAATGGAGGGACTGTTTCTTTAAAACCTAGACCTGCTTTAACTTTACCATGTATTTTTTGTTGAATGAGGTCATTTACAGTTTTTGAAGCATGTTCAAGTTTCCCTACATCTAATTCAACTTTATCATGTTTCTCACCTAGTCTTACTACCTCTGCCCTAACATTCTGAAGTTTAATTAGGAGATCCTCTCTTTGCCATTCTACTATTCGAATTTTCTCTTGATAACTTTGTTCATTGACCTTATATGATTTAATTTGATTTTCTAAGTTATCTATGACCCTAGCAGCTGACCTTCTTTGTTCTTCTAAAGATTTAAGTGAGTCACTCATTAATTGATTGTGATTCCTGTATTTAAGCACAACTTCCTTACAATCAGAAGAACAAAGTTTGGAATTTACCTCGGACATGAGAGATGGAGTTTCAGCATCCGTTGATGATGAGTCAATTGCCATTAGAGCATCATCATGAGTTGATTCTTGATCATCTTCATTCCAGTCATATCCAAGAACATTGTTGTCGATTGCCGTAGTAACCAGGTCAGTATAAACAAGCTCCGTAGAAACAGTATCCTCCGTAGAAACAACATCTTCAGCATCCATTACTACTGCTATGCATGCATGGTGAATAGTAGTAATGTTGTCAGTAGAGACATAATCATCACATGAAATTAATGCTTTGTTTTGACTAGTTTCTTCGGCTAAGTCATTCCAATCATATCCAAATATGTCTTGAGAAACAAGTGCACTTGGATTGTTGTCATGTGTGTTTCGTGAATTGTTGGATTTTGACTTATTTGGGCATTCCCTTGCAAAGTGCCATGGTTCATTGCATTCGTATCACTTCACCTTGCTTTTATCAAAGGCAATTCTTTCATTGTTCCTTGGATTGAATCTTCTTCCGGTTCTGTTCACAAATCTCCTAGCACGGAGAGCTAACATGGCAGCTTGCCACTTCAAATCCATCTCTTCCCAGTCATCTTGATGTATCTGCTTTACATAATCACTAGTGAGATTTGAGCTTTATGAGATGAAAGCTTCAAAGGATATCTCTTCTCCACCTTCATGCTTTGTTCCTCCAGAGGTTGTGACAAGAGCAGTATTAAAATTATTAATACTGCGATTGCTGCTGCTTAGTTTATTTGCTTCAACTTCTGATTCAAAGACTCTTAGGTCGTTGTATAGATCGTCTAGTTCCAATTCCTCCAATTTATCTCCTTGTCTGTAAGATACAGTGTAGATGATCCATTCCTTACCTAGAGCTCTTATGAATTTTCTGTTGATGTCATCTTTGTCGTATTGGACTCCTGCACTTATCATCTCTCCAGTGAGCTTTTTGTATCTGTCGAACGTTTGAGTCATACTCTCCTCTTTCAAAGCATTGAAATTCTCGTATTCCTGCTTAAGAAGAGCCTTCTTGTTCTTCCTGGTATTGTTTGTACCGCTGAATCTTTTCTCCAAGGCTTCCCACAAAGATTTAGCATCTTTGTATTCTTCAAATTGTGATTGATACTCATTGGGGATGGCAATAAGAAGAATACTAAGTGCCTTAATCTCCGTTTGTTTTTCTCTTCTCTCCTGGTCAGTCAATGGTTGACGAGCCAAGATACCAGGTTGTCCATTAGCTGCAAGATTAGTAGCTTGCTTGCTACCATTGACAATAACATCCCAAACTGTGTAGTTAGATAATAGGATGTGTTGCTTGATACGTAGCTTCCATAGATCGAATTCGCTGCTATTAAGTACATGAACTTTGTTGATTGATACATCAGTCATGGTGATTATCTTGATTCTGGCGTATGAGGATTGTCAACTTGTTGATCAATGGATCTAAAGCACCTCCTGTGCTCTGATACCACTTGTCAGGATCAATTAAGTTTATATACTTCGTTAACCTTAACCTTGTTAGATCGTGATCTATCAAAGAAGTTCAGTAGCGGAGATGAACACTTTGATATTTACAAGTTAACCAAACAAACAATATTTGATTATAATGAACAAATAAGAACAATATGTTTGTCGAATGTTAAGCCTCAATTGCATTAATCAATAATATCAATACAACATGTTTACTATCTTACAAGGATCTATATTTATAAACCTTGAGGCTATCCTAGATCAACTAGGAAACTACATCTTTATCTAAAAAGGAAACATACTTTAGATCCACCTAGACGATTGGGAGGAGATTGATCTAAAGTGGCAGACAACCATGCTATCATTGAGGGCAAGGAGATTTGTCCAAAGGACTGTCAGAAGATTCAACCCCATAACCAATGGTCGAGTTACCTTTGACAAGAGCAAGGTAAAGTGTTATGATTGCGGAGAGCCAGGACATTTTGCCAGGGAATGCAAGAACAAACCAAAGGGTAACAATTCAAGGAACACTCCAGAGAATACATCATTAACCTTAATTACACAAGATATATTTGGATATGATTGGTCTGATGTAGCAGAAGAAACAAGTCAAAACAGAGCTTTAATGGCGGTGGTTATTGAAGATACATCTGTTACTACTTTAACAGTTTCTACTGTTCCCCATTCATGCATTACTACTGAATATGGTGTTTCTACGAACCAAGTTTCTACTGACACTGATGAAGATGTTTTTGGCTACGATTGGGATGAAGACACTCAAACAACAACTGAAGAATCAAATCTCATCCAATCTCTTATGGCCATCGATTCCTTCTCTAAGGATTCAACAACCTCATCACTCATGGCTGAGGAAAATTCTAAACTTTGTTCTAATGAGTGTAAGGAAGTTATGTCTAAATATAGAAGTCCTAATCAATTGTTATGTGACTCTATTAAGAATTTAGAAGAACAAAGGAGGTCATCTGCTAGGGGGATAGAAAATCTAGAGAACCAAATTAAATCTTACAAAACTAACGAGTCTAGTTATGATGAAAAGATTAAATTGGTAGAATGGAAAAGAGATGACCTACTAGTTAAACTTCAGAATGCTAGGGAGGAAATCAAACGCTTAGTGGAGGAAAAAGATAAAGTTGAATTAAATGTAGGGACACTAGAACATGCTTCAAAATCTGTAAAAGACCTAATTCAACAACAAATCCATGGAAAGCTAAAGTCAGGATTAGGTTATAAAGAAGTATCCCCACCATTTAATCACAACTATATCCCTCCAACCTTAGATGCTCCTAGAATTCCAATCACCCAGACACCTCCAAAAGAATCATTCAAAGTTGATCTAATCAACTATGATGAAGTTATGATAGAGGATGTCAATGAAGAAAGTGACCTAGAGGCCGAAGAATACGTGTCTAAACCAGAAAAAGTTAAACATCAAACATCACAAAATCCAGTGTCATTAGATTTTAACAAAACAAAGAAGTGTGCATGTTGTTGTAAGAACACTGATGGTGAAAGAGAAAAGATTAAAACTTGGGTTCACATAGGAACAAGAGGAAATCTACGAAACAAAAATCAGTTGAAAACTCAAAAGGGTCAAATTCCTAAGAAACAAGTCAAATCATGTTTTATCTGTGGAAAATCTAATCATTATGCCAAAATCTGTTATTACAACCCAGAAAACCAAAAGAAAGTGGCTAAAAAACAACACAGGGGGTTGGGGTATACTGACAAGGTTGACCACATCATGAAAAGAAAACAAAACCCATACTTGAAAGAAAATCTGCTTTGAACAGTACTAATAGAGTTAATACTGCAAAGAATAACTCTGTTAATACTGCTTCAAGCAGCAGGAGTGTTAACAAAAGAATTTTCACAACAGTAGAAACAAGGTTAATATAGCTAAACAAACTTTTGTTAATACTGCACATATTAATACTGTCAAAAATAATGGTGTTAATATTGCCCGTATTAATACTGCTAAACAAAAAAGTGTTAATACTGCACAACAAAAGATTGTTAAAACAGTAACTGTTCCTACTGTTAAAACAACACCTGTTAATACTGCTAAAGTTCCAAAAGCTAAAATCATTAAACAAGTATGGCAACCAAAGGTCAAAGTAACTCAACCACCTAGTCCACCTGATTTCTCCAACTTAGTCCAGAGGAAGGTGAGTTACTTTGATGAGATGGGCAAACCCAAGTCAACTTTGGCTTGGTACCCACCAGAAACTAACCTTCTTGTTTATGTACAGGTTCAACCAACAAAAGATATAGAGAGAAATTGGCATGTAGATAGTGGCTGTTCCAGGCACATGACAGGAAACATTGCTTGCCTTCAGAACTTTGAAAAGTTCAATGGAGGTTATGTTGCCTTTGGAGGAAATCCAAAAGGAGGAAAGATTACTGGGAAAGGGACTGTAAGCAATGGAAGAATCAACTTCAAGGATGTCTTCTATGTGCAACAACCACAGTACAATCTACTAAGTGTATCTCAAGTTTGTGATGAGAAGAACACCACCATATTCACTGCAGCTGAATGTATCATTATGAAGCCTGGATATGTTATTGATGAAAGCATGATCCTACTCAGGACACCAAGAAAAGACAATGTCTATTGTTTTGACATGTCGAAGGTGCAACCCACTGCAGCTGAAGCATGCTTTGTATATAAAGCAACATTAGATGAATCCACTCTATGGCACAGACGGATGTGCCATATGAACCTCACGAACAATAATGAGTTGGTGAAATCTAATCTAGTAAGAGGACTTCCTAACAAACAATTTTCACTAGATGATAACTGTGTAGCTTGTTTGAAGGGAAAGCAACACAAGACTTCTCACAAGACCAAGGAAATAAATACCATTGATACTCCTCTCCATCTGCTCCATATGGACTTATTTGGACCAACCAATGTGAAGAGTATTGCCAAGAAGTCATACTGCCTGGTAATCACTGATGACTAGACAAGGTACACATGGGTATATTTCCTTGCAACTAAAGATGAGACCAGCCAGCTCCTCATCTCATTCATCATAAGAGTTGAACACCAAATAAATCTGAAAGTGAAGAAGATTCGGTGTGACAATGGAACAGAGTTCAAAAACCAAGTGATGAATGAATTCTGTGAGAGGAAGGGAATAGAGAGACAGTTCAGTGCTGCAAGAACTCCACAACAGAATGGTGTAGCTGAAAGACGAAATAGAACTCTAATTGAAGCTGCTAGAAGTATGTTGGCTGACTCCAACTTACCTGTGTTCTTCTGGGTAGAAGCAGTTAATACTGCCTGTTATGTGTAGAATAGAGTTCTCTTAGTCAAGTCTCAAAACAGGACTCCATATGAGCTCTTACACAAGAAACAACCATTGATAAGCTTCTTAAGAGCTTTTGGGTGTTCCTGCACCATTCTAAACTCCAAGGACCATCTCGGCAAGTTTGACAGCAAAGCGAATGCAGGATACTTTGTGGGATACGCTTCACAAAGCAAAGCATATCAGGTCTACAATCACAAGTCAAGCATAATTGAAGAAAGCTCAAACGTTACATTCAATGAAAACACCCCCAACACTAAAGGTCAAGGACCAAATTGGCTGTTTGATTTGGATGCATTAACAAAATCCTTCAACTTTGACTTTCAATCATCCGCATCAGTTCCTACTGCTCAAGTTCCTACTGCTTCAGCAAAACCTGTTAATACTGACTCAGTTGCTACTGAATCAGTTTCTACTGCCATTCCACCAGTTGTTGGTACTGACAGATTAGATGTCATGGAGTAAATCTATCTCCCAATTTCAACTGATGACCCTCTCAATCTTTATGATACAATTGACAAAGCAGTAGAAGAGGAAGCACAGAAACAGGAAACTCCTGAAGACCAACCTCTCCAAGATGAAGACGTTCCAGCTACAACAACTGATACAGGGGAGAAACAAACTCCTAATGAAGTTCCACCATTGGTAGAGGAGACTGAAGATGAAGTTGAAGTAATAGCTACTGAACACGTTAAAGATAGTGAAGTTGAAATGACTACTCCAAAGAGCACATCTACAACTTCAAGTCCCTTCCATGGATCCAATCCTTTCCATGGATATGCAATGCCAGATCTTAATGATACTAATTTGGGTGCTGACTTAAGAATTGAGAAGATTACATCTTCCCGTATTTCCAAGAATCATCCACACTCTCAAATCATTGGCACATATGACATTTCTATGGAGAATAGGAGTCAAACCAAGCCCAAAAAGGACCCACTGAAGGACATAAACACTTGTTTATTTGCCTGCTTTCTTTCACAAATGGAACCCAAGAAGATTCAAGAAGCACTCCTAGACCCACACTGGATTGAAGCCTGTCAAGCTGAACTACTTCAGTTCAAAATTCAGGGTGTCTGGGTTTTGGTTCCATTACCTATTGGGAAGAAGGTTATAGGTACTAGATGGATTTTCAGAAACAAGAAGGATGAAAGAGGGATCGTCATCAAAAAAAATCTAGACTGGTAGCTCAAGGCTACACTCAAGAAGAGGGAATAGATTATGAAGAAGTCTTTGCTCCAGTTGCAAGAATATAAGCAATAAGACTCTTCCTTGCCTTTGCATCTTTCATGGGATTCAAATTCTTTCAAATGGATGTGAAGAGTGCTTTCCTCTATGGAGTCATAGAAGAGGAAGTATATGTCAGACAGTCACCAGGCTTTGAGGACCCTCAAAATCCTCACTTGGTATACAAATTGGACAAAGCTCTCTATGGGCTTCATCAAGCACCAAGAGCTTGGTATGATACTCTTTATGACTACCTTCTCAAGAACAACTTTCAAATAGGAACAATTGACAAGACTCTCTTCTTCAAAAATACTCATTCAGATATCCTTCTTGTACAAATTTATGTGGATGACATCTTCTTTGGCTCCACCAAAGATGCTCTGTGTAAAGAATTTGAACAACTGATGCATAAAAAGTTTCAAATGAGTTCAATGGGAGAATTAACATTCTTTCTAGGCCTCCAAGTCAAGCAGAAGCTTGATGGAATCTTCATCAGCCAATCAAAATATGTCAAAGATATTCTCACCAAGTTTGGTTTCCTAGAAGCAAAAGTGGCCAGCACTCCTATGGAAACTCACAAACAGCTGACTGCAGATCTTGATGGGGAGGATGTAGACATTCACAACTACAGGTCCATGATAGGTTCACTAATGTACCTCACAGCTTCAAGACCTGACATCAAGTTTGGAGTTTGTGTGTGTGCAAGATATCAAACAAGACCCAAGATGTCTCATCTCATGGCAGTCAAGAGAATATATCGTTACTTGAAGGGCAAACCTACCTTACGCCTATGGTATCCTAAAGATTCACCCTTTGATTTAATTGCTTATACTGACAGTGATTATGGTGGTGAAAATTTAGACAGGAAATCAAGAACAGGAGGATGTCAATTCCTAGGCTCAAGACTGGTGTCTTGGAAGTGCGAAAAAGCAAACTACTGTTTCTACTTCCTCAACAGAAGCTGAATACATTGCTGCTTCAAGTTGCTGTGCTCAAGTGTTTTGGATACAAAATAAAATGATGGATTATGGATATTATTTCATGAGCACTCCCATCTTCATTGACAACATGAGCACCATCAGCATAATCAACAACCCAGTGAAGCACTCCAAGACAAAGCACATAGAGATACGCTATCACTTCATAAGAGACTGTAATGAAAAGAAGTTGATACATGTTGAGAAAGTTCATACTGATAATCAGCTTGCTGATCTCCTCACAAAAGCTTTTGATGTGGGAAGATTTACATTCTTGATTCCCAGTATTGGCATGATCAACATGGATTAACCACCCTTAAATTATCTCTTAAAATTATCTCATGTTAAGTCCCTTCAAGACACGCAGTAGTAACCTTAACATAAAACAAGTGCCTTACTTTTTAGTATTGATCTATGTTACTACTGCAAAATTAACAGTAGAAATAGATTTTGGCTAAAGTTCTATTAGTACGGCAAAATTTTCATTACTACGGGAAGGTTTAACTACTACTGCCCTAAGTTTTGTTAATACTGATAGAATGGTTAATACTGCTAGTAATTCATTACTACGGACCTCTGGCTAATACTGGAGAGTAATATCCATTACTACTGCCAGACCATTTAATACGGCCGACATTACTACTCTAATTAACCTAATTACTACGGTCATTATCTGTTAATACTGCAACGATTAGTACTGCAGAGGTTTCTTAATTAATAAGATTACTCTGTTAATACTGCGTTGACAAGTCAAACCTCAACTTGTAACTAACTTTTAACACGTGGCATTCTGTGATTGGACCTAAATTTTAAATCTTCGGCGCGGGTTCAATAGCTTTTGACACGTGGCAACACACAATTGCACCGTCCTTTTTAATCATAACCCGCGTCTAATCCAACTCGCCAAGTTGTTATAATCTTTACCATATAAATATTGTTCTAATTTAATCTTTTATTACTTACCTTTAATCTCAAGAACCCTAACTGATAAAAGGTTACCGTTACAAGTACAAAATCTAAGTTTTCTTCCGCTCTTTGATTAAATTCTTCCAAATTACTAACATTGGCTGATCTTCAGTTTTTCGCAAGTCATAATATGGTAGCATGTTTCATAAAGAACAATGAAAACGAAGATTTTTATCCTATAATTGATTTCTTGAAGCAGTCACACATCAAATTCGCTCTTACAGTCAGCCCTGAGTTACATGAAGATCATATAAGAGGTTTTTGGGATACTGCTATGGTAGCTTTAGTGGGAGAAGTATCAGTGATCAAGACCACAGTTGATGCAAAGAAATCATAATTTCAGTGGCTACTATTCGCACTCATCTTCACTTTCAAGATGAAGCTGGTATAAGTGACTTACCCAGCGAAACAATTTTTGAAAATTTCAGACAAATGGGGTATGAGGGGGACCTAAACACTTCTACATTTTTAAAAGCAAAATTGTCCCCCTAGTGGAAATACTTGTTGCATACTTTGCAACAATGTCTTTCCCAAAACGAACAGGGTGGAATGAGGGTAGTCTTTCTTTGGCAACTGCCATGGTATGTTTGGCCACAAACCAAACATATAATTTTTCAAACCTTATTTTTGATGGGTTGCTGTGGAACTTGGCTAATCCTAAACATAAATTTTTAATTGTGAAATCAGAGATCTAACTAGATCTCCAAATGTTTTTCCTGCCCATGCTCATACTAAAAAGGTTTTTACTAATATCAGAGATCTAACTAGATCTCCAAATGTTTTTCCTGCCCATGCTCATACTAAAAAGGTTTTTACTAATATGAGAAGGGTAAATAAAGGTTTTTCTGCTAATGTTACACCATTGTTCTCCACAATGATGGTGGGAACAAGTTCTACCGCAGATGAGAGACAAGTAACTTCACCTCTGTCTCAACCCCCATCTGATCCTCTTAATACTGCTAGTACCTCTGCAGTTTCCACTGCAAGTACTGCATCCATTATCCCAGAGGTAACAACTACAGTTAATACTGCAAGTGTTCCTCCAGTTACTACTGTGAGTACTTCTCCAGTTTTAACTGCACCAGTCACCACTATTGTGACTCCACCATCTGTTTCTACACATCACTCACCACCACCTATTGTTTCAACTTTCTCTAGAAAATCTAAGAGGGTTCCTCAGCCTCTTCAGCTCAAACTTCCCCACTTTCACAATTCAGACAAAGGGAAAACATTGAGCAATCCCCCAAGCTCACTGAGGTGGTCAATAGTGTAGGTCCCAGTGGTCCGATCTACAGGATTAAACTATACCAATTACGAGGCGGAATCTCGTAATCAATAAAACAAGCAGGTTATAATCGAATGCAATAAACACAAAAACACAATTACCGAATTCTTAATACTTTGATTAACAAACACTGTTACAATCCAAAAGCATTAACTCCGAATTCTCTCTAAACTGACAACCCTAAACTGATCTGAACACCTCTATTTATAGAGTAACATGTCCAGCCAGTTTGGGCTTGGGCTTTACTGGGCCTCACGGACATGCAAGTCCGTGAGCAGCCCATTAAGCTAAGTCTATACAAGCTAATACAGTAATATATAAACAAAACAGAATTGAACATCCAGTCATTACATTCTTGCACCAACAAACTCCCCCTTGACTGATGCTTCTATTCTCTGATCAAAATATCACCATCGGTATTAACCTGCAAAGTTAAACAACCATCAACTATTCTTTGGTAATCTCTACCGATGTCTCCCCAACCTTCACAAGTGATAATATGATTTTTCTTCAACATCATCAAATCTTTTTCTTTTAGATTTGCTAGTTGAGTTGCATCGATAACTCGTGATATCTCTGACATGCCTTCTTCAACTTCGTCATCTTTCTTATACACAACAGCTTCACCAGTTGATGTATCCACGGCCCATACATACATGTCTTCAAGAATATCTCGTCCGAGGTTCTTCATTGGAATTTTAGACATACTGGCTATCGGTGGATATAACATTCTTGTTGCCGCTCTGCCGGTATCAGGATTAAGCTTCGTTTTGTGAATCATAAGCTTCCCTGTTGTCGGCGTGAATTCTTTGAATATCCCTGTTCTTCCTTCTTCCTTAATCAAATGTTCAACCCATCTTGCGTATTCATCCTTTCCTCTATTTATCATGTGGAGCTTTGATAAACAAATAAGCTCAGACTTCGGGAACGAGTTGAAGTTTTCCCTTTTCTTGCTCAAATACTGCACGTCATCATATCTCTTTATCACAAAAGCCTGCAACTCTGAATCATACATCCAGCTGATGATGCCCAGATGCGGCTGGCGTTCTCTAGTAAAGAACTTTCGAATCAGCGGTATTTGTTTCTTCAGATCGAGTTTTCGAAACCAACCTTTTCGTTCTTCAAGGCTTGGCTTCGCGCTGCTTTCACCCTGTTCTTCAGTACTTTCTGGTTCCTGAAAAATGTATTCATCTTCTTCATCTTGAATCTCTTCAGTTTTATCCTCAAGCAGCCATAAATCATCATTGCTGTCCCCGAACTCCTGTTGTTGAGTATCACCTTGTTTTTGCTGTTGCAGTTGCTCCCCTTGGGCTGCAGATTGATGAAGGACCAAGGCTCGAGAATTTAAGGCGATCTTCTCTCTTGGTCGTGCAGTACTTGGATCGTCTTGATCATCTCTTCTTTGATGTCTAATAGTATTGTCTCTGCACGTTTCCCCCCCCCCCCCCCCTGAGCAGATAGTCGCTTTGAGAGCATCTGAACTTGAGCTTCAAGGTTGGAAATGCGGTTTGACTTTTCAGCGTCAGACTGTTGAAGAGCTGCAACCTGAGAAGATAGCTGCAAAACTAGTAAATGTAAATCATTAAGAGTAGGAGTTGCAGTAGGGGGTACAGTCTTCGCGGCCCGTTTCTTGGGCGGGCGCTCTGTGGCGGTGGATGACTCCGATGCGTCACCACTTGGGAAAGGTCGTTTCCCACGAGCATCAACTGGGTGATATGCCGAAGTGGCGACATCAAAATCAATGTCAAGCTCCTCAGTGGCGGCAGTGTTAACCGCGGTGGGAGTAGCAGCAGCCTGAGTAGCAGGATCGGGAGAGGTGGCAACGACCTCGGTGGCAATGGTATGTGGACTCCCAGATGGAGTAGTATGTGGCTGCTCATGAATGACAGATAACGGAGGACTCCCTGTATAGCTCTCGATCTGTCTGAACGTAGAATCGCTAGAGGTAGAATCCAAAGAGATGGGGATTTTCGCCTTGCGCTTTGGGCGGGATTTTGGCTTGCGAGGTGCGTGAGGAGTAGTGGAAGAGGTAGTCTTTTCAGTCCTCGGTTTCCCATCTAGTACACCGACATCCTCATCAACGTCGGGATCAACAAAATGTAGATCAACAATCGCCCCGAAAAGTGGGGTGTCCACTGCTTGAGGCTCTCCTGCCTTGGTGGAGTGAATCGTAAGGCAGGTGTGAAACAACTTAGGTCCACCGATCTGACCTACCCGTGTAATGGAATTTAGAGGAAGATCGTTTCACCCTTGAGTATTTATAGGCCACTAGAGGGCCTGTGGGCCTTGTAAGGCTGGGCCGATAGGCCTTGTAAGATTGGGCCAAATGTGTTGGGCCCGATGGACTGAGGTGAAAAATATGTAACCAACGTTTTGAAATGGAAAATAAAAAGTAAAAAATAGAAAATAAAGAATTAAAACTAAATAAGGAACGGTAAAAACGTTAACTAATCGTAAAAACGGTAGTATACAGTATGAAATAATTCGATCAGATTGCTTATCGGGGTCCAATGATAATTTAATTTAAATCCATGATTGTGTAGTTGTCCAATTTAACCTTTCAGTCGGATAGCCGTAAAATAGTGTTTTAATTACATGTAAGCTGGTTTAAAATTTAAGCTGAAAAGCACCCACTTAAGTCAGACATTCGACAAAAATCGGAGAGCACTCAAGATATTTGTGAAGTATTTGAAGTTACGAGTGGTATGGATTGGTTACCAACCTAGACAAGGGCAACATATGAAACTGGCGAAGAGATAGCTCGTATTAAATATTATAACATTTGTTCCTAAAAAACGAATTGGTGAATGAAGTGCAACAACTTCGATGAAGTTTTGATAAGATGGAAGAATTCTGTTGACTTTCTATGAAATCCTATGGCAAGCTTTCTACCAACCGATCCCAAACCATACAGGCCTTAGGTGGCTAGGTGAAAAAGGGCACCCCAAGGGTATACTGACTCAGAAATCAAAGGCCGCTTATATGAATTCAACAACTTAATAGCACACCAATTATATGTAATTCAATATAAGCATTTCCCATCTGTAAGCGCAACATATGACTCGTAACAACAATCTAATCTCAACCTTTATTGTGGCAAACAAATTTAAGTCGTTTAATGTAGGAAATAAGAGGTATTAAAATAGACAAACCACACTATCGAGAACAACTAAAAGACGAAAGGCCACAAGACACTGGAGGTTAAACTAAAATACTATGGAGAATTATAAGTGCATGTAATAGCTAAAACCCGATCTAAGACTAAGAGTCAGAAGCAAAATTTATCTTCATCGCGAATTTAAGATTTCAAGCAGAGTTAAACTATTTTTTTTTTTTTTTTTTTTTAAGAAAACGTTGGTTAATCTAAGTTGCGAAGTGATGCTTTCGGAAGGCTTTGGTAAAGAGATCGGCCATATTGTTTTCGGAAGAGACACAGATTATATCTATTAGTTTCTTTTCATAATAGTCTCTAATGAAGTGATGCTTAAAATCTATGTGACGGGTCTTGCTATGCTTAACAGGATTTTTAATAACGGAAACGTCAGCCTCATTATTTATATTAATAGGAGTAGAGGTATAGGATAAACCGTAATCCAGCAGCTGTTGTTGAATCCAGAGAACCTGTGACACACAGCTACCCGCAGCGATATATTCGGCTTCACATGATGAGACGGAAACAGTTGTCTGTTTCTTGCATTGCCAAGACACGAGGCGTCCTCCCAGAAATTGACAACCACCGGAGGTTGAATTTCGATCGATATTGCATCCACCCAAATCCGAGTCGGTGAATGCTTCGAGAAAGAGGTCGCTGCCTTTGGGATACCAGAGACCCAGCCGCGGTCGGCCTTTGAGGTAGCGAAGAATCCTCTTTATAGCAGAGTGATGAGACATCTTAGGACAAGCTTGAAACCTGACACATAAACATACAACAAACATTATGTCAGGACGAGATGCAGTAAGATACATTAATGAGCCTATAATGCCGCGATAGACAGTTGGATCCACGTTAGGATCATATTGTGCGTTTGGTTCCAGATTGTGCTGCTGAGGAATGGGAGTAGCAATGGACTTGGCGTCGGTCATGTTGAATTTCTTTAGCATTTCAGTGACGTAGTTTGATTGATGGACAAACATCCCGTCTGGTAGTTGCTCGACTTGTAACCCTACAAATAGCTTGAGTTCCCCCATGGCGCTCATCTCGAATTTGTCTTTCATTAGCTTTTTGTAGGTGCATTTCGTTAGTTACTAGATTCGTATGTAATTAACGTTTATATCAGTCTTTATATTGTTTGGTTGAATATTAATATTGAATGTTTGATTAATTATATGCATGAACGTTTACGTTGTTATGAATTAATCAAATATGTGTTTTGTGATGTTTTAATAATATTCAGATACATTCGCACGGATAAGGATGATATCCGTGCGCATGAAGGTTTCTTTCGCACGAATCAGTTAAGTAAACTAAGTGTTTATTAACAGGTTACATTCGTACGGACGAGAACATGTATGCACGAATAGGAAGTCATTCGTACGAATGAGATCACATTCGTACGGATGAAAAGCTGGGCCTATATATACCCAGCTAGTTTGTGCTCCGCGGTAAGTTTTGCTAGGGTTTTCGTTTGCGTGCCGAATTGCTGCTGCTCCATTTCATAGTGTTCCAAAGTGTTATTAAAGTATAATCAATCATCCGAATAGTCTTCCTTAGGTCCAATCTTATCAACTATCGTTGGTTTGATTCCGTTTCCGAAGGTTCTATATTCGCTAGATAATCGATAGTTTATTTCCGCTAGATTATTGATAAAACGTTGACTCTTAAGATCCATACAACCCCAACAAAGGTGCATTTCGTTAGTTACTAGATTCGTATGTAATTAACGTTTATATCAGTCTTTATATTGTTTGGTTGAATATTAATATTGAATGTTTGATTAATTATATGCATGAACGTTTACGTTGTTATGAATTAATCAAATATGTGTTTTGTGATGTTTTAATAATATTCAGATACATTCGCACGGATAAGGATGATATCCGTGCGCATGAAGGTTTCTTTCGCACGAATCAGTTAAGTAAACTAAGTGTTTATTAACAGGTTACATTCGTACGGACGAGAACATGTCCGCACGAATAGGAAGTCATTCGTACGAATGAGATCACATTCGTACGGATGAAAAGCTGGGCCTATATATACCCAGCTAGTTTCTGCTCCGCGGTAAGTTTTGCTAGGGTTTTCGTTTGCGTGCCGAATTGCTGCTGCTCCATTTCATAGTGTTCCAAAGTGTTATTAAAGTATAATCAATCATCCGAATAGTCCTCCTTAGGTCCAATCTTATCAACTATCGTTGGTTTGATTCCGTTTCCGAAGGTTCTATATTCGCTAGATAATCGATAGTTTATTTCCGCTAGATTATTGATAAAACGTTGACTCTTAAGATCCATACAACCCCAACAAAGTGGTATCAGAGCGTTGGTTGTAGAAATCAACGTTCTTCTAGTGATTTCTTTAAGATTTTTCAGTTTATGATTGAAACTTTCGTTTGGAATTTTTACGTTCAAAAGTTGTTTTTATTGTTTTAAAACGTTTCTGGGTTGTTTAGGTTAAGTTCTGGGCAGATAGGAAACGTTTTGGTTTAGAAAATCGACCGGTAGATCGAGTTTTAGCAAAACCCTAAAGTTTCAGCGGCGCATACGAACGTAGTTCTTGAAAAGGTTTCATCCGCACGAATAGGAATTCATCCGTGCGGATCTAGGATTCATTCGTGCGAATCTTACATTTTTGCTTAAAAGTTAAACTTTTAGTTCATCCGTACGAATAGGTTTCCTTCGCACGAATAGGAACTCATTCGTGTGCATAAATTTGTTCTTCCGTGCGAATCACTCATTCGTATAGACTTTTAGGTTGTTTGTCTCATTCGTACGAATCTCTCTCATTCGTGCGTATCTGTATCTCATCCGTACGATTCAAAGCAGTTCATTCGCACGAAGGAGAAGCAGTTTAAATTCAATTTTCACTTTTTAAAATGGAATACGCTATGGCTAGTACCAATTCTAAAATGTCTGAAATGTTAATCAATGATGCTGAAACTGGAAGTATTAACAAGGTCCCAAAACTAATTTCAATGGACGACTACCCACACTGGAAACCTCGGTTTGAAATTCATATCAACGGTTTGGATTCAAAAATGTGGGATATGATTCAAAATGGATATACTGAACCAGTTGGTGAAGATGGAGATCTCATTCCCATTCACAGATATACCGAGGAACAAAGGAAGAGTTATGACATCGAGAAAAAGGCTTATTCTTATTTATGTCAGGCAATTCCTAGATCTGTGTTTCATCAGTA
Source organism: Senecio squalidus (assembly GCA_910822075.1). Classification (NCBI taxonomy): domain Eukaryota; kingdom Viridiplantae; phylum Streptophyta; class Magnoliopsida; order Asterales; family Asteraceae; genus Senecio; species Senecio squalidus. Next base: position 9,594,644 of record CAJVGC010000060.1, on the reverse strand, counting down.
CAAGACGTACAAGTTATCGAAACAACTGTGGGATGCCTTTGAATTAGACTATGACTGAAACAACAAGTTGAAATCGATGAAGGGAAGAGCACTGAAAAAGGAGTTTGACAATTTTACTTGCTTACATGGAGAATCATTGTTCGACCTTATCAGACGTTTTCAACATCTGATTAGTGAGATGCACGGATACTCAGTGGTTACAACCGGTCCAGAACGAGTAGAATGTTTTGCTGATGCTTTACCAGACAGCTGGAATGGGTATATTGAGATGTTAAAGGAAAGTGGCTATCTTGCTCGCACTACTTTAAATGATCTATTTACCAAGCTGAGAGAAAAGGAGCAGGATGACAAGTTTCGTGCTCAGAGAAAGGGACACACTCAAGATCCTTCGTTATACTACGCTGATCCCACTCCAGCCACTCCTACTAATGCTCCACTGAAGACAGCTTTCTCTGCTAACACCACGAGTAGTTCAGGAAATTCTGGGTGTTCAAAGTCAAGCTCTAGTCAAGGCACTCCGGCTCAAAAGTCTCCAGCTCAAACTACTTCTGAATCAGTTGCTACAAGTTTGAAGATCGAGCATTTTCATAAAGGAAATGTGGATGGTGTAAACGAAGATATGGCTATGTTGACTACCTTAGTTGCTTCATATGATAACTTGTTGCAGGGTAAGATTGGAAACATAAACTTAACTGGGGAAGATTATGAGCAGATAGATCGTGATGAGATGGAAAGAATAGACATTATGTGGGGCTTCGCTAATCTGGTTAGGAGGGCAAAGGAGTATGTGAAAAGGACTGGTAACACTATCGGCGCCAACAAGGAAACTAAGTATGGATTCGATATGTCTGCTATTACTTGTCACAACTGTGGAGAGAAGGGTCACTTTGCTCGTCAATGTGAGAAGCCAAAACGACCAAGGACTGTTCAGAACCCGTTCAGAGATCAGCAGAATAGGAATGTGAACAGAAATGCTCCTGAGGCGAACAAGAATACTGCTATGGTGACAACTGGAACAAATGTCTCTACTGGTACAGAAAATTCAGATGTTAAGGCCTTGGTTTTTCAATCTGACGAAGGTTTGGACTGGCAATTTCAAATTAGTGCCGATGCTGAAGTCAACGTTGTGAAAATTTTGAATCTCAACGAAGAAAGTGACGGGGAGGAGTCTGTTACATCTGAAGAATCATCTGAGGAATCTTCGGAAGAATCGGAAGCACGAGAGACAAAGAGGGAGTTTGCAATGATGGCAGGTACTGCAGAGTCATCAAAGGTACAATCTGAAACTAAAATCACTTCCTGTTCTAGGTGTTTTGTTTTAGACGAACAAGTAAATGAACTTAGAAAAGAAAATAACAATCTTGTTGAGGAACTTCGTAAAAACAAAATTGTTAAAGGAAATGAAAAACTGTTTTCAGAAAAGAACAAACTCTTGGCAAAACAAGTTAGTGATTTGAAAATAGCGTTGTTAAACAAACAGGACTCCATTAACAAATATTTAAAAGATATTGATGCCCTTAAACGTGAAAATGCTTCTATCAAAATCAGTTTTGAAACTTTAAATCAACAAGTTAGAAGTTATTCTACCGCATCATACCTTTTAGATCATATCTTGAAAGAAAAACGTCATGAGAATGGGGAAGGGAAACCAAGGGTTGACTACAAAACATGTCCACCTCCAATCTTTAACAAATTGATTAAGGCTCCAAAGGAGGAAGGGGACATTGAATTCATTCTTCAACAACCAGACCCTATTGTCCAAACACCTATTGTCCAAACACCTATTGTCCAAACACCTAGTGTCAGTCCCAAAGATACTTCAAATGCTCAAAGTACTAGAACCGAAAAAGTTAAAGAAACTGTATTGGTTGAAGATTGGGTTTCTGACTCAGATGAGGAAGAAAAGGGTTCAGGTTTGGGTCGTCAGTTACCAAATAAAACGGGTTTGGGTTGTCAGTTACCGAATAAAACTTCGAGTAAACCTAAACAAGTTAGAATTTTGAAAAGACCTGAACTTAAAGGACCAAAATTTGTCAAGCCGGGGAATCACCAGTAGAGGTTGAGACAAAAGAAACTGACCCAGTAAAATTCATACCACCTCACTTGAGAAAGACAACCACCAATCCCCAGAAGCCACAAAATGTTCAACAACATAACGGCTTCATGCGTCCTAATGCTATGTTCTCCAAACCTCTTACACATCACCGGAGAATGACGCGAAGTTCTCAAAATCTTAACGAATGGAGAACTTGTTTTGATTGTGGGGAGAAAGGCCATGTTAACTATAATTGTCCAAATTTGAAACAAAGGCCTAGGAATAATTTTGACCAAAATAGAATGTCTACTGGAAATCGTTTTTCTAGCCCAAATCGAAACCGATTTTCAAACAATAGGTCATCATTTCCAAAACAAAACAGTGAGTTGCTTCCTGCTGGTAAATCCAAACAGCAACCTCCTGTTAAACAAATTGAAAAACGTTCACCATCACCGACTCATAAATCAACTGGTTATGTCAAACGTTCTACTCATGAATCACAATCTTGGAAACCTAAGGGTGATGGACCGTCAAATGTACCTGATGGTTCAAAGGGAAAATGGGTGGACTTACAGGTTTTAGGTGGTGATGGTAAACCCACAGCCATTAAGGCTTGGGTTTGCATCGCGAACTAATCTTTTCAATTTGATGTGCAGGTCGTCTATGATCCTATCAAGAATACCTGGATTGTTGATAGTGGGGCGTCTAGGCACATGACAGGAAACATGAAATTACTTTCAAATGTCAGATCTATTAAAGGAGGATATGTTTCTTTTGCTGGAGATAAGGGAGGTTTTATCTCAGCCCAGGGATTGGTTGCAAATAACAAGATCAGCTTCGATAAAGTGAATTTTGTTCAGGCACTGGTCAACAACTTGTTGTCTGTGTCTCAGATTTGCGACAAGAAATTTAAAGTTATTTTTGATGATTTTCAATGTTACATCATGAGTCAAGATTTCAAGGTTCCCGAAGAATTGGTTATTACAACTTCACCAAGGGTTGGAGATTTGTATGTGCTCGACATGTCGAAGACTACTGTGAATTCGACTGAACATCAAGCTTTTGTCTCGAAAGCTACTGAACGTGAATCGATTTTGTGGCACAAACGTATGGGACACCTTAGTTTGAGAAAGATGAACCATCTGATGCATAAGGATTTGGTTGTGGGAGTAAATGTGAAAGGTTTTCAGTTGCCGGAAGTCTGTATTTCGTGCAAAAAGGGAAAGCAATCCAAGAAGTCGCACAAAGCAAAGAAGTTTCACACCATCGACACTCCACTGGATCTTCTACATATGGATCTTTTCGGACCAATTAAATATGCGAGTGTGGAAGGGGACAAATATTGTTTAGTGGTGACTGATGATTATTCTCGATTCTCGTGGGTCATGTTTTTACGGGAAAAGTCTGAAACATTCGAGAATATCAAGCTGTTAGTTACAACGTTGGAAACACTGTATAAGCTGAAGGTTCGACGATTTAGAACTGACAACGGTACAGAATTTAAGAATCAGAGGATGGAAGATTTCTGCAAGGAACGAGGAATTCAACAACAATTCAGTGCAGCCTACACTCCACAAATGAACGGGGTTGCAGAAAGGAAGAATCGAACGTTGATTGAAGCAGCTAGGACTATGTTGGCTGATTCATCACTGCCAGTACGATTTTGGAATGAAGCGGTAGCTAATGCTTGTTACACTTTAAACCGAGTGCTAGTAGTAAAGCGTCATGAGAAAACCTGCTATGAGTTGTTGCAGAAAAGAAAGCCTAATTTGCAGTACTTGGAACCCTTTGGAGCTCCGTGTACTATGCTCAAACGCAAATCAGAGGGAAAGTTCGATGAAAAGGCAGTAGAAGGGATATTTCTGGGATACAGCACTCCTAACAAGAGAGTTTGGAATCCAGCTACTAAAGCTATTGAAGAATGGTATGAGGTGGACGTTCAGAAGTATTCTAAACCTATTCCTTCCAAAGGATATCCATGGATGTTTGACTATGATTCGCTGTTTGAATCATTTAATCTTCCTGAGTTTTCCGATGATGATATTGCAAGGTATTACTCTCACCAAGAAGCTTTGGAAGAGCCAATTCCTCAAGATACAGTAACTCCAACAGCGGCTACTCCTCCCAGTGCAGAAGATAATACTGCAGAGTCCCACGCAAATGATGATGGTTCCGATTCTGATGGCTCAGCTACTGTGACTGAGCAAGTTGAAAATCCTGATGTTACTAACTTGGGTCCTAATGTCGAAATTCCTCATACTCCGGCCACACGAACTGAACGTACTCACCCTGTTTCGAAAATAATAGGTGACCACACAGCAGGGGTTCGAACCAGAAGACAAATTCAAAGCGATGTTTACATTGACCTGTTTAAATCTGGGGATGTCACCTACTGTGCCCATGCATGTTTCATTTCTCAGATTGAACCGGCAAATATTGAAGAAGCTCTTCTGGATGACAACTGGATAAATTCGATGCAAGAGGAACTACTACAATTTAAGAAGCTGGGTGTCTGGAGGCTTGTTGCTAAGCCAAAAGGTGCAAAGTCTCTTGGTTGCCGCTGGGTCCACCGTTGCAAAAGGGATGATCAGGGTATAGTCGTCAGGAACAAGTCAAGGCTAGTGGTTCAGGGTTTCCGACAAATACCTGAACTGGATTATAATGAAGTGTTTGCTCCGGTTGCGAGATTGGAGGCGATTCGGATTTTTCTAGCCTTCGCATCATACAAAAGATTCACCGTTTACCAGATGGATGTAAAGAGTGCGTTTCTTTACGGGAATATTCGCGAAACAGTGTATGTTAATCAACCACCAGGTTTTGTAGATCCACTACATCCGGATAAAGTGTACATTCTTGATAAAGCACTTTATGGTCTACATCAAGCACCGCGCGCCTGGTATGAGACACTTGCAAATCATCTGATCGACAATGGCTTTCGTCGAGGTGTTATCGATTGTACGCTGTTCATTAAGGAAAGAGGTGACGACATTCTGTTGGTGCAAGTATATGTGGACGACATCATTTTTGGTTCTACTAATCAAGAATTGTGTACGGAATTTGAAGCGGTTATGACAAGCAAGTTTGAAATGAGTTCTATGGGTCCGATTAAGTTCTTTTTGGGGCTACAAGTAGATCAAACAGCAGAGGGAATCTTTATTCATCAGACAAAATATGTCAACGACATTTTGAAACGGTTTGAAATGTCGGAAACGAAGTCTGCTTCTACTCCCCTATCGGTGAATCACGGGATATCACCAGAAACTACGGGGGAGCCAATTGATCAGTCTCTCTATCGCTCCATGATCGGTTCTCTTATGTACCTCACCGCTTCTCGTCCAGATATTATGTTTCCTGTGTGCTTGTGTTCCCGATACCAAGCAGCACCAACTGTTGTTCATCTTCAAGCAGTGAAGCGTATTATGCAATATCTGAAGGGTACTCCAGATTTAGGTCTTTGGTATTCTAATGATGACCATTTTGAATTATCTGCTTTCAGTGATTCGGACTATGGAGGTTGCAAGAAGGATGCTAAATCAACTTCAGGAGGATGCCAGTTTCTCGGAACGCGTCTCATAACATGGCAGTGCAAGAAACAGACCGCTGTAGCATTGTCCACATGTGAGGCTGAATACGTAGCTGCGGCTAGCTGCTGTTCTCAGGTTATCTGGATTCAGCAACAATTACGTGACTACGGTTTGTCTATCTCTACTACTCCTATTTATGTTGATAATTCTGCTGCCATAGCTGTCACTAAGAATCCCGTACACCATCCTAAAACCAAACACATAGGCGTAAAATATCATTTCATTCGTGATTGCTTTGAAAAACATTTAATTGATGTCATTTATATCGAAACATTGTTTCAAAAGGCAGATATTTATACAAAAGCTTTTGATAAGTCTAGGTTTGGGTTTTTACTGCTGGAAAATGGTGTAGTCAAAAAGAGTGATGTCATTGAAGAACCTAAGTCGGACAAGTAACCGGGATTGTTTTGTATACTACGTTAAGATTTTCTCTTATTTTATTTTCTTCTTTTTAGTTTATAAAATTTCAAAAAATACAAAAAGATTTTTATTTTTAGAATTTTAGGGGGAGAAATAGTCATAAAAAAAAAAAAAAAAAAAAAAAACGGGGGAAGTGAGGAAATACTGAACTAAACTGAACATGTAAATTGTCAAAAAGTATGCTGAACGTAACGTTTATACATGACAGTTGTAGGATATATTGGTAGGCTTATCTCACTGAAACTTGATGAAAATTAATCATTTTTAAATTGGTTATCGCAGATATCAAATTTTATTTTAAATCATTATGGATATGTCTCAAAGACTGTCTAAATGATATCTGGAGATCAATAACAATTGAGAACACTGTAAACAACACACAACAGTCGGAATTAAAGGTTTTTAAATATTATGATTAGCTTTTGTCTTGTAGTGTTTGTGGCTTTTCGCTGGATTAATTCGAAAATAGTAAATATTAGGCGTAATATCAGAAAATAAATACAGTATGTCAGTATTTATTGAAGCAATTAAGGGCCATTTCAGTGATTTTGGGATAACAGTCTTGAATGATTTGATCAAGATCAATGAATTTAAAGAAATGATGTGAATACCAAAATAGACTCAGTTTATTCAAGATCAAATACAAAGTAAGAGATAAGTAAACAACTTCAAAAATACCTTGATGGATGAACAGAAATATAAGGTCGAAAGAATGATCATATTTCGAGCATTCCAAATAAAGGGTGAGGAAGTACTTAAAATCTTCAAAAATACCTTGATGGATGAACAGAGTTATAAGGTCGAAAGAATGATCATAACTCGAGCATTCCAAATAAAGGGTGACGAAGTGCTTATTCTCTGAATGGTGTAACTTAAACGTTTTAACGATCAAGAATCACTGGTCCTTATTGCCTGTGCAGTGGATGTCATACTGACATACGAAATAAATATTATGATATTACGTCTGGTATTTAGGAAGATAGAATTGAAAAGGCTGAAAAGTTAAGAGGACAAATACACGAACATACGTACAATTCTAATCATGATATAATTTTTGGTGACTGTTAAAATTAAAAATGTGTGTTGATATCTATGTTCAAAATATTGGGAGATCTTAGCGAGATAACCAGTTTAAAAGAAAAATGTCAAGTGAATGTTTGTTTAAGTTTAAGAGGACAAATATACCAATAATCGTCAATTGATATGTTAATAGTTACTACGAAAAATGAATGACAATGCTATGTTTCAGTATCAGTCTGATCCCTTATTCGAAAAACACAAAAAGAATGTGAAATTTTCAGTTTATGTAGCTGTTAGTTAAACTTTTAAACTTTCAGTAGTTTGTCGTAGTTAGAATTTCCTTTGATTTACCAAAAACAGAAAAATACAAAAAGATTTTTAATTTTTAGTTTTTCTTTATTTTTCATTTTGTTAGTTTTACGAATGCTTGTCGTGACTTGAGATTTAAATGTGAAACAGAGATTAATGTCAAATTCGTAAAGTCATAATTGTTGATGAAGTCTTTGGTTAGAATCTTTTGAAATTATGTTTCATTGAGCAAAACGTTTATCTTCTCTGAAATTGATAATTTCTGTGTGCTTAACGTTTATTTGGTGTTTGATTTTGAAGAAAAGTGAAATTTTAAGCTTATGAGTTCGACAGGTCATTCGTGCGAATGTACATCACATACGTACGAATCAACAACTTAATCGCACGAATCAAAGGGAAGGTATTGTTTAGGTTGAAAATTCTCCTTCGTGCGAATGTTCTTCACATTCGTGCGAATGTCCTTCACATTCGGGCGAATGTCTTTCACATTCGTGCGAATGAGAAACGGGTATATATATGTTTGAGATTCGTCTGCGCTGTTCACTTTTATGCCACATTCGTCCGAACTGAGACTCAAATTTTCTCCAAAATTTCAACTCGTTAAAAGGAGTTTTTGAATCCCAGTTTATTGTGTAAACTTGAATTCCGAATCCAACAGTACTAACCACGTAAGTTATAGTGACTGTTTCAGGGTTTAATCGTTGATTTTAAGTCCGAAAATACCGTTAATCAATTGGTCATCTATATGTGTTTGAAATGGTTATTTGGGTTAGGGGTTTAGTTAATCGAGGGATTGCGAACTTGTTGGTGTGATTTTTGTGGTCTAAAACAGGCGTTGTGAAAATCTAGGTTTTTGGAAAACCAACAGTTCCGATGAACTCCATTCGCACGAATGTAGTTTCATCCGTGCGAATAGGATTCTCATTCGTGCGAATGTTTAAGTCATTCGTACGAAGGTGCAAAATGTAATCCATTTGTTTTGATTCACTCATTCGTACGGATGACCTGAACAGAAATTTTAAAACCGTTTGAATTTTATTCTAACTGTTTTGCTTTCTAATGTTTATATTTCTGTTTGCAGAAAAATGGCTGAAATCCCTGCTTCTAATGTTGATGCAACCGTGGCACAATCTTCTCAATCGCAAAGCGCTGGTTTGGTCGTTGGTACGAAGAACAACATGTGCGCTCATCTGAACGAGGAAACTCGCAATGCCACTCGTTTTGCTGGAATTATTAAATTCTTGAAGAGATCAAGAATTTTCAAGGCTATTTCTACTGAGCATGTGCCCTATTTGAGTCATGTATCAGCCTTCTGGGAAAATGCTGAAGTCATACGTGCAGACAGCAAGGTTCAAATTCGCAGTTCCGTTCACGGGACTGATGTTGTGGTTGATGAGCAAGTCATTCGAGAAGTTATTGGTTTTGAGGATGAAGCTAGAATGCCCACGGTGCTGAACAAATATCTCGTCAGAGGGTTGTTCCTCAGGGTGAAGTACAATGGGGATATCGAAAAAGGAGTGCTCACGAAGTCAGGTCTCAGCATACAGTACAAGTATCTATGCCATGTGTTGCAGCATTGTTTAAGCACCCGGAGATCTGGACATGATGAAATGCGAGAGTCTATTCAGAGCGCATTTGCTGCATTGGTGCTCAACATTCCATTTAACTTTTCGGGAATGATTTTGCAGCACATGACGGAGAATTTGGAGATAAAGAAGCATAAGTATTTGATGTATGCTAGATTTGTGCAGATGATCCTGGATGCGAAGATTCCAAACCTGCCAAAGAATGATGAAGATGCAATCCAGCTAGACGTGATGAATGATGGAACTATGGTACGCATGCTTTCATACAAGGGCAAGAATGTGAAGCCTAAGGAGAAGAGATTGATTGGGCATCTTGCTAAGCCAGAGTATGTTTGTCCTGGCGGCAAGAAATGGCGACACGAGGACAGTGATTCAGATACTGAGGATATAGTTGTGCCTCAATCTGATTCCGAGGAGGAGGTTATTCCTGTTGAATCTCCTGTTACTGGTACATCGTCATCACAAGTTGAGTTACGTGATGAAGACGATGTCGTTTTGAGTGCTGAGGCAACTCCTTCATTAAAGAAAAGGAAAGCTGCTGGAAAGTCGTTAAGAGATATTATCAAATCTTCAAAACGTTTCAAGCATGTGAAACGTACTGATCTTATTCCAACAACTGCCAGCACAGCAACTCCAGTTCCTCCTCCTATGGCATCTCAACAACAACAAGGTCCTCAACGAAGCGAACCTATCATGACGACTGCCACCATAACCACAACAACTGGTGGTGGATCATCGTCGTCGTCTATGATTCCTGATTCAGCTCAGCTCTCGATTTTAAACTCGATGTTATTGAGTGTTTTGGCAAAGCAACAGCTACAGGACGACGAAATTAAGAGATTGAACGTTTTGATGGCTAAAGGGGAAGCCGAAAGAGCTGAAATGGCGAAGAAGATTGAGGATCAAAATCTGTTGCTTGATTCTCAGAAGCAGTTGATTGAGAATCAGAACAAGGAGTTGGTGCTTTTTAAAGAAAAGGTCAAGAGTTTGGAGGATGCTACAAATAAAATACAAGACAGTATGATTGCAGGGGATGATGGAATATTCAGACTCAATGCACCAGCCGATGCCTCTGCTGACCCGGCTGGTGAAGATAGCGAAAACACTGAGTCTGATGAAGATGGTAAAGAACATCAGAGTGAATCCCAGCATGATATTACTCCCATTTCACATAAAAAGTCCAATTTAACTTACATTTTGGATATGCAGGGGGTAATACAGTTTAGTGTTGATCACGACAAAGAAGAAGGAGAGATCGTACATAGCTTGTCCAAAGAGCAGATTGCAGAACTATTTGAGATGAATCCTGATGACGTTATGTCTGATGAATCTGCATCTGTTTCTGAAGTTAATCCTCCTGATTCTGAAGCTGATGATGATGAGATAGAGTTCGCGCAAAATGTTGATTCAGCAGAGCCTATCTATCAATCTTCTGATTTCAAAGATCTTCCAGATGATGATGAAATGTTTGATGTAAATGATGAAGATCTTAACCGAAAGTTAGAGAAACTTCCAGAAGCCAGTCAAGCTACACCAAATCAAGAAGAAATGAGTGTCAAGAAAGCTGAATGGCTTCAGGCTATGAAAGATTGTATTCGACCGCCTAAACAAGTTGTCCAACCAGAGTATACGAAGTTTTATTTCTTGAAGGGTGCAAAGACTGAAGGCCAGATAATAAGTTGGGCATACTTGGAGGATTTGAATGTTTATGCCGTCAAGAGAGAACGAGGCATAGATTACTTCAAACGCGCTCACGATTTGAAGACGCTGCCATATTTTGACATGATGCAGTTGGCTCGTCTTAAGTTGCTATACAGTGAAAAAGATGATAGAGCAACTTGGTTGGAAAAACAGCTTTGGTTTGAGTTCAGAAATCAGTGGAAGTACCTAAGGCCGCAGTTTCCGAAGATTACTTACTCCAAAGATCGAAAAAATCGGAGAACAGGTAAATCTGTGAAGCATGTCAAGTATCAAGCGCCGAAGGTAATGGAGAAGATTCCACTACGCCAAATGCAAGCTGGTTTTCATCGAAGATTCAAGTGGTGGTATTATGATGATCGCACCACTGAAGCTGTGATTGTGATGGAGCATAAAGGTGTTTGGGAAACTCTGAGAATTTTTGATCCAATGTGGATTAGAAATTTCTCTGATGATGATATTTTTTGTCTGTTTGAATGTCCTATATTCTTTGATGTCAAGGATATGGATCAAGCGATGCGTTTCAACAAGATTGTACGTGTTTGTTTCGCTTACAAGATCCACGCTTAAGAGGGCAGATCAAAGACGTGTTTTGGGAAGCAGCAGAGATTTTTTGAAGACTGAAGACATAGAATCTAGTTCCTAGGGGGAGTTTGTAGGTGCATTTCGTTAGTTACTAGATTCGTATGTAATTAACGTTTATATCAGTCTTTATATTGTTTGGTTGAATATTAATATTGAATGTTTGATTAATTATATGCATGAACGTTTACGTTGTTATGAATTAATCAAATATGTGTTTTGTGATGTTTTAATAATATTCAGATACATTCGCACGGATAAGGATGATATCCGTGCGCATGAAGGTTTCTTTCGCACGAATCAGTTAAGTAAACTAAGTGTTTATTAACAGGTTACATTCGTACGGACGAGAACATGTCCGCACGAATAGGAAGTCATTCGTACGAATGAGATCACATTCGTACGGATGAAAAGCTGGGCCTATATATACCCAGCTAGTTTCTGCTCCGCGGTAAGTTTTGCTAGGGTTTTCGTTTGCGTGCCAAATTGCTGCTGCTCCATTTCATAGTGTTCCAAAGTGTTATTAAAGTATAATCAATCATCCGAATAGTCTTCCTTAGGTCCAATCTTATCAACTATCGTTGGTTTGATTCCGTTTCCGAAGGTTCTATATTCGCTAGATAATCGATAGTTTATTTCCGCTAGATTATTGATAAAACGTTGACTCTTAAGATCCATACAACCCCAACAAAGGTGCATTTCGTTAGTTACTAGATTCGTATGTAATTAACGTTTATATCAGTCTTTATATTGTTTGGTTGAATATTAATATTGAATGTTTGATTAGTTATATGCATGAACGTTTACGTTGTTATGAATTAATCAAATATGTGTTTTGTGATGTTTTAATAATATTCAGATACATTCGCACGGATAAGGATGATATCCGTGCGCATGAAGGTTTCTTTCGCACGAATCAGTTAAGTAAACTAAGTGTTTATTAACAGGTTACATTCGTACGGACGAGAACATGTCCGCACGAATAGGAAGTCATTCGTACGAATGAGATCACATTCGTACGGATGAAAAGCTGGGCCTATATATACCCAGCTAGTTTCTGCTCAGCGGTAAGTTTTGCTAGGGTTTTCGTTTGCGTGCCGAATTGCTGCTGCTCCATTTCATAGTGTTCCAAAGTGTTATTAAAGTATAATCAATCATCCGAATAGTCTTCCTTAGGTCCAATCTTATCAACTATCGTTGGTTTGATTCCGTTTCCGAAGGTTCTATATTCGCTAGATAATCGATAGTTTATTTCCGCTAGATTATTGATAAAACGTTGACTCTTAAGATCCATACAACCCCAACACTTTTCAAAATCCTTACACATTTGATTATCGGTGGAACCGAAGATAATGTCATCCACGTAGACTTGAACCAATAGTTTAGCCTTGGGCGAATCTTTGATGAAAAGGGTGCTATCGATACGACCTCTCTTGAAACCGGATTCTAAGAGAAAAGTTGATAATGTTCCATACCACAGACGAGGGGCTTGATGAAGACCGTACAAGGCTTTGTTGAGCTTGTAAACCTTATCAGGGTGTTATGGGTCTTCGAAACCGGGGGGCTGCTGAACATAGACGGTGTCATCGATTTTACCATATAGGAAAGCACTTTTAACATCAAGTTGGTAAACTGTAAGTCCCATGTGAGAGGCATAGGCTAAGAAGAGGCGAACGGCCTCGAGGCGAGCGACTGGGGCGAAGACATCCTGAAAATCCAATCCTTCTTCCTGATAAAAGCCTTGGACCACTAAGCGAGCTTTGTTGCGAGTGATAATTCCACGGTCATCCCGTTTGCATCGGAAAACCCATTTAGTGCCTATAGCGTAGGCGTCGTTGGGTAGGATCACGAGTACCCAGACTCCTAGTTTCTCAAACTGAGCTAATCCTTCTTGACAGGCGTGTACCCAATTTGCGTCTTTGAGGGCCATATGGATATTGGCAGGGACTTCTTGGGAAACGAAGCAGAAATAGCGACAGTTGTTGAAATCCTCGGAGGTCGTGGCAAAGGCATACATGCCTTGCAGATCCTCTAGTTGCGCTCGAGTTTGAACATTTGCGTTGGGATCACCAATAATGTTTTCGAATGGGTGAGCCTGGTGAATTGGAGACACGACGTGCGGTTCTGAAACATCGTCTTGAGCGTTTGCAGTAAGTGGTTCTGCCACATTTTCTGGATCATCGGCTGGAGTGTCGTCAACGAGTGGTTCTGCCACAACATCTTGATCATCTGCTTGAGCGTCGGTGTCAGCTGGTTCAACAACAATGTCTTGAATGACTTGTGTACGAGGAAAGACTGAATCTTCATCATCAGAAGAGAAACTCGGGTTCTCTGTTCCTGGAAGAGTCACACTAGGAGAAAGGTTAAATGATTTAAACAATGCATCATAGTCGAAAGCAATGGCTGGACCGTTCTGTTTTTCAAAAATGTAGCTGGTTATTTCTAAGTTAAAAACAATTTCCACTGTGCGGGAAAGTTTGAGATAAACTCTTTTGTTAGCGCAACCCTCAACATACCCGAGAAAGTATCCCTGGACTGCTTTAGGTGCGAACTTAGTGGTGTAATTTGTTTTCAAAACGGTGCAGGGAGCCCCAAAAGGTTCTAGACCAACAAGATTTGGCTTACGACTATTAAGCAGTTCATAAGTTGTTTTATCAAACCGTTTCATCGTCAGCACTCGATTAAGGACATGACAAGCTGTATTCACGGCCTCCCCCCAAAAAATAACAGGGAGGAGTGAGTCAGCGAGCATGGTACGTGCAGCTTCTATCAAGGTTCTGTTTTTCCTCTCAGCGACTCCATTTTGTTGTGGCTCATATGGAGCGTTGTGTTGTTGAACTATCCCATTTGCAAGGCAATAGAAGGTCATAGTAGAGTTCTTGAATTCTGTCCCGTTATCGCTGCGTAAACGTTTGACTTTGGCGTTGTAAACATTTTTGATCATGTCAAAGAAGTTGATTAGTGTGCCAGCTGTTTCACTCTTAGTAGCCAAAAAGTAAACCCAAGAGTAGCGAGTGTAATCATCGGTGATCACGAGACTGTAATATTTTCCTCCGAAACTTCTTTGTGCAATGGGGCCGAAAAGATCAGTATGCATCAGCTCGAATGGTGTCTCAATCGTATTAATGGTCTTTGACTTGTGATGTTGCTTGTGTTGTTTTCCAAGTTTGCATGGAATACATTTGTCTTCATACTCGAAACATTTGAGTGGAACTCCATTAACTAGCCCTTTCTTTGTGATCTCGTTCATTTTCCGAAAGTGTAAATGTGCCATCTTTCTGTGCCAAATCATGGCTTCTTCACTAGTAGATTTCGACAATAGACATGTTGAGTCGGCGGTGGTTTCTGTGTTGTTCATATCCATAATGTACGTATTTTTAGTTCTTGGTGCACGCATCAGTATCAGATCCTCAGGGATATCAATTCCTGATTTGAGAATCAAAACTTCCTTCTTGGTAAAATACACGGGATTATCGTTGTCGCAGATTTGAGAGACACTCAGCAAATTGTGTTCTAGCTTCTTAACGTAAAACACATCCTTCAGTGTTATTTTGCCATTTGTAACTGATCCAATTCCAGTTATTTCTCCACCTTTATCTCCAGCAAAATTTACGCGTCCTTTCTTTCCGGGTTCGAAGTTGTTCAGCAACTTTCTTTCTCATGTCATGTGCCTGGAACAGCCACTGTCAACGTACCAGTTGTTGACGAGTCGGTGACTCGGTTCCTGCACGTAAAATTAAATCATTAGTTCTCATTGGGAACCCAGGCCATAACAGACCTGGATTGACCATTCTCAGTCACATAGTTGACCCTTTTGTAAACTCCCTTGTTTTGGTGAGAAATTGGAGATGTGTGACGAGTAGAGTAATG
The DNA here is from genome assembly GCA_910822075.1 of Senecio squalidus. NCBI lineage: Eukaryota > Viridiplantae > Streptophyta > Magnoliopsida > Asterales > Asteraceae > Senecio > Senecio squalidus. The sequence continues at coordinate 9,579,540 of CAJVGC010000060.1, read as the reverse complement.
ACTGTTAGAGTTATACGGAACTCTATGACTCATCTGGGGGGAACTATAACGGTGAGAGGTGAAATGATGATGACGTGGTTCATAATGATGTCGTGGAGGACTGTTATGATAATTGTCATGATGGTATCGTGGAGGACTTTGATAATTATTGTGATGGTGATATCGTGGAGGACTGTGAGAATGTTGTTCATGATGGTGTTGGCGATAAGATGGAACGAAAGGTTGTTGTGGATGCTGGTGAGGACGTTGATTAAAGCTTCCTATGCTTGGTTTATGGTACCCATGATTTCGTGAATTTGTGTCTGTACGTTCATGTTGTGGGTTTCGTAGGATTTGAACTGGTTTTGTGGGAATGGATTTGGGTGGCTGTGGGGGCGTGGATTTGACTTGAGGTTCTTTGCGTTTATCCGTGCAGACTGAGGCCACGTGTCCACGCTCACGACATTTGAAACAATTTAAGGTTTCCCTTTTATTTAACTGATCTGGTTCAGTATCTGAGGACATGCTTTGCTTGGATTTGATATCTTTGCTTGAAGTGAATGTTTTGAGCAGAGGTTCGCACGTTGAATTTGGAGTCTGAACTCTTGTGGGTTGGTTCTCTTGAGGTTTCGTGTTGGCTTGGTCCTTAGAGTTTGAAGATTCACATTTTTCAGACTGTGGAGGCTCGGATTTGAAGAAACTAAAGTTGTTATTAAATGGAGGTGGTGTTTCGTTATATCCTAGACCTTCGGTTTTTCCACTGGTGCGTTGACGACTCAAGATAGAGTTCAAGGTACTGGAAGAAGTACGAAATTGCTCGATCTTCCTTTCCTGCTCAGTTAATCGTATTTCACAATTGTTTAACTCTTGGACTTTCTCAGCAAACTTTTTCTTTTCATTTTCAAGACATTCATATAAATTATCAATTTGACGTGTTAAGGCACTGACATTTGACGAAAGTTCCTGGCGGTCCTTCTCGTTTTGATAATATTTCTTAGCAAAATCATCTTTTTGACAAGTTTTTAGTGATAAATTTTGCTTAAGTTCAGTTTGCTGAGATTCCAAATGAGATACTGACTTAGCCAGTTTATCATTTTGTAGAGTCAAAATGGTGTAAGATTTACAAAACTCCTTCATGTATTGAAAATCAAGAATGTGTCGTCCCGTCAATTTGAAGTACTTATGTTACCGTTATTATTTATATTTTATTCGCAATTGATTTCGACCCTTGTATTACGCTTTGTTTTGCTCACGATTTACTGTTATTGAGTATCGGGATTTCTGTATTTGCTTTTTCGTCCCTCGAGACGTAATAATATTAATTTATCTAAGTGCCAATTAGTTAGTATCCTCATAAATATAAGTTAGAAGGTTTATGCCAAATTTGTCGGTTATCGGATCCTTTACCCTCGAGATATCGTGTTTTTGCTCTTGTGTAATCCTTTACCGAAATCGTGCGAATCTCAAAATCGAAAGTGAAAATATAATATTAAATGAACCTAATATAAAGTAAATCAAAGTATGAAATTTCCTAAGTTCAACGCAAAAAGAATCGGGAGTTTTCGACGAACGAAACTCCTTAACGGTCGAAAACAAGTCTGCAGAGCCAACCGACCAGCCAGCAGCTGGCAGGGATTCAGCCGACGGCTGAGCCTCTCCAGCCGGCGGCTGGATGGGTCTGGACAGGTGTTTGATGACTCATTTTTGCATGAAAAACGATTGGGGACACTTGGCTAAGCCCTATTCGACCCCATACTGCCAGAAAACACTGCACCAAGTGATATTATCACTTTCTTTTCCATTTTTTTTCTTTCATTTTTATTATCACAATCACACACACATCAAAGTGTTTTCCCCAAACTCTCTCAAACTTCACCCTTTCTTCACTTTGAAGCTGTGATTCCAGCCAATATTCACCATTTAAAACACCTAAACATCACAATAATCAAGTATATTCATCAAAGGGAGCATGGAGTGGTGATTTTCCGGGTGGTTTCTTGAAGTTCTTCATCATTTTTGGGTCTAAATCTTCATCAAAATCTCCATCAAGTTCAAGCTATATCATCACACACTCTATTATTGCGGTATAATAACTTTTACTGATTTTATTTACATTTTATCATTTTATTACATGCATGTATCATCAAAGATCATATAAAGGTTTTTTATAAAAGTTTCTATGGAGATTTATCTAAAAACATAAATTTTATAAACTTTTACCTTAGATCTTGCTATAAAAATATGTTATTTGAAGAAATAAATGGATATTATTAAGGGTTTTTAAGTTGCATGTCGAAATCTACCGAAAATACTCTTGAAAACGCTTAAAAACGCAAAAATGACGAAAATCCGAAGCTGACTGTGGGCTTCCAGCCGGCGGCTGGATCAATCTGTTAACATAAATTCTTCGTTTTGCTAATTATCGGTGGTTGTGTTGTGTTTTGGAGGCGGATATTCTCATCACTACACCACTGAAGTTGTCATTCCAGATCCTTGTCCAATCAAGCGGGTGTTAGCGGTATAATTTGTTGTCCTTGTGAATCTTTTGATTTCGTTATATTCGTTATTCGGTTTTAGCCTTGAAAACGGTTAGGATAACCAACACTCGTCGTATTTTATCGGATTGGACTGAGATTTGGACAATAATGTTAAAAGTATAATCTAACCAAAGTATTGTATTAAACTTATTATTGTATTATGTACTATGAATAAGGTTTAAAATGAAATTGTTGTTAAGCGGGAAAGTGTATGAATTTTGGACGAATGTTTTAAGACGCGGAAGCGCTGCCGAAATTTCATCTCACGACTTTTTACGACATTAAAACACTTATATAAATAAATTGTATTCAAAAGTAACACATATTACAATAATATTGTCTTTGGACTCAAAGACACCAACGCAATCACAAATGTCATAATATTACTTAAAACGGATATTTTCAACCTTTTTGCGATATATTAAACTTCGCCACATATTTGATCATCGTTTTAATTCAACGAAATATGTTTTACGACAAGCTTTATAAAATGGTTTTGAAAGGTATTTTACTCTAAATATTTTGGCATGAAAAGACTTCAAATTACTCAAAGTGTCAAATTGGACTTTTAAATTTATTTTGACTTTAATAAGTCAATATAATTGACATTTGACCTTAATAAGTCAACATAATTGACATTTAACTTTTATAAGTCAACTTAATTGACCTTTGACTTTTATAAGTCAACATCTTAATTTTGGTCGACATAATGAACATTTGTTTTAATAATCCTTTCGACTTGGAGTTATCATTTGCTTCCAACGGTCGCTGTTGACGTGAAAGATCGATATCTTGCCGATCGGCCCCTTTTCTGGCGCGGAGCATCGTCTTCTTAATCCGTCATCCTTATTCGACTTATTAATCGTTGGAATGTTATATTAAACTTAATCGTAACCGACAAGGCTAAACCGAACTATACTTGTAGAGATACTGAGACTATATTATTGCTGTTTAGGGCACTTAGACGGTGGAGTTGTAGCTCCGTGATTGTTTATCTGGGATTTGCTGAAGCTTGTATTGTGAGTTATTCGTAGCCCTTGTCTTTACTATTTTAGGGCTGTAAAGCGTACTTTAAAAATTGTCTGTTTACATAGTATGGCGTAATGTATATTTTGTCTGCTTAAATGGTAGACGTCATCTTGTCTGCTTAAATGTTAGACGTCATCTTGTCTGCTTAAATGTTAGACGTCATCTTGTCTGTTTATATGTTAGACGTCATCTCGTCTGCTAATTTTTAGACGTCATCTAGTCTGCTTAACGCTAGACGTTATCTTGTTTGCTAATAAATTGCTAGACGTTATCTTATATCTTGCCTACTAAATTTTTAGATGTTGTTGTATTTCTTGTCTACTTAATCGTTAGACGCCATTGATTACCTTATTTCCTAAGAGAATAGGTCTACCTTATAAACTTGTCGTTGGGTCAACTTTTACTTAAAATTGCGAATAATTCACCAACATGTTGTTGATGTCGTTTTAACGCTTTGCAGGAAATTGAGGATTTCCGTTGATCATGCCTTAGTTTATTTTCGGATCGCTGCTTTTGGGAAATTTGAATTTGAATTGCTTATTGTAATTTCCATGACGATCCGTTTGTTTATTTCTTTTGGAATTGTATTGTACTTGGCGTCTTATCGCCTTTGACTTTATGATGTATTTTGTAACATTTGGCATGATCTATTTAATTTGATGTTTTGTTTATCGGTTATATTGTTGTAATCTTGACTCTTGATATTATAACTGGAACATTCCGTGTTTCCGCTCCAAGCGGGGTGTGACAAAGAAGTACCTTTGACTTATCCGAGTTGAGATCAGCCATTTTAGCGATGAAGTGTTTATTGGATAGATCTACTGTACAGCTACAGATTTCTGTGTTGTCTTTAGTATCTTCAACATCTTGAGCTTTTTCTTCATTTGAGCTTTGGTCGATGTCAGTACCTGATGCCCTCTCTGTTTCGTTAACTTCACTGCGTAATTCCTCGATGGATGCCATGAGGGCTTGATTCCTTTCATCAGTGCAGATTTGCCAATCGTATGTACGATCATCGTGTTGAACTATCATAGCCTGTGAAGTTAAACTGCGTTGTGGTTGAGAAGAAGTGGTTCTAGTGTTGTCTTGAGTTGGAGCATATTCAACCTTAGGTTGTTGACACTCTCTAGTGAAGTGGCCATGTCCTTTACAGTTGTAACAGCGGACCTTTGAGTTATCGAAACCTGCTTTTCCAGTTCTAAGACTTCGTCATGTTCTTGTCATAAAGCGCTTGATTCGGTTAGTAATCATGGCAGTTTGCCATTGTAAGTCCATTTCCTCTAAATCATCTTGATCGACTTGACTAAAATATTCATCCCATAATCCTGGATCTGTGATTTTTCCTTGAACTTGATTTCCATAAGCTGATAAAAAACTAGAAAGAATTTATAGGCTTTCTTCTGCTGATTTGACACTCATAGGCATTTTTTGATGAGTTGTGGTAGCTTTATGTGCAGCAGTTGATGTTTCAGTGACTGAACCTTTTGAAGTGTCAGAAGGCGTCTGATCTTTGTCAGAGAAGAATGCAGTAGCATTTCCTGAAGAATTAGACTCTGTAGTTTGCCCAAATGGTGTCTGATCAGTTATTGCGTTTGCAGTGAGACGAGTTAACTCGTATCCTCGAAATCTTTCAAGTATGTTTGCAAAAGTTGGTGGATTTCGACGTAATTCATCTATGTTTTCAATTTCATCCTTCATTATGTTGACATAGATTTCCCATCGCTTAGGTAGAGCTTCTAAAAATCTTTCTATTATCTCCTCTTCATTAATTGTTTCACCTACTCTGTAGAGATGGGTAAGCAGTTAAAAATATCTATTGACGGTATCTTCAAATTCTTCGTTGATTTCTGCTCTAAATGTGGAGAATTGTCGTTTAAGCAGGTTTGCTCTATTTTTCTTTTGTTTGGCATTTCCAGCGTTCTGAGTTTCAATAGCTTTCCAGAGTGCATTTGCAGTGATAAACTTTTGACAGATATGCGTCATTTCTATTGGTAAGGGCAATTTCAGACTTGCCCAAGCTTTATTTTCAGCGTCATAAACTCTACGTTGTTCAGTTGTGAGTTCATTGTGTGGAACTTGTGTAGATATACCGCCTGCGGCATTATTTGTTGGAGCGACATATGCTGTTTCGATATTTAACCACATTTGAACATCATTATATCGACAAAAAGACTCAAATTTATCGACCCAGTCATAATATTGTGAAGCGTTGAGTAGCTTAGGAGGAACGTTAAGCGATTGTTTTGAATCCATTTCGACGAAGATGTAAGTCACGAAGATGTGGGTTACGAAGATGTGTGTCACGAAGATGTGTATCACGAAGATGTAATCACGAAGATGTAAGTCACGAAGATGTAGTCACGAAGATGTAGTCACAAAGATGTATGTCACGAAGATGTATGTCACGAAGATGTATGTCACGAAGATGTAATCACGAAGATGTATGTCACGAAGATGTAATCACGAAGATGTATGTCACGAAGATGTAATCATGAAGATGTAAGTCACGAGGATGTAGTCACGAAGATGTAAGTCACGAGGATGTAGTCACGAAGATGTAGTCATGAAGATGGTGTTCGGCGAAGGTGGGTGTCAGTCACGAAGATGATGTTCTGCGAAGATGGGTGTCAGTCACGAAGATGATGTTCGGCGAAGATGGGTGTCAGTCACGAAGATGATGTTCTGCGAAGATGTTCACAAACTTAGTTATTCACGAAGATGAACTACTAACGAAGATGATCCACGAACGAAGAAGTCTAAGAAGATGATCCACGAACGAACATGATTCACGAACGAATATAAGTCTACGAAGAAGTCTACGAAGAAGATGATCCACGAACGAAGATGATCTCGAAGAATTTAATCCACGAAATAAGCCCACGAACTTTGATCCACGAACAAGCAGAAAACCCTAATATTAACAAATCGCCGCCGAAGATGTAGTAGGAACCCTAATTTTCACGAACAGCCGTTGAAGTTGTAGTAAGAACCCTAATATCCAGAATCGATTAAAGAACCTGAAATTTAACCCTGAACCAAATCTCGATAGAGAGCAAACGATGCGTTTGCTCTGATACCAATTGTAGGTCCCAGTGGTCCGATCTACAGGATTAAACTATACCAATTACGAGGCGGAATCTCGTAATCAATAAAACACGCAGGTTATAATCGAATGTAATAAACACAAAAACACAATTACCGAATTCTTAATACTTTGATTAACAAAGACTGTTACAATCCAAAAGCATTAACTCCGAATTCTCTCTAAACTGACAACCCTAAACTGATCTGAACACCTCTATTTATAGAGTAACATGTCCAGCCAGTTTGGGCTTGGGCTTTACTGGGCCTCACGGACATGCAAGTCCGTGAGCAGCCCATTAAGCTAAGTCTATACAAGCTAATACAGTAATATATAAACAAAACAGAATAGAACATCCAGTCATTACATTCTTGCACCAACAAATAGGGAGGGGGAAGACCATTTGGAAAGGGCTCACACTACTGGTTTCCTTACGTCTCATAGTGAGGTCCAGGACAGTGTGAACATCACTAAGACCTAATCCAAGGCAACACTATCCTTTGATGTTGCATTTGTGGCATCTTTGGAAGGTGGTCACGGGTGCCGAGAAACCATGGGGGAGGGAACAGCCTCTGCAGGGGTGAGGATAGGATAGAAATACTTTGATCAACCACATGTTGGTACTCAACAGGAAAAGGGTGAGGATAGAAATACTTTGTTAAATCTTGAATTGATGGATATGTACCAAACTGTCATTGTTAAAGTGGATAAACAAGTGGAGGAACTTGCCACTTTAACTCAATTAGTGCAGCCACTGGTGTCACAACAAGCCATACTTACAGCTCAACTGTTGCACAAAACTCCATCCACAAGAAGCATTGGCACATCACCAAAGTCCTCCAGCTCTTCTTCTTCAGATGACTCTCCTCCTGGTGACAAAAAGGGGGAGAAAGAAATTGAAGATATTTTATCAACAGAAGAGGATGCTGATCTTAAGGGGGAGGAAAGAAAAAGTGATGACACTTTTATAACTGCTACATCATCACATGAAGAAGTGGAAGGTGAAAGGATGGCGATTGATGAAGAAGATGATAAGGAGGAGCAGCATACATTTAAGGGGGAGCAGGAGATGGAAGTTGAAAAAGAAGAAGTTATTACTACTGCAAAGATTGATGGTCATAATTTCTATTGCAAAGCTTGTTACTATTGCCCCTCTACTTTCTACTGAAGACCCAATCACTACTGCTCCTATTACAACAACTGTTTCTACTGAAGGGGTTATTAATACTGAAGATCCAGTTACTACTGCCAGTTCAACTCCTACTGATCTTCTAGTTTCTACTAAAGCTACTACAGTCTTAATTCCTCCAACAGTATCAATTCCTATGGGTGAAGCTCCAACAACAATATTTACTGAAAGCAACAGTTACTACAACTGTTTCTAATGCTTCATCAACTCCTACTGTTGATGAACAAGCAGCAGCTGCTGAACTCTTAAAGCTAGAAAGAAGAAAGATCCTTGAACAAAGGAAGATTGAGCAAGCTTCACTGCCCAAACAGAAAGCTGTTGTCATACCTGTTGCACCTGACAATACTAAGCTGGTAGAAGGAGTTGATTTTGTCTTTGATCCAACTGTATCATCAGGTATGAGACCAATTATACCTCCACACAATGTTGACATTCCTAAAGTAATTACTCAAGTTGAGTCAAGTGAGAAAGCTATGGGAAAGAAGGTAATGGTTGATACAAGTGAAAAAGAAAAGCAAAAGAAAAAGAAAGAAAAAGAGGAGAAGCTAGCTAACTTTGCTGCTTTTCAATTTGCTGTTGAAGATTTGGATGTGGGAACCGATCCAGCTACCATTGTAGAAATACACACCAAGCTTCAAATTGCTGAAATGGAAAAGATAAAGAAGTTAAGAGAAGAAGAGATAGCATTGAAAGCTGAGCTAGAACAGGAGATGGCAGATCTGGCTCAAATTGAAAGAGATAAGAAAAGGAAAGCTTCAAAGAAACAATCCACTCAAAAAAAGCTAGCTAGTGATAGGCAAAAGTTCATCTCATACTTAAAGACCAAAGGCTACAATGGAAAATCATTGGGGCCAATGAAGATTGGGAACTTACTTGCTTTAGTTGAGAAGGAAAGGAAGAAAGACTCTCAGAATAAATTGCAACTTACAAAACAAGAAAATCAGAAACAATATGAGTTAGAGAGGTCTTTAAAGAGAGCTCATGAGACAGGGAGAAAAATGTTTGATACTCAAGGAAAGGAAATTCCAAATCTTTTTGCACCTGCTAAACCAAGCTCACCTGAGCAGCTGAAGAGGAAGAAGTCTTATTCTACAAGAGTTCCAATGAAGAAACCCAAGACTAGCTGACATTCCTACTTCAACTACTGTTGCTCAAGGAAGTCAAAGTGTACCAACTTTTAAAATCAAGAAAGAACCAATTGTCATTGAAGAAAAGGAAAATGATATTGAAATATCAGAAGATGACTGTTCAGCCTTGATTGTACAAGAAGAAGGACTTCGGATTGAACCACTTGCAGTTGAGCTTCCTGAGATTATTGACTGGGAGTACACTGGTGGACCAAACAAAACAGAGTATGTGGTAACCAGACAAGACAAGTCAAAGACAGTTGTACCATCCTTTCATAGAATGGTTAGGGATGTGTCAAGAGATGATCTGGAGCGTGTCTATGTGTTGGGTTATAACTTAGACAAAAGAGTTTAACTCCTAAACAATACGCTTAACAAACAAGAATAGTAACTTAAACGATTAATGCGGAAGACATTAAGAAGTTACTACGGAAGACAAGTTAGTGCGGCTGTCCAATCAAGTTACTACTGCTCATATGAAGTTGATACGGAAGACCAACTTACCGTGCAAGATAATCTAAGTTATAGAGTTATAATTAGATTATGTTTATGTTTCCTTTTGTAATTAGATATAGTTTCCTTATTCTAGATAATGATAGTCTTAGATAAGGATAGATGATGTTTTCCTAGTTTATCTAGGTCGGCCTCAAGGTCTATAAATAGATAGATCCTTGTATTAAGAAAAACACGTTGTATTGATAGTTAATACAATTGAGGCTTATAATTCGACAATAATATTTGTTCATTCTTATTCATATTATATTGTTCGACAACTCAATAAATATTGAAGTGTTCATCCGCTGCTGAACTTCTTCAATAGATCAAGATCTTAACGAAGGGATATTATTAGATTACATTAGCTAATCCGATCCTGACAAGTGGTATCAGAGCACAGGAGGTGCTTTAGATCCATTGATCAACGAGTTGATAATCCTCATAAGCAAGAATCAATATAACCATCATGACTGAAGTTGCAATCGGAAAAGTTCCCGTTCTAAACAGCAACGAATTCGACTTATGGAAGCTACGAATCAAGCAACACATCCTATTGTCCGACTATACAGTTTGGGATGTGATCATCAATGGCAACAAGCCTGCAGCCACTCCAGGCGCTGATGGACAACCAAGTCTTCTTACTCGTTCAGCATTGACTGACTTGGACAGAAGAGAAAAGCAAACCGAAATCAAAGCCCTTAGTATTCTTCTAATTGCCATCCCCAACGAATACCAATCGCAATTTGAAGAATATCAAGATGCCAAATCGCTATGGGAAGCTTTGGAGAAAAGATTCAGCGGAACAAAGAATACCAAGAAGAACAAGAAAGCTCTTCTTAAACAGGAATACGAAAACTTCAATTCCCTGAATGGCGAACGAATGACTCAGACGTTTGATCGATACAAAAAGCTCACAGGAGAGATGATCAGCGCAGGAATTAAGTATGAGAAAGATGATCTCAATCGAAAGTTCATAAGAGCTTTAAGCAAGGAATGGAAAATATACACGGTTTCCTATAGACAAGGAGACACGTTAGAAGAACTGGAATTGGATGATCTTTACAACGACTTAAGAGTCTTTGAGGCAGAAGTGGAAGCAGAAAAATCTGGCAATAACAACCACAATATTAACAATGTTAATACTGCCCTTGTTACAACTTCTGGAGGACCAAAACATGAAATTGGTGAAGAGATTTCATTCGAAGCTTTCATCTCACAATGTTCAAATCTTACAAGTGAAGACGTAAAGCAGATGCATCAAGACGACTGTGATGAGATTGACCTAAAGTGGCAATCTGCCATGCTGGCTTTACGTGCAAGAAGATTTGTTAACAGAACAGGAAGAAGGTTCAATCCAAGAAATAATGAACGAATTACGTTCGACAAAAGCAAGGTGAAGTGTTATGATTGTAATGAACTAGGCCACTTTGCTAGGGAATGTCCAAACAAGTCAAAAACCAATAATCCACGAACCACTCAAGACAACAATCAGAGTGCACTCATGTCACAGGACATATTTGGATACGATTGGAGTGACTTAGCCGAAGAAACAAGTCAAAACAGGGCGCTAATTTCTGAAGAACAAACTACTGTTTACGTAGAAGAAATTACTACTGTTCACCATGCATGCATAGCAGTAGTAATGGATGCTACGGACAATGTTTCTACGGAGGATCCAGTTACTACGGAGCTAGTTTATACTGATCTGGGAATTACCGAAATTGGCAACAACGTTCTTGGATATGACTGGAATGATGACGACCAAGGAGCAACTCAAGAAGATGCTCTCATGGCAATCAACTCATCACCAACAGAATCTGAAACTCCATCACTTATGGCCGAGGTAAATTCTAAACTTTGTACTTCTGAATGTAAAGATATAATTGTTAAATATAAAAATCACAATCAACTAATGAGTGATTCAATTAAGATCTTAGAAGAACAAAGACGGTCAGCTGCTAGGGTAATTGATAACTTAGAAAATCAGATCAAGTCACACAAAATTAATGAACAAAGTTATCAAGAGAAAATTAGCTTAGTTGAATGGCAAAGAGAGGACTTACTACTTAAGCTTAAGATAGCTAGGGACGAAATCAAAAGATTAGAACAAGAACATGATAAAATTGAGTTAGATGTAGGGAAATTAGAATTTGCTTCAAAATCAGTAAATGACCTATGCCAACAACAAATACATGGAAAGGTAAAAGCTGGTTTAGGTTACAAAGAAGTTGCCCCTCCATTTAACCAAAACTATATCCCTCCATCCTTAGATGAACCTAGAATTCCTATCTCTCAGACACCACCAAAGGAATCATTCAATGTTGATCCAATCAACTATGATGAAGTTCTAATTGAGGACTTAGTTGAAGAGAGTAAGCTCAATATTGTGAAAAACAAGGATATTCCTTTGGAAAATCACTTACTAACAATAGAAGGCATTACTCAACATTCTTCACAAAGTCTAGTGTCTATGCCATCCACTGACCCCATCAAGAAAGTAAAAACTCTCAATGAAAGCCCAACCAAAACAGTCCCTAAGAAAAACGAAAAGACTTGGAAACACATAGGTAAAAGAGGAAACCAACGAAATATGAACCAAGTAAAAGCTCAAAAAGGTCAAAGTGTCAAAAGTTCAGGAAAGGGATGTTTTATATGTGGTAAGTCAAATCACTATGCAAAAATCTGTTATCATAATCCTCAAAATCAATTGCAAGTGATTCAAAAACCACATCATGGGGTGGGATATACAGGAAGGGTTGCACATAAAAACAAATTCATGAATAATAGTAACAAATCAAATCAAGCAAATCATAAATTTGTTACTATGAATTCAGGAAGAAATAGTGTGAACAAACGTAACACATTTTCTAACAATAAGAATAGAGTTCCTACTGCCAGACAAAATTTTGTTTCTACTGCAAAACTTAATACGGCCAAACATAATGGTGTTAATACTGCCCGTATTAATACTGTGAAAAATAACCGTGTTAATACTGCTAGGGTTAATACTGCCAAAGGTAACTTTGTTACTACGGCTTCCATCAACACTAAGAAACAAAAGCAAGTCAAACCAGTATCTGTTCCTATTGTTAAATCAAAAATTGTTAACACTAAAATTGTTTCAAAAGCTAAAACTTTCAAACCAGTGTGGCAACCAAAGATCCAAGTAACTCAACCACCTATCCCCATTGATTTTTCAAAACTAGTTCAAAGGAAGGTGAGTTACTTTGATGAAATGGGCAAACCCAAGTCAACTTTGGCTTGGGTTCCCACCAGAAACTAATCTCTATCGTTTATGTGCAGGTTCAGCCAACCAAAGAAAGTGAGAGCAGTTGGCATGTAGATAGTGGCTGTTCCAGGCACATGACGGGCAACATGTCATGTCTTCAGGACTTTGAAAAGTTCAATGGAGGATATGTTGCATTTGGAGGAAATCCAAAAGGAGGAAGAATTTCTGGGAAAGGAACAATAAGCAATGGTACACTACACTTCAAAGATGTGTACTATGTGCAACAGCTTCAATACAATCTGTTGAGTGTCTCTCAAGTTTGTGATGAGAAACACACAACGATTTTCACTGCATCAGAATGCATCATCATGAAGCCTGGGTACGTCATAGATGAGAGTATGATCTTACTCAGAACACCAAGGAGAGACAATGTCTATTGTCTTGACATGTCAAAGGTTCAACTAAACTCATCTGAGGCATGCTTTCTCTCAAAAGCTACCTTAGATGAATCCACCTTATGGCATAGGAGGATGTGCCACATGAACCTGAAGAACATCAATAAACTAGTTAAATCTAGTTTGGTTAGAGGTCTCCCAAACAAGCAGTTCAACCTTGAAGACAACTGCTTAGCTTGCTTGAAGGGCAAGCAACACAAGTCTTCTCACAAGACAAAGGAGATCAACACTAACAACACACCTTTACATTTACTTCACATGGATCTCTTTGGTCCTACCAATGTAAAGAGCATTGCAAAGAAGTCTTATTGCCTTGTCATCACTGATGACTTTTCAAGATACACATGGGTGTACTTTCTTGGTACCAAGGATGAAACAAGTCAACTACTCATCACCTTCATCACCAAGATTGAACATCAAATTAATCTCAAAGTCAAGAAGATTCGATGTGATAATGGCACGGAATTCAAGAACCAAGTGATGAATGACTTCTGTGACAAGAAAGGAATAGAGAGGCAATTCAGTGCTGCTAGGACTCCTCAACAAAATGGAGTTGCTGAACGAAGAAATAGAACATTGATTGAAGCAGCTAGAAGCATGTTGGCTGACTCCAACCTACCTATCTTCTTCTGGGCAGAAGCAGTTAACACTGCCTGCTATGTTCAGAATAGGGTTCTTCTGGTCAAGTCTCACAACAAGACTCCATATGACCTACTTCACAAGAAACAACCTTTGATTAGTTTCCTACGCGCATTTGGATGTCCATGCACAGTCTTAAACTCTAAAGACTACCTTGGTAAGTTTGAGAGCAAAGCTGATGAAGGCACATTTGTTGGATACTCATCACAAAGCAAGGCATATCGAGTTTATAATCACAAATCGAAGATTATAGAAGAAAGCTCCAACGTGACCTTCAATGAACACACTTACACCAAGAAGGGACATGGACCAGATTGGGTTTTTGATTTGGATGCATTGACCAAATCATTGAACTCTAACTTTGAGTTTCAACCTACTTCAGTTCCTACGGATCAGGTTAATACTGCCAATACTATTCCTACTGATCCACTTACTACGGAGCCAGTTGCTGCGGCTCCTATACTTGGTACTGCTCGATTAGATGTCATGGAATACATCAATCTTCCTGTCTCTATGGAGGATCCCATTCAACTGTTTGATCCTATCTCACCAGAAGATCCAGAACCTTCACATCATGAGGCAGCACCTACCAATAATGATGAAGCAGTACCACCACCCTCACCAACTGCGAAGGATAATACAACACGCCCCAATGGCATTCCTCATCTAGTTCAAGAGGATGACAATGGAGTTGAACAAATTGTCACTGAAGAATATGAGCCTTACACTACGGATATACCTTCTTCAGTTACTACTCCTCCATATACTGCTTATTATCCTAGCAATGAGATGCCCGATATGAATGATACAAACTTAGGCGTTGAACTAAGACTTGAGAAGATCCCATCTTCTCGTGTTGCCAGGAACCATCCACCTTCTCAAATAATTGGTGAACTTGACTTCTCAATGGAGACTAGAAGTCAAACTAAGTCCAAGAAGAAACCAATGGAAGCTCTTCTTAACACATGTCTATTTGCCTGCTTTCTTTCTCAAATGGAACCGAAGAAAATACAAGAGGCATTACTGGATCCACATTGGATAGAGGCATGTCAAGCTGAGCTACTACAATTCAAGATTCAAGGAGTATGGGAATTAGTGGAAGTCCCATTAGGCAAGAAGGTGATAGGCACACGATGGATCTTCAGAAATAAGAAGGATGAAAGAGGCATTGTGATCAAAAACAAAGCTAGACTTGTTGCTCAAGGCTACACACAAGAGGAGGGAATTGATTATGAAGAGGTCTTTGCTCCAGTAGCTAGGATTGAAGCTATCCGCTTGTTTCTAGCTTTTGCCTCCTTCATGGGATTCAAAGTCTACCAGATGGATGTCAAGAGTGCATTTCTTTATGGAGTTATTGAGGAGGAAGTCTATGTCAAACAACCTCCTGGTTTTGAAGACCCTCAACACCCACACAAGGTGTATAAACTGATTAAAGCTCTATATGGCCTTCATCAAGCCCCAAGAGCTTGGTATGACACACTTTCAGATTACCTTCTTCAAAACAATTTTCAAAGAGGAACTATTGACAAAACCCTCTTCTTCAAGAAATCTCACTCAGACATTCTACTTGTTCAAATCTATGTTGATGATATCATCTTTGGCTCTACCAAAGATTCTTTGTGCAAAGAATTTGAAGACCTCATGCACACTAAGTTTCAAATGAGTTCCATGGGTGAACTCACGTTCTTTTTGGGTCTCCAAGTCAAGCAGAAGGACGATGGCATGTTCATTAGTCAAACCAAATACGTCAAAGACATCCTTACAAAATTTGGATTCTTGGATGCCAAGGTTGCAAGCACTCCAGTTGAAACTCACAAACAACTGACGGCTGATCTTGAGGGGGAGGATGTGGATATACATAACTATCGATCTATGATTGGCTCCTTAATGTATCTCACAGCTTCAAGACCAGACATCATGTTTGGAGTTTGTGTTTGTGCAAGATATCAAACAAGACCCAAGATGTCACACCTAATTGCAGTCAAGAGAATCTTTCGTTACCTAAAGGGCAAGCCTAACTTAGGCTTATGGTATCCTAAAGACTCTCCTTTTGATTTAATTGCTTACACTGATAGTGATTATGGTGGTGAAAACTTAGACAGGAAATCAACAACAGGAGGTTGCCAATTTATTGGCTCAAGACTGGTGTCATGGCAATGCAAGAAGCAAACAACGGTGTCCACCTCTTCCACAGAAGCTGAATACATTGCTGCTGCTAGTTGTTGTGCTCAAGTGCTATGGATACAAAATCAAATGATGGATTATGGCTATTCATTCATGAACACACCAATCTTCATTGACAACCAAAGCACAATAAGCATCATCAACAATCCAGTCAAACACTCAAAGACAAAGCACATAGAGATACGCTTCCACTTCATAAGAGATTGTAACGAAAAGAAATTGATCCATGTTGAGAAAATCCACACTGACAATCAGCTTGCTGACCTTCTCACAAAAGCATTTGATGTGGGAAGATTCACATTCTTGATTACAAGTATTGGAATGATCAATATGGATTGATATCAATATCCTTTATCTCTTAGTATTTCTATTTTCAAAAGTCCCTTAGAGAAGCAGTAGTAACCTTATGATGAGAATCAAGTACCTTACTTTCTAGTATTGTACTATGTTACTACTGCAACATTAATAGTAAAGACAAATTTTGACCAAAGTATGATTAGTACGACCAAAAGTATCAGTATTAAGGGAAGGTTTAACTACTACTGCCCTGATTCTAATAATTTGGACGGAATGGTTAATACGGCCAAGTAATGTGTTACTACGGACCTCTGGATTAATACTGCCAGTAATTCACATTACTACGGACAGTCCAGTTAATACGGCTCATAGACCATTACTACGGACAATTAATCAACTTACTACGGACATATTTGTTAATACTGCTAATTACCATATTAAAAGGTTTCTTAAACAATAAGTATACCTTAATTAATGGTGATTTGACAAGTCAAAATACAACTTGTAACCAACTTTTACACGTGGCGATGTCCGATTGGACCTATTTTTTAAAATTCAGGCGCGAGGCACAGCTACTACTGACACGTGGCATTTTTTAATTGGACCGTTACATTTAAATCATTACCCGCGTCTAATCGAAGTCGTCAAGTTGTTACAAGATTGTAGTATAAATAGGGGTTCTTTTAACCGTTTAAAGAATTACCTTTCTTTAAAGAACCCTAAAACTTACAAAAAGTTACCGTTAGAATCAAAAACTCTTTATTTTTTTGTGACTAATTGTTTGCCTTATTGTTCATCATACTCTTAATCGTTCATCAAATCACAACAATGGCGGAACTACAAATTCACAAGACGCATAACATGGTAGCTTTCTTGAACAAAACCGATGACAACGCCGACTTCCACCCAATAATCGATTTCTTGAATCGATCAAAGATCAAGACGGCACTAACCATTAATCCTGAAATCGATGAAGCTCACATTAGGGATTTCTGGACAACAGCTGAACTCGACCCTGAAGAGGCGGTCCCTGTTATTAATGCCATGGTGGACGGCAAAGCAATCAAAGTTTCGGAGAAAACTGTGCGCAGACACTTACGATTACAGGATGCGGCAGGTATAATACAACTCCCTTATGATGTCATGGTTGACAATTTTACAAAACTGGGATATGAGGGGGATTTAAATATTTCGACCTTTCATAAGGCAAAACTCTCCCCTCAATGGAAATTTCTGTTGCATACTTTGCAACAATGCCTATCCCAAAAGAGGACAGGATGGCATGAAGGTAGCTCTTCTTTAGCTACTGCCATGATATGTTTGGCCACAAACCGAACATATAATTTTTCTCACTTAATCTTTGAAGGAATGCAGTGGAACCTTTTAAACCCAAAGCACAAATTTTTAATGTATCCACGCTTTCTTCAACAAATTTTTAATGGTGAACTTAAAGATCTTACTAGATCTGAAAAATGCTTTTTCTCTCATGCTCATACAAAGAAAGTTTTTACTAATATGAGAGCAGTTAATAAGGGAAGTTCATCTAATGTGACACCATTGTTCTCTACAATGATGGTGATCACAGTTCCTCCAGCTGAAGGACAAGTGACTGCACCTCTGTCCCAACCCCCAGCTGCCACCATCAGTACTACTGCAATATCTGTGGGCACTAGTGCCATATCTGTAGCAGGTACTGAGGGTGTTATCCCTGAGGTTACTACTGCAGTTGCTACTGCTAGTGTGCCTCCAGTTGCTACTGTGAGTTTTACTCCAGTTGCTACTGCACCAGTTACTACTTCTGTAACTAAACCCACAGTTTCATCACCTCACAAACCATCCAAAGCTGTTTCCAAAAGAACCAAGAGGGTTACTCAGCCTCTGGTGTCTCAAACTATCCCCCATTCTCACACTGCAAAATCATTACCTGAAACATCTTCAGGAATGACACCATCTTTAGGGGAAAACCTTGAGCATACCCCCTTGCTCACTGAGTTGGTCCATAAGGAGGGGGGTGACCATGTGGAGAGGGCTGATACTACTGCAGCATTCACTTCTTATAGTGAAGCTCAGGACAGTATCAACATACTTAAGACCCAAACCACGGCAACACCAACCATTGATGAGGACTTGTTCTCATTATTGGAAGGTGGTCCCAGGCGCCAAGAGACCTTGGGAGAGATACCTGCTTCTGCTAGGCAGGAGAGTTTCTCTTTTCCCTATGATCAACCACCTGTTGGTACTCAACAGGAAAGGGGTGAGGGTAGTTATGTTCAAACTTTGGAATTGATGGACTTGTACCAAAATTTAATGGTGAAGGTGGAGAAACAGGGTGAAGTGCTTTCTACTCTAACATCTTTGGTGCAACAGGTACTGGCCCAACAAGCATTATTATCAGCCCAGTTACTGCCCAAAAGAATCACCACACGAAGTGTTGGAAATTCACCCAGGCCATCCAGCTCCTCATCTTCAGATGACTCTCCTGCAGCTGATAAAAAGGGGGAGAAAGAACACATACATCTTTTCTCATCTGAGGAGAGCAGGGGTGAAGACAAGAGAAGTGAAGACACTGTGATCACTGCCACCTCCAAACATGATGAAGATATGGAGATTGACAGTGCACTTGAGGGGGAGTTAGAGTTAGAAACTGAAGATATGGTGGTGGATGAAGAAGGAGAGAAAATGGTGATAGATGCATCACCTAAAAAGAAACAATTGGTTGAGGGGGAGCACATGATTGAAGATCCAAAAGAAGTGAAGCAAATGGTTGAAGAAACAATAGAAGGAGAACAAGAAATGGAAATAGAAGCTGAAGACACAACAGTTTCTACCAACCCAGAAGTTTCTACTGATCCCATGGTTACTACGGAGGATACAGTTGCTACTGACCCCATGGTTACTACGGAGGATACATTTGCTGCGGATCAAGTTGCTACTGACCCAGTTGATACGGATGCTGAAATGGTTGCTGCGGATACCATTACTACTGTCAGCAGTCCAGTTGCTGCGGATACCCAACCAAATCTGTTCACAACTACTCCTCCCACATTTTATCAAGCTTCACACACCTTCCAAGCTATTTCTTCTGAAGCTACAACACTTACAACCACAACAACTGAAGCTCCTGTTCCTACCATTGATCAACAAGTAGCTGCAGATGACTTAATCCAACAAGAAATGACAAGAACAACTGTCATGGCTGATGAAGACACTATAGCATCACAGCTGCTTAAGATCAAAGAAGACAAAGCAGAAGCTGAAAGGAAGAAGATGATTGCTGCATTAGTTGCTAGACAAAGAGCAGCAGCTGCTGTTGGTACTCAATCCACAGCAAGCTCATTAACCTTACCTGAACAACCTGCTAGTGTTTCTGTGTCTACAGGTAGATGGGGATATGTTACTGTGGATAAAAAGCTGCAAAAGATTCAAAGAGTCAACCTTGATGCTCCAGAACACAAAGACAAAGGCAAAGTTGTAGTTGTGGAGAAATCAAAGGAAGAAAAGAAAGAAGAAGAAAGGCTTGCAAAGGAGAAGGCTGCAGAAGAAAGAGACTATAAAAATTTGCTAGCTGAGGAGGAAAAGGAAAGAATCAGACAAGAGCAAGCCAATGCTGAGTTTTTGGAGAGATTGGCTGCTGAAGAAGAACAGGCTGAAAGGGAGAGACAAATAAGATAGCTGAAGAAGATGAGCTTCATGCAAGATTAAATCAATCTCCAACTCCATCTGAGAGGGAAAAGCTAAGAAAAATTGCTGAGGAGGATGCAATTCGTGCTAAAGAGATGGAAAATGAGGAGATTTTGGATGATCTAGTTCGTCAAGGTTTGGAGAAATCAGATGCTAAGTTTGCAATGGAATTACTTGAAGAAGACAAACTCATTCAGCAAAAACAAGTCAAAGCCAAAGCCAAGCCTGAGAAGAAGAAAGTATCCAAATCCACAGAGGCCAAGCTAGCTGAAGATAGGCAGAAATACACAACCTATCTCAAGGATAAAGGCTACAGTGGCAGGTCTCTAGGTCCTATGAAATTGGCTAACATTTTGGATCTTGTGGAAAAGGAGAAGAAGAATGAAGCCAAAAGGAAAGCTGCACTTGCAAGAATACAAGAAAAGAAGAAGCAAGAGGCAGAGAAAGTCCTAAAAGCTGCCATTGCCACTGGCAGGAAGATCATACATGAGCAAGAGCCAGTTAGTACTGCTCCTGCTACGGATGAACCTGTTGAGAAGCACAAGAGAAAGAAGCTAGCATCCAAGAGGGTACATGGTCTAGCCAAGAAACAGAGAGTAGAATCTTCTACTACTCAAGGTGCATCTCAAGAAAGTCCAAACATTCCTTTCATGAATGTTAAACAAGAAATTGGTAGTATGGAAGAACAAGCTTCTCAAGCAGATTATTCTTCATACATAAATCATGAAGAAGGACTCAGGTTTACTCCATTAGCAGTGAAGCCTCCAATGATCATAGACTGGAAGTTCCTTGGTGGACAAATGGGAACTGCATATGAAGTTACTAGACAAGACAGATCAAAGAAAGTACTTCAAGCCTTCCACCAAGCAATTAGAGACTTTGACAGAGATGATCTAGAAAGAATGTACAAAATTGGCAAAGTCAAATTTTCTCATCATAGAGGTCAATGCTCAGGTACGGATCTTGCTATGGACGTCTTATGCGGATTGTTCGAACCAGAATACAAGAAGAGAAGTTCAGTATTCAAGAAAGGAGGTCCATCTAATCCAATAGTCAAATGGTTCATTTATGAACGAAGTGGTGTTTATTCACTTGTAAGAAGACATGGAGCCATGGAATTTTACTTGGTGGATATAAAGTATCCACATGATTTGAAGACATTGGATGAAATGATAGAAGTTAAACTTAATGGACTCCATGATTCAAGAATAGCTCATGAACTTATTTGGAGAATTCTGGAACAACGCATAGAAGAGAAGACAAAAGGAGACTCTGATTGGCAAAGCAGAAAATTGTAATTAACTTTAAATAGTTAAACATGTTTTGTAAATGAAGTAGTTAAAACTGATTGGAGCATGAAACTTGTACTTTTGATTAATCATAAAAGTTCAAGGTTAGGGGGAGATTGTTGGGTTATAACTTATACAAAATAGTTTAACTCCTAAACAATACGCTTAACAACAAGAATAGTAACTTAAACGATTAATGCGGAAGACATTAAGAAGTTACTACGGAAGACAAGTTAGTGCGGCTGTTCAATCAAGTTACTACTGCTCATAGAGTTGCTACGGAAGAAGACAAGTTGATGCGGTCATATGAAGTTGATACGGAAGACCAACTTACCGTGCAAGATAATCTAAGTTATAGAGTTATAATTAGATTATGTTTATGTTTCCTTTTGTAATTAGATATAGTTTCCTTATTCTAGATAATGATAGTTTTAGATAAGGATAGATGATGTTTCCTAGTTTATCTAGGTCGGCCTCAAGGTCTATAAATAGATAGATCCTTGTATTAAGAAAAACACGTTGTATTGATATTCTTAGTTAATACAATTGAGGCTTATAATTCGACAATAATATTTGTTCATTCTTATTCATATTATATTGTTCGACAACTCAATAAATATTGAAGTGTTCATCCGCTGCTGAACTTCTTCAATAGATCAAGATCTTAACGAAGGGATATTATTAGATTACATTAGCTAATCCGATCCTGACACTATGTTATTGGAAATATTAAATATTCAAATTATAGAGGAGAAAGCTCTATAGTAGACATGGCTATGGATTGGCTTAATGGAATGTTTGATCCAAATGTTGAGAAAGTTAATCCTGCATTCAAGAAAGGAGGTCCAAACAACCCTGTGATTAAATGGTATATGTATGAACGAAGTGGTATTTACTCAATAGTTAGAACACATGGTGCAATGGAGTTCTATCTAGCTGATAAAAAGTATGACTTAGGGTTGAGGACTCTGAAGGAACTGATCAAGGTTAGACTTCATGGTATGGTGGCTTCCAGGATGGCGCATGAGTTGGTTTGGAGCATTATGCAGCAGCTTAATGAAGAACTAGTAAAAGAAGCGGAGAAGAAGAACTTGAACGATAAATGATAGTCTTTTGTAATTGAAGTAGTTAAAACTGATGTAAAAAACTTGTACTTTCAATATTAATAAAAGGTCAAGTTAGGGGGAGATTGTTGGGATTAGAACATAGTTAAAATAGTTTTAGTTTCATTAATACTGCTTCTAACTACTGCTGAGATGGTACTGCTCAATTACTACGGAAGAATCAAAGTAACTACTGCGGAAGTTATGTTTCTACTACAACACACTTGCCATGCAAGTTTAGAATAATAATTACAATTGTAGATAGATTGTATTTCCTTATTGATAGATGTTTCCTATTTCCTAGATAGGTTAGCCTCAAGGTCTATATATAGATCCTTGTAGATTGATAGAAAAACACGTTGTATTGACAATCTTTATTAATTCAATTGAGGCTTATAATTCGGCAAACTTAATGTTCATCATTTTTCATTACATTACAATATTGTTTGATTCGAATAACTTGTTAATATCAAAGTGTTCAATCCGCTGCTAAACTTCTTTGATAGATCACGATCTTACAAAGACAAGTTTAGGTTTACAAACGTATTTGATCCTGACAAAATGTCTTGAGATAAATCGTGTACCATGCATAATTTATCGTATATCATGTACGAATGCCATGTATCATATAACAAAATCGCAATTACATAAAATTTCATCAAATACGTTAAACCATTACCTATACATATATCATGACCCATATAATTGGTTCGAACTAGTATAATCGCCGTTAACTTCAGACCTAGGTTGTCGGGAACATAATGATATGTCGTAACTTACACTCATAAATCATAGTATAGTATTCTGACAATATCGGTGATTTAAATTTATAGTGTCAGGCCTACTCTTGCTAACCACTGATATAATAATAACTAGTGGTAAGCTAAAAATGGTGTCTTTGTATATGATAGATTAATTTGAACCAAAGGTTTTATTAGAAGGTATCTAACCTCCTAACAAAGGTTTTATAGTGTAGGCCTTATATTGCCAATGACTTTAATTAGTATGTCAATGAGGCCTAGGCTTTTAGACTATGATTAGATTGTACAAGTAAACCTCCTAATATATGAATATTTATCCTCTTTATAGTTATTATTTCGTATATAGTATTCTATGACTAATTGAGTTGAATTGGTTAAGTGAATCTAATGATTTGTAAATCTATAAATAGTTGGATTATGTGGTGTCTGCACAATGACCCTATTGTTGTTATTATTATTGGCCGATGACTATAAATAGTATTTCACCGAGGTTCAGGCTTTTCGAGTATTATTAGAATGTACCAATTAATGTTTGTATCTAACATCCTAACACCTAAACAGTTATCCTATTTATAGTCATTTAAGTTTTGGTCACCTAGATTTATAAAAACCCTTACAATCATTTGGCTTATCTAGAATAGGTAAGTACGATTGGGTATGTACCACTTAGGTTTCTAGACATTTATACCTAAGTTTTATTTAAGATCATTAACTTGAGTAGCAACCTTCGTTGATTGTAATGTTTTAATGTAACGTTTTTATTTAAAAATATTGATATGTAATGTTTTTATGTAAGGTTTTTATGTAATGTTTTTATGTAAGGTTATATAATTTTCAAAATCCGAGTATCCAGCCGCCGGCTAGTACCCTCCAACCGCAGGCTAAAAAGTTCTATTCTGAAAAAAATATTGTTTTTTCGTAAAGCGTTTTAACAATGTCTAACCGGGTTTTCGAAATTTCTAACCTCTCCCATATGATGAAATAAGAGATCCTGAAACAAAAATTCAAAGATTAAACTACAAATATAGCTAAAAACGTAGTATACACATATTTTTGTTGTTTTCGAGTTTTTTTTTTTTTTAATGTTTTTTTTTTTTTTAAATATATGATTTTTTGTGTTTTTATATTTTTACATATGTTATAAATTGAACACAAACAAATATTAAAATACGAAACAAAATTTAAAACACAAACAATATAAGTTTTTATTAATAAAAACATAATACATATAAAAATA
Source organism: Senecio squalidus (assembly GCA_910822075.1). NCBI lineage: Eukaryota > Viridiplantae > Streptophyta > Magnoliopsida > Asterales > Asteraceae > Senecio > Senecio squalidus. Next base: position 9,555,227 of record CAJVGC010000060.1, on the reverse strand, counting down.
CAAACAATTCTGAAACTTTAGCGACGACGGGGAGGTTGTGGTAGAAGATGACTGCGTGTTCCACATCTGGTTGGTTGAGGATTCATGACTGGTCTTGTACATCGGTCTTGACCAGCGGCGTCGTTTTGTGCGTTGGGTGGCTGGTTGATATCTATGTTTTATGATAACTCAAAATCACCAAAACTTTGAATTTGAACCGAACCCTAAAACGTAGCCTAGGAAAATTCCAGCTCAGATCTCAATCCTAGACTTTTCTCTTAATAAATTTTCTTATATTATCAGCATAGGCAGACCGGCGTGCAACCATGTCAGTATCCGGGTCTCTTTGGCAATTTGGTTGTACCCAATTACCGTGCTCCACAGGCATATTTGGTGACAACGAAAGCCAGGTAGGGGTTTCAAGCAATTTGTTAATCATGTCTAGGCCATCAATAATCTGGGCACCACTAGCTCCAACATCATGTTGATACTGGGAACCACTCCCACTAGCCTGAAACTGTTGACCGTACTGGGGACCACTCCAACCAACCTGAAACTGACATCCGTAATGGGGTTGAGACCCAGTGTACCCTTGAGGAGTTGGGGGACGTGGATAATAAGCAAGTGGGGGAAACGCATATTGTTAAGACCCATAATTCACCCGGTCCGGATTATGTCCATATCCCATAGCTTGAGTAGGTATTTTAACAAAATCCTGCCACATCTCGCTATTACCCACTCCAATGTGATTGCATGTTGCGCACAATCGTGGATTTCCCTCAATGCTTCGTTCTGCAAAATAAATTTAAATATATTAATATAATATAAAAATATATCATATATATATAAATATAGAAAATATATAATATATATAAATATTTGAATATAATATAATAAAATATTAAATTTAATATATAATATAAAATAAGTATGCAAAACATATTATCCGAGTTTGTTGAACACCACCCAATTCTGGATTTACGTTTGGAGTGTTTTGTGCAGTCGGAGACGTGATAAGTAATACAGTGCGTTCGTAGAACCACTGAATATAGCCCGGTAGAACACCGCCTCCTTCTGGTCCAGAAAATTGATAGACATTTGAATGTCTACTATTCCAACACCCTACCTCCGCTGATTTCTTTTCTAACCAGTCCGTACCACGTCCACCCGTAAGCTTAGCTTCGTGAAATTTCTTATGTTGCCGAACTGTAAATATGTACAACTCATCGGAAACCCCTTGTACGTATCCAAGCTGTCTGCATACTCTGTTAGGTACATAGGTTTCGGCAACATTCCAAAAGACAAGCCATCCATCGTATGCCCATAATTCGCTATCATTGGTGCAATCACCCTCAAGTGACCCCAATACCACACTATAAGGACACCATATAAACTGCCCCTCTTTTAAGACGGTGAAAGCAGCACGATATGTAACCAACACATGAGCCGGTGTAGCAGTGTGACTAAAGTGCTGATTCCACCTAATATTCAAAATAATACTTATAAATTCAATTGTAATATTCGTAATCTAAATTAATCAAAATAATACTCATAATTATAAAAATATAATGGTATAAGTATTACCTGCTCCCATAGCAGTGTTGGTACTGAATAGGTAAATCCCCCAATAAAATTCGGGGAGCAATCTGTGGTATTCTCTCCCAGGCCCAAAGCTGGAGTAAAGTTAATGGGCCCTGCATACCTTTCACATCCTTCTTCTCCGCATCACTACACAATTTTCGATACAAAAATGCCAATACTGCACTGCCCCAGCTTTTTCTACAAGCTTTAGAGAGCTTGTCTATGTTTATTAGTAAATTCAGCGAAACATCATTCGAAATTGAATCGCTAAACAGGTGCACACCAAAAAGAGCTAAAATATATACTCTAGCTCTTTGTTTATAGCTTTTCTTACTCTTCCGGCACCGTTTTTGAATTTCCTCTATTAGAGTACGAATTTTACTCTACCAGCATCAACTTCATCAAGGTATGGAACAAACCCCAAATAGCCATCACAGTCACTAAGCCATTCATCCTGACTTTTGCACTCCCATTGTTTAGAGACCACCGGTTCGTTTATCGGCAAAGCCCACAGAACTTGTACGTCCTGCAACGTAACAGTAGCTTCACCGACTGGGAAGTGGAATGTATGCGTGTCGGGACGCCACCTTTCAACCAAAGCGGTAATTAGAGCGTGGTCTATTTTGTGATACCCGGTGCGTAATACACCGTCAAAACCAGCACTTATTATCCACTTTCTAACACTTTCTTTAATTACATCCGTGTGGTCCCAAAGTCCCGCATCACATCGTCTGGATTTTATTGTTTCGAGCGGATCTTGCTCACCGTCGAATAACCTAGCTGAACGATGGTGCTCACCGTCTTGCAAAAACAACGAACTAGTGTTTCTCGGGGTTGAACTTGCTCCAAATTGCGCCATTACTCGAAGTAAACCGGAAATTGTAATAAGTAGGTGTGTATATGTGTGTGTGTGTGTGTGTGATTGATATTGTGTAAGTAGGTGTGTATGAATGGTTGAAACAGTGGGATTTTAAAGACACCATAAGCCGGAGTTGGTACCTCAGGCTTATGACGTGTCATGATGCTATTGGCTGGTGCGTGGTGCAACTTTTGACGTGTAAAGGGACTATGTGACCGTTGCAGCTTTTGACCAAAATCCGGCACTCACACCTCCGGATTATAGTGTGAGTGCTAATCCAACGTGTAAAGGAGGCTCGTGACTGGAAAACGTTTGAGTGGAATGCCTATGTGGCTTGTGACTTGGCATAAGCCAGCGTTGCCAACGCCGGCTATACCATTTCTCCAAAAACATTCTGGTGTCGTCCGTTTGTGCTAATCTGGCAATGGAGACGTCCATTCCTACCAAATTTCCCCATATTCATATGTGTATATATTTTTATAGGAAGACAGATAATCATGCATTGAAAGGGAGAGGGTCGGGATAACCGGGTAATGTTTTGACAATTGTGTGACAAGCAATGAAGGTGGAGGAAGAAACCCAAAGATTAGGTGAAATCCCTTATACATTGTATTCAATGATTTGCTTCTGCGAATTTTTTTAGTCTCCCTTTTTTTGAAGATATAAAAGGCTTGTTTATTTGACTTTAAATAAAATATGGAGTTGTGGAAGGCAGAGAGAAGTGTTTGACCGAATGCATTTGATGAATCTATATATATCGAGCTTTAGAAGACAAAACGAAGGGGTGATCAAATATCGATTAGGGGTGGTCGGGTGTACTTTAATTCCGAATGTCTTCAAAACGGGTATAGTTTCAAATGTTACTTGAAAATACAACAAATTCTACATGCCTCACATCTTACACACACAATTAGAGTTATTTGGGTATACATGAGTAAGAATAAGCCCAACGTTAAATATGAGATTAAGAATAAGCCCAACGTTAAATATGAAAATATGTATCAACCAGACTGCAACTTGGACAATGGGCTGTTCAAATTGGGCATGTTACCTTTAAGACAATGGGCCGCTCAACGTGGCGCGGCCTCACTATAAGATTAAGAATAAGCCCAACGTTAAATATGAAATATATAGTTTAGGGCAAAATCCCAAAAAGTGTAACATAAAAGTGTGGAGCATAATTAGAGTGATGACCGAAGCTTCAAAATGTTCATTAGAAGTGGTTTTGTATCAAGGAATTAGTTCGGGTGAGCTATGTTCATCATCCGAATTAAAAGTTAGATACTCATGCATTGAAGACTTTAACTCGGGTCAACAAGTTAGTCTACCCGACTTAACCGAAGTTCATCAGAGTTATAGTTTAATGATGACTTAATGTATTTTGTTCACTCAGAGTGTTCTTAAATGAAAATAAGGGATGTTTAATGTAATAGTTAGCGTTAGTGTTAGCCTATAAATAATGAGAGAAGTGTGTGACATGTGAGGTAGCGCTTGAATGAGTGAAATACCAATTGTAACCGTTTCTCCCGCCATTTTTGGCTTTTAAATGAAATATTCCTTTTACTCAAATCTATATTAATTCATTGTTCAATTCGTTAATTCAATCACTAATTCGTTATTCTGCAGCATATTAGTGATTCTAATAACCTAGTTGTTAGTTTGAGACTGATCAAGACATGTCAAAAAGATACAAATTTTAACCGTTGATGGTATTATAAAATACTCCGTAGTGGGACAAAAATAGATTACAAAATGCGATCTTTCTTAATAAGGGACTTTAGAAAACGTTTACTTGTTAAGAAAAAAAACGTTTTGATCTTTACTTTGATAATACGATTGACTCTTAATTTTAAGATTTGAATTGCTCTAATGCAGTAATTTGTGATGTTTTTCAGAAAAAACGAAACACATTATTATTTTATATTTTCAAGAGTTGACCTAAATATCATGGATTTGAGTTGAAGACAAAAGTTATAAATAAATATATGGTATAATATAATTTTTGTTTATAAAAGAAAATTTTAAATCAAAAAATATAAAAAGTGTTATATGAAAGTGTAATTGTAACAAAGATTTGGTTGTTTAAATATTAAAGGAAAGTGATAAATTTACAACTTTTTTCCATTCACTATAATATTTAATGGTTTAATAATATAGTATGCTACCCGCGCGATGCATCGTTTGAAAAAAATCATATTCAACAGCTTACAGTGGGGTAATGATTTATGGTAATTTATCATTTATCTCGTTACATATATGTGGAGTGTAATAGTTTAAAGTTCGGCCCTTCGGACTATATAAAAAGAATGTTGTCGTAACAATTTATGGTTCGACCATTCAACGATAATAATTATTATGCCATATGATCGATTTTCTCAATTCTTTTCCACTACCCTAAGGAATCTCAAATTTGTAAGTAAAAAAAATTTAGATTCCAACGAATTTAAATTCCGTCATAAACTTCAAACAAAAAGGAATTCAATTCAAATTCACTCAATTTTTTCTAAATTTTAAGATTTTAAGAGTTTGAAAGAAATGTTTTATAATATAATAAAAATGATGATAACCATCTTCCTAGAATTATAGAGCAACACGAACCGTAACACTGTCAAGTAACTTTTTAAAATTTAGATTATAAATCAAATATTTAAAAATTTACTCCATCAAATAACGTTTAAAATTAAAAAATAATGGTTACATGAATACAAACTTTATGTCAATTAATTTGAATTATCTTTATTTTATATGGGTATATATTTTTTATGAAATTAGTAATCGAATTAATTAAAGGAAATTAAGATTAGTTTATATGCTATATTCATTAAGGAATATATTACTAGTTTACTTAAAAATTTAAAATTTTAATAAAAAGTAAATTTGTTTATATATTAATAAAGATAATCATAAAAATAGTTATTATTATTTATTAGTTATTGTTGTAACTACGGAAATATCACTAATTGTAAATTGTTTTAAATGATAAATTTTGTGAAAGATTATAAAAGGGTAGATTAATAATTTCAATTACTTAAATTTTAAGAGTTTAAGAGTTTGAAGGAAGTGCTTTATAATATAGTAAAGATTATATGTTTTGACATATTTTCACGAAGTATACCACACTTTAGTTAATACGCTTGAGTCTTAAAAAACACCATTTTAATCTTTTATCAGGTATTAAAATCAAAAAGCTCCATTTTCTATCACCTTACCTTCCTTACTGTTATTACCATCTTAATCAGCAACACCTTTCAGTTAATACCAACAGTCAGCCAAATGGTCGCTATCAAGAAGTCACTCAAATAACGCACCATCATATAATACGAAACTCCAATAAAAGTCCACCGTGCCCGATTCATCCATGGCTTATGATGATAATCGAAGGTGTAGGCGTCGAGGAGGTTTAGAGTTTGATGAAGGTTTGTTTGAAATTGAAAATATGAATTTATATTAATTAATTAGTATTAGTATTTAATAAAACAGTAAATATAAATACCATTGAAAAATATTTTTGGAAATGTAAGGGTAAAATGGTAAAAGTGTAAGAAAATTAAAAGAGTTAAACTATATGATATTGTGTTAGGATCTGTCGAACTAGGTTTGAATAAACAAACGTATAGATCTAGATCTATCAAAGAAGTTGCAGCGGATCAACACTTTGATATTAACAAGGGTTAATAGATTAACAGTTTATAAGAATAACAATGAATAAACGTTAACAATTAAGAACACAAGTATTTCTCCAACAGCCTCAATCTATTAAGAATAATTTTGTCGTTAACAAACGTGTGTTTACAACGACACAAGGATCTATTATATAGACCTTGAGGAAACCCTAATTACAATTAGGTTAAAACTCTAATGAAATCTGCGAAGATAATTATCAATATTTGTTTATATAATTATCTCCTTACAACGCGCTAACAAAATCTATCGATTAAGCAGGATTAACATGCGCGCCAGTAGAAACTCTTTCATGCAGATCCATGCAACCAGTATTAACTTCCACCAGTATTAAGTCAGCAGTAGTAATATCACCAGTAGTAATCTTCAATACTTGACCACCAGTATAAACTATAGTCACCAGTATTATTACTCACCAGTATTAACAATCTTAACGACCAGTACAAACTAACTTCACCTGTATTAACATCTTATAACCCAACAATATCCCCCTAAACTTCTCCATTCATTCAAAAGCATAAGTTTCTTCATTACAAAACTTGGAAAATGTTGCCAATACCTCTAACTGACTACATCGAGTTTCTGTGATATGTGAGCTGGCACCTGATCTTCCAAAGTAGTTGAACTGCTTCATTTGACTCTTGATTAGCCTTCAACTTGACATTAAGCATGTTGATCATTATGTTGATGTCGTGCTTGTACTTTTTCTCTACCAAGACATACTCTGTTGAGCCATCACTTCTGCTCAAAAGAGTAAACTCCACAACTCTCGTAATGTATCCATTCAAGTACAGGAGTAAATCTTGATAGCTTCTTAGGAACATTTTCAGGCTCAAAGATAAGTTCTAACACCTCCATAAATTTATCATTAAAATCTAGAACTGTACCTTGGCCATTTGAGTACTTTTTGCTGCCAATGAGGAAAATAGCCACCAAGTCCCTTCGACTAATATTCCTAAAGATGTCCACATAACTGTAGAACACTCTACGGCTCTTGTCAGCTCTAACAACCTTTTACCCATTTTCCCATCAATAACCACAACAAACCAATCTACTATGGGCATCTTCGTGAAAGTAGTTGCACAATGAATATCTTTAGAATGTATGATCAAAGTCTTCATATCATCAGAGATTCTATCTGCAACTTCATTTACCTGGTCATCCGAAATCTCAGGTACACATCCAAACTCAAAGTTTCCAGAGATATCTTCTTGCTTGATCTGGACAATCTTTGACTTTTCTTCCTCTTTCTCAACTTCTTTTTATTTCTTGTAGGTCCCAGTGGTCAGATCTACAGGATTAAACAGATTAATCACGAGGCGGAAAATCGTAATCAATTGTAGAAACAAGTAATAATCGATAAGCAGATGATAATAAGAACAAAACCAAATACCGAATTATGTACTTTAATTGATAAACAAACACTGTTACAATTAACGAGTACTCCGAGAATTCTAAGCTAAAACCAACAACCCTAAACTGACCTAAACACCTCTTTATATAGAGTAACATGTTCGGCCAGTTTGGGCTTTACTGGGCCTCACGAACATGCAAGTTCGTGAGCAGCCCAGTTAGCTCTAAGCCTACATAAATTAACTAAGTAAATATAATAATAAATAACAAAGCAAATAGAACAATTAGTCATCTAATATTTGCACTAAGAAACTCCCCCTTGACTAATGATTCTATTCTTTGTACAAAATATCACTATCAGTATTCACTTTCAAGTTTAAACAACCAGCGACAATCATTTGGTAATCTCTACCAATATATGCCCAACCTTCCTGTGTATATATGTGCTTGCTCTTTAACATCTTCAAATCACTCTCTGTCAGGTTGGAAAGTTGAGTTGCATCAATGACTCTCAAAATTTCTGTCATGCCATCTTCAACCTCGTCATCCTGCTTATATACGACAGCTTCCCTAGTTGTAGTATCCACAGCCCACATATACATGTCTTTGAGAACATCTCGTCCTAAATTCTTCATTGGGATTCTGGACATGCTGGCTATCGATGGGTATACCATTCTGGTCGCTGCCTTGCCGGTTCTTGGATTGATTTTTCTTTTATGAATCATAAATTTTCCGGTTGCTGGCTTCAATTCTTTAAACTCCCTTGAACTCCCTTATTTCTTAATGATGCGTTCAACCCATTTCGCCCACTCGTCGTTTCCGCGATTGATTGGCGGAAGCTTTGATAGACATATAAGTTCGGACTTCGGAAATGAGTTGAAGTTTTCTCGTTTCCTGCTCAAGTACTGTACACCGTCAAATCTCTTAATAACAAAAACTTGTAATTCCGAGTCAAACATCCATCTGATGATACCGATATGTGGCTGGCGTTCAGAATCTTTGGTGAAGAACTTTTGAATCAGCGGGTCTTGCTTTTTTAGATCAAGTTCCCTAAACCATCCTTTGTGTTCATCTAAGCTTGGCGTGGCACTGCTCTCAGCTTTATCTTCACTTCCACTCACGGGCTCTTCAAATACGTGTTCATCTCCTTCAGCCTGATCTCCACTATCTCTCTCCTCGATCAACCAAATATCATCATTATGCTCTTGCTGTTGTTGTTTTTGATGCTTTTGTTGTTGCTGCTCCCCCTGTGCAGCAGGCTGATAAAGTACCATAGCTCGAGAAGTGGAGCCGAGCTGCTCTCTTGACCTTTCAAGATCATCCTGATCGTCTGTTCTCTGTAGTCTGAAGGTATTATCTCTGCAGGTATCCTCCCCCTGAGCAGATGGGCGCTTCGAGAGCTCCCTAACCTGAGCCTCGAGGGCAAAAATGCGAGTGGTCTTCTCAGCATCAGACTGTTGTAGAGCATCAACCTAAGAAGATAGCTGCAAAACAAGAATATGTAAATCATGTAAAGTAGGAGTAGCAGCATCATGAGCAGGCGCCGTAGCTTGTTGCCTGCGAGGGCGCTTTATCAAAGCAGCTGAGGACGACCCTGATTCGTCATCCCCGGGGAAAGACCGTTTCCCGTGACTAGGCTCCTGAACGTTGACAGGTTGGAACTGAGAAGTAACACCCTCGGGATTATCAGTATCAAGATTGAGCTCTTCTGTAGGTGCATCATTGGCTTCATTCGGATTAGCAGCTGTAGGATCAGGATTAGCAATGATATTGGAGGTGGCAACGACCTCTGTAAGAATAGTTCCAGGACTCCCAGATGGAGTAATAGCTGGGTGCTCATGAATAACAGATAGAGGTGGACTCTGCGGTGGAGTACCCTGAAAATTATCGATTTCCTTGTATGTATCGTCACTTGAAGTGGAGTCCAGAGAAATAGGAATCGGATCCCTGCGCCTAGGATGGGAAGATTCCCCACGAGATGTATGAGGAGTTGTTGCAGAAGCAGAATTTTCAGTGCGTGGCTCCCCGGAGATAGCATCAGCATCTTCATCAATATCAGGATCAACATAGTTAGCATCAACGATCGCCCCAATAAAGGGGTTTCCTGTGCTTGAGCCTCCCCCGCAGCTCGGGGGTGAATCTTGAGGCATGAAGTGAATATGTTACTGCCACCAACCTGACGCACCCTCGTAGTGGAACTGTGAAGAGGAAGGTCAGGGATGAAATTCCTGAGAATGATCATAATAAACCGTGGATATAACAGAAGAGGCTTCGGACGAAGAAGATCATTTTGTAGTGTTTGAAACACATACTCAGCCACCAGATATGGTTTGTTCAGAACAAGGCTGAGGAGCATTGACAGGAGCTGAGAGTCGATGGTGTCATGGCCAGTCTTGGTATTCTTGAAAGCTGATATGAATACATGAACCAGATAGCGCCATTGGCCGTAGAATTTGCCTTTAGGAAATATGTTTGTGGGAAAAGGCCTGGCGTATCCCAAGAGAGGCAGTTTGCGGGCAAGAAACCGAATAAGCGAGGAACCAGAGCTCTCCTGTGAACTGCTTCCGAGGTGAAAGATCTGTCTGAGAGTTGTACTGCTGAAAACTATTTCCCGATCATTGACCACAGCGCGTAAACCATCCTTATGCGCGTTAGTGACTGGATGAGTGAGATCTACATGCGTGAGGGTGGTGATGAATTGTCAAACCAGCGGGATGAGAATAGGTAGATCTTCATGAAGGATAAAGGCCATCCGTGAGCGCTGTAGAAAAAGAATAACATCTCGAAATTGATTTGCCTTATCATCGTCCAAAGCGAAGCTGACCGCTTGATTATGCCTTTTGTCGAATTTTCGAGCCATCTGTAAAGTCTGTAAAGATAAAACCCGTTAGATATAATGGCCACGAACATGCAAGTTCGCCGAACATGGAGGTAGGCGAAGAAGCATGTTCGTGGAGAAGACAAATGACCAACGAACATGAATGTTCGTCAATGAAACAGTGCAAACCACGAACATGTGACGAACATGGATTCCAAAGCAGCGAAGGACGAACATGTAAGTTCGTCATGACCACGAACATGGCAACCACGAACATGGCAACGAACAATCATGTCCGTTCATGGCCACGAACATGGCAACGAACATGCATGTTCGTCAAAGACCACGAACATGCAACGAACAATCATGTTCGTCAAAGATCACGAACATGCAACGAACATTAATGTTCGTCAACGACCACGAACATGCAACGAACATTCATGTTCGTCATTGGCCACGAACATGGCGAAGAACATGCATGTTCGTGGTGCAAGCAAAGTAAATTTCTAAGGCAAATAAGTTGATGAACATTCTGGGCACCTAGAGGACGAACATGATCATAACAAACATCACTAATAAGATCAAGCATAAACACTAACGAACATGATTATCATAGCAAAATATGGCAGTTTTGGAGGAACATAGCATGAATACGAGGCAAATTTATCAAAGAGTTGTGGTTCTAAATCCAGATTATGAACATTAACAACGTTCGAAGCAATGATTCAAGCAACATATAGCAGTTTATGAACGAACATGCATGAAAAAAGATGAAATATAACGAACATGAAGAACTTACGTGAAAGAAGAACGAATGAATATCTTCGTGAGAGAAAAAAGAAATCCTTAGCTCAGAAAGTAAAAAGTGAAAAGTGAAATTTGGATTCAACTCTTGAGCTTATATAGGCCATTAATGGGCATGTGTGACCGGGCCAAAGAAGTTGGGCCCAATGGACTGTTTGAAGAAAATTTAACCAGCGTTTTACTAAATGTTATACAAATAAAGAAAATATTAAAGAGAAAAACGAAGAATAATAAAAATAAAAATTGAACCAAACGTTAGAACGGTAGTGTACATAACGGTAGTATACAGTAAGAAAGATTCGATCAGATTGCATATCGGGGTTCCAAAGTTAATTAAATTTAAACCCATGTTTGTGTGGTTGGCCAATTTAACCGTTCAGGTGTTTTAATTGCAAGTAAGCTGTTTTAAATTTAAGCCAGAAGGCGCCCTCTTAAATCAGACATTCGACAAAAATCGGAATGCAGTCAAGGTATTTGTGAAGTATTTTAAGTTACGAGTGTTATGGATTGGTTCCAACCTAGACAACGGCAGCATATGAAACTGGCGAAGGGATAGCTCGTATTAAATATGAAAGCATTTTTTTTTTAATAACGAATTGGTTTTATTTTGTGCAAGTCAATGACTAACTTCTATGAAGTTTTATAAGATTAAAGAATTCTGCTGACTTTCTATGAAATCCTATAGCAAGCTTTCTACCAACCGATCCCAAACCATTAAAGGCCTTAGGTGGCTAGGTGAACAAGGGCACCCCAAAGGTATACTGACTCAGATTTCAAAGGCCGCTTATGTGAATTCAAAAACTTATTAACACACCAATTATCTATAATTCAATAAGAGCGTTTCCCATCTGTGAGCGCAACATATGACTCGTAGCAAAAATCTAATCTCAACCTTTACTGTGGCAAACAAAGTTAAGTCGTTTAATGTAAGAAGTAAGGGGTTTTAAAAGCAGACGAACCACACTACCGAGAACAACTAAAAGACGAAGGGGCACAAGACACTGGAATTTAAACGTAATACTATGGAAAATTATGATTGCACGTGAGAGTGCAGAGACCCGAGTTAAGACTTGGAGTCATAAGCAAAAATTTTCGGCATCTCGAATTCAGGACTTCATCAAAAAATATTTTTTTTTTTTTTTTAAGTAAACGTTGGTTAGTCTAAGTTGCGTACTCCAATTCGATGAATGAGGGATTGAAAGCGAGATTTTTCAAAAGCTTTAGTGAAGAGATCGGCCAGATTATTTTCAGAAGAGACTCGAACTATATCAATTAGTTTCTTTTCAGCATAGTCTCGAATAAAATGGTGCTTAAAGTCTATGTGTCGGGTTTTACTATGTTTAACAGGATTCTTAATAACAGAAACAGCGGCCTCATTATCTATATTAATAGGAGTGAAGGTAAGAGATAGACCGTAATCCAACATCTGTTGTTGAATCCAAAGAACCTGTGACACACAACTACCTGCAGCGATGTGTTCTGCTTCACACGAAGAGACGGAGACAGTTGTCTGTTTCTTACATTGCCAGGACACAAGACGTCCTCCCAAAAATTGGCAACCACCGGAGGTTGACTTACGATTGATATTGTAGCCTCCGAGATCTAAGTCGGTGAAAGCTTCGAGAAAGAGATCGTTACCTTTGGGATACCAGAGTCCCAGCCGCGGTCGGCCTTTAAGGTAGCGTAGAATCCTCTTAACTGCAGAGTGATGAGACATTTTGGGACAAGCTTGAAACCTAGCACACAAACACACAACAAACATTATGTCAGGACGAGATGCAGTGAGATACATAAGAGAGCCTATCATGCCGCGATAAACTGTTGGATCCACGTCAGGATCTTTCTGTGCATTCGGTTCCAGATTATGTTCATGAGGAATGAGAGTAGCAATAGACTTGGAATATGTCATGTTGAACTTGTTGAGCATTTCAATAACATAGTTTGACTGATGAATAAACATGCCATCGGGCAGTTGCTCCACTTGTAACCCCAAAAAGAGCTTTAGTTCTCCCATTGCGCTCATTTCAAATTTTTCTTTCATGAGTTTTTCGAAGTCTTTGCACATTTGATGATCAGTTGAGCCGAAAATGATGTCGTCCACGTAGACTTGAACTAAGAGTTTAGCCTTGGGCGAATCTTTGATGAAGAGTGTGCTATCAATACGGCCTCTCTTGAAACCGGCATCTAAGAGAAAATTGGACAGAGTTCCATACCACAACCGAGGGGCTTGATGAAGACCATATAGAGCTTTGTTAAGCTTGTAGACCTTGTCGGGGTGTTGAGGATCTTCGAACCCAGGAGGCTGTTGAACAGAAACTGTGTCATCGATTTTACCGTATAAGAATGCACTTTTGACGTCAAGCTGATAGACCGTAAGTCCCTTATGAGAGGCATATGCCAAGAAGAGACGAACTGCTTCGAGTCGAGCGACCGGGGCGAAAGCATCTTGAAAATCCAATCCTTCCTCCTGATAAAAACCCTGAACAACCAGGCGTTCTTTGTTCCGAGTGATAATACCGCGATCATCCCGTTTGCATCGGAAAACCCACTTAGTTCCGATAGCGTATGCGTCATCAGGAAGTATTACGAGTACCCAAACACCAAGCTTCTCAAATTGTGCTAATTCGTCTTGCATAGCATGAACCCAATTTGCGTCCTTGAGGGCCATATGGATATTGGCAGGAACCTCTTGAGAAACAAAGCAGAAGAAGCGGCAGTTGTTGTAATCCTCCGAATTTTTAGCAATTGCATACATCCCTTGAAGATCCTCGAGCTGCAACCTAGTTTGAACGCTCGCGTTCGGATCACCAATAATGTTACTGAACGGATGAGTTTGGTGAATTCTAGAGACTGGAGGAGTGATGTGTAAAATCTAGTTTATAAAACTTGACCTACTATTTCACTTAATTACACACTATAGGCAGTGGACCTATTCGTATATAATATAGCTTTAAGTAAGTAAAGGTTCGTTCGCAGGGACTGAATAGTTTTTAAATAACGAATTAATAATACTAAGTTTGTTTTGGGGTTTTTGTGTTGCCACGATTAATTAACTAATTAAAAAGATGATTATAAAAATCGATTTAGAAAAAGTAATTGTTTGTTATCAAATAATGGAGAAAAACACTCGTTTGATACTTCACTTGAAATCTAGTTAAGTTTACGTAATTGAATGTATATTTAACTTCTCATGTATAGTAAAATTCCTCTCGAATACCTTACTAACTTTAACTATTTCAAACTATAATGTTCCTCTCGAATACAGTTATAATTATCAACAATTAAGCATTAATTAACAAGCCGGTGTTCTATGATTTAATCTTATAAAGTTTCCTCTCGGATAACTTTTCTAATTACTAAGTCCTCTCGAATCTTATTAATTAGACTTACTCGTTCACGTTTAATTACCTAAGTTGTTATTACTAGGTCCTCTCGAATCCTAACAATTTTAAACCAATTAAAGACCGATTGATTATTTCATACAATTTATTTAACCTATCTAGATTCCTCTCGAATACCTAGAATGTTGATTAATTAATTTGTATATAAACAACTTTATGATAATATATTAAAACTTAAACAAATACGGATCTACGATTAAACATAAACACCTAAACATTCAAAAACGAAACAAAACCGTCAAACAAGATCCATTATTCAAACGAGCATTCAAAAGTGTTTAGCTACTCATATTAAAGTTCAAAACAGGAAATAAAAGTAGAGAAAACATACTAAAAATCTGGAATAAAAGAGTAAGAAACAAACTAGGAAAGTTGCAAAACGTGTCGTGATCGAATTGTAATCGAACACCAACTCTAACTCTTTTCCTTGCTCTCCAAGCTTCCAAACCAAGATCTCCAGCTCCAAATATGTGGTGGAATGATTGATGATGAAACCTGGTCGTTTGGGTTGGTATTTATAGAGATAAATCAAGAGGAAATCGAGTTCGAGTCTAATTCCAAAAGCTGAAAATCCCGTTAGTGCGTCGTCCTACTTGACCAGGACGGCGCAGTGGGTGCCAAATTTCCCAATATTCAAAATTTATAAAATGTAGCTCTCTCTTTCTTCTTTATTCTCCAATTTGAATCACCTAAATCGGATATCGTATGAAGAAGTTATGATCAAAACGGTAGAGGTGGTACTGCGTCGTTCTCCTTGTCATATTTCACCATTTTTCGTCTTTAAACTCATTTCTTCCACCATTTCCACTTCCCAATCATATAAACCTATAAAATATACAAAACAACTTTTCTACACGATTAAATGCAAAAACCTATCCTATCCATCATGTTTCATATGAAAAATGACCGAATATCGCATAGAAATAAACGTATAAATATGCGATATCAAGGAGCACTAGCAAACTCCTCATTATCAGAGTGATCCTGAGCTGGGTGAACTTCCTGGTCTTCAGTGTGTGGTTCTTCCCCATCATATTGATCAACGGCTTGATCATTTGGTTGACCTTCGGGGGCAACAGCCTCATCGACGATTTCTTGAATAGCAGGTGCACGAGGAAATATGGAATCCTCATCGTTAGAAGAATAAGTCTGGTGCTCCGCTGTACTTGAATGTGTCACACTAGGGGAAAGATTAAACGACTCAAATAACGAATCATAATCAAAACAGCTTGCAGGACCGTGTTGTTTTTCAAAGTTATAGCTTGTTATTTCCAAGTTGAAAACAACTTCCACTGTGCGTGCATGTTTTAAGTAAACGCGTTTGTTTGCACAACCCTCAACATATCCGAGAAAGTATCCTTGGACTGCCTTGGGTTCAAATTTAGTGGTGTGATTTGTTTTTAACACGGTACATGGCGCCCCGAAGGGTTCCAATCCAGCAAGATTTGGTTTACGATTATTAAGTAATTCATAGCTTGTTTTATCAAATCGTTTGACAGTTAACACACGATTTAAGACATGGCAGGTTTTATTAACAGCCTCCCCCCAAAACATGACTGGGAGGTGCGAGTCAGCGAGCATTATTCGTGCAACCTCGATTAGTGTTCTGTTCTTCCTTTCGGCAACGCCGTTTTTTTGAGGCTCATAAGGAGCGCTATACTGTTGAACTATCCCATTCGCTAGACAGTAGAAGGTCATGGTGGCATTTTTTAATTCTGTTCCGTTATCGCTTCGTACACGTTGAACTTTGGCTTTGTAAACATTCTTGATCATGTCGAAGAAGTTAATTAGCGTACCAGCTGTTTCACTTTTAGCAGACAAAAAGTAGACCCAAGAATAACGAGAGTAGTCATCGGTAACTACTAAACAATAATACTTTCCACCACAACTTCTTTGCTTAATGGGGCCAAAGAGATCAGTGTGCATCAACTCAAAAGGTGTTTCAATCGTGTTAATAGCGTTGGGCTTGTGAGGTTGCTTGTGTTGTTTTCTGAGTTCACATGGAACACATTTATCCTCATACTCGAATCGTTTCAGTGGAACCCCGTTGACCAACCTTTTCTTTGTGATCTCGTTCACTTTTTGAAAGTGTAAGTGAGCCATTTTCCTGTGCCAAATCATTGCTTCCTCACTTGTAGATTTCGACAGTAAGCATGTTGAATCCGTGGTGATATCACTATTGTTCATATCCAAGATGTAAGTGTTATTCAGTCGTGGTGCGCGCATTAGTATCAGGTCCTCAGAAATTTCAATTTCTGATTTGAGAATCAATACTTCCTTCTTGGTAAAATGGACAGGATTGTCATTGTCACAGATTTGAGAAACACTCAGTAAATTGTGTTCCAATTGTTTGGCGTAGAAGACATCCTTCAATGTGATTTTACCATTTGTAACTGATCCAATTCCAGTTATTTCTCCACCTTTATCTCCAGCAAAATTAACTCTTCCTTTCTTTCCTGATTCGAAGTTGTTGAGCAAACTTCGTTCTCCTGTCATGTACCTGGAACAGCCACTGTCAACGTACCAGTTATTGACCATTCGGTGACCCGGTTCCTGCACAGAAAATAAAATGATTAGTTCTCATGGGGAACCCAGGCCATAACAGACCTGGATTGACCTTTCTCAATCACATAGGTGACCCTTTTGTACACTCCTTTAGGATTGTGTGAGACTGGAGATGTGTTTCGAGTAGAATAATGACTGTTAGAGTTATATGGAACCCTAGGACTCATTTGTGGGGACATGACAGTCCGATTTGGAGAATTGTAACCGCGTTGATTGAAGTTTTGATAATGAGGTTCATGATACGAACGTGGCGGACTATGATAATGATTGTCATGATGATATCTTGGAGGACTGTGATAGCGGTGTTCATAATGGTGTTGGCGATAAGATGGAACGAAAGGTTCTTGTGGCCGCTCGTGAGGACGTTGATTAAAGTTTCCCATACTTGGTTTATTGTACCCGTAATTACGAGAGTTCGGTTCTGTGTGTTCATTTGTTGGATTTCGAAGTATCTGGACGGGTTTTGTGGGAATTGATTTAGCTTTTGGTGGAGAATTTGTCCTAACCGGAGGTTCTTTTGATTCTTTTCGTTTATTGGTGTAGATTGAGGCCACGTGTCCACGCTCACGACATTTGAAACAATTTAAATTCTCCATTTTGTTTGATTGATCTGGTTCAGCATCTGAGGACATGCATTTGTTTGACTCAATATATTTGCTTGAAATGAATGATTTAAGCAGGGGTTCGCACGTTGAATCTTGAGTATGAACTTTTGTGGATTGCTTCTCTTGAGGTTTCGCAGATTCCTGGTCTTTGGAGTTTGATGATTCACATTTGTCATGCTGTGGAGGCTCGGATTTAAAGAAACTAAAGTTGTTATTATAAGGAGGTGGTGTTTCGTTATATCCTAAACCTTCAGATTTCCCACTAGCGCGTTGACGACTTAAGATAGAGTTCAAAGTACTAGAAGAAGTACGGAACTGTTCGATCTTCCTTTCCTGCTCAGTTAACCTTATTTCACAGTTATTTAACTCTTGGAATTTCTCAGCAAAGCTCTTCTTTTCTTTTTCAAGGCATTCATATAACATGTCAATTTTATGTGTCAAAATGCCAACGTTTGATAAAAGTTCCATTCTATCTTTTTCGTTTTGATTAAGTTTCTTTGCAAAATCATCTTTTAAAAAAGTTTGGGTTGACACGTTAAGTTCAAGTTGAGTTTGCTGCGATTCCAAGGTGGATACTGACTTAGTCAATTTATCGTTTTGAAGAGTTAAAATGGTAAAGGATTTGCATAACTCCTTCACGGATTGAAGATCAAGAAGTACCTTTGACTTTTCAGTTTTGAGGTCAGCCATTTTTGCAATGAAGTTTTCATTGGATAAATCCACTGTACAGCTGCAAATCTTTGTTTTGTCTTCAATATTTTCAGCATTCTGTACGTCTTCTTCATTTGAACTTAGTTCACTGTCAGTACTGGAATCACCTTCAGTACTACTTGCTTCACTGCGTATTTCTTCGATGGATGCCATGAGTGCTTGATTCTTTTCATCATTGCAAATTTTCCAATCGTATGTACGATCATAGTGTTGAACTATCATGGCCTGTGAAGCTAAACTGCGTTGTGGCTGAGAAGGAGTGGTCCTAGTTCTGTCTTGATTTGGAGTGTATTCCACCTTAGGCTGTTGACATTCTCTGGCGAAATGGCCATATCCTTGATAGTTGTAGCAACGTACTTTTGACTTATCGAATCCTGCTTTGCCGGTTCTAGGACTGCGTCCTGTTCTTGCCATAAATCTCTTGATTATGTTAGTAAGCATAGCAGTTTGCCATTGTAAGTCCATTTCCTCTAAGTCATCTTGATCGACTTGACTGAAGTCTTCATCCCATAATCCTGGATCGGTGATTTTACCTTGAACTTGATTACCATATGCAGCCAAAAAACATGATAGAATTTCTAGGCTTTCTTCCACTGATTTGACACTCATTGGCATTTTCTGATGAGTAGCATTTGGTGCTGATGTAGTAACATTTGTTGTAGTAGTACCAACGACAGGATGGGTGTCAGGAGTTGTTTGTTCTCTGTCAGAAAAAAGAGCAGTTGCATTTCCAGAAAAACTGGACTCCGAGGTTTGTCCATAAGGCGTTTGATCTGATATAGCTTCTGCAGTCAAGCGCGTAAGCTCATAACCTCTAAATCTTTCAATTATTTTTTCCTAACATCAATGGTGGACGAGATTCTCTATGTGATTCGATCTCATCTTTAATTAAGTTAACATATACCTCCCAACGCTTAGGCAAGGCGTCCAAAAATCTCTCTACTTTCTCATCATTTGATGGTTCAAGGTTGTGTCTAGAAAGTTCTGCAATTAGATTATAGAATCTGGTGACGGTATCTTCAAAGCTTTCGTTGATTCCATATCTGAAAGTGTCAAATTGCCTTTTAAGAAGATTTCCTCTACTTCTTTTTTGAGCAGCAGTTCCAGCATACTGAGTTTCAATTGCATGCCACAGAGCATGTGAGGATTCAGCAGTTTGGCAGATATGTGACATTTCAACAGGCAAGGTCATTTTCAGACTCACCCATGCTCTGTTTTCAGCATCGTATACCTTTCTTAGATCAGCTGTGAGAGAATGGATTGGGATATCACCAGTTACGTTGCCTGTGGTTGAAACGGGAGGTGAATATTCTTTTTCAATACACAGCCACATTTGCACGTCATTGTAACGAAAAAAAGATTTGAATTTATCAACCCATTCTTAATATTGTGAAGAATTGAGTAACTTAGGAGGGGTGTTGATTGATTGTTTTGAATCCATTGGAGAAGCTACGAACTTGATCCACGAAGATGATTTGATCCACGAAGATGATGTCTCACGAAGATGATGTTCACGAAGATGATGTTCACGATGATTATGTTCACGAAGATTATGTTCACGAAGCAAAAGTTCGTCACGAACTTACAAAGTTCACGAAGATGATGTTCGTCACAAACTTGTACAACGAGGATGATGTTCACGAAGCAAAATTTCGTCACGAACTTACAAAGTTCACGAAGACGATGTTCGTCACAAACTTGTACAACGAGGATGATGTTCGTCGCGAAGATGTAGTTAACAAACTTGAGTGACGAACTTGTAATCCACGAAGATGAGTAAAGAACTTGTTTATCCACGAAGATTGTCCACGAAGATGAGCCACGAAGTAATCCACGAAGATGATCCGCGAAGTAAGCCACGAAGATGATCCACGAAGTAATCCGCGAAGATGATCCACGAAGTAATCCACGAAGATGCTCCACGAGGTAATCCACGAAGATGCTTCACGAGGTAATCCACGAAGATGCTTCACGAACAATCTTAAACCCTAATAACAAGATATTCAGCCGTCAAAAATTAAACAAACGCTAATTTTAACAAACGGCCGCTGAAGATGTAAGAACCCTAATTTTGCCAATCGATTAAAACCAAGATTTAATCCTGAACCAAATCTAGATAGAGAGCAAACAAACTGTTTGCTCTGATACCAATTGTAGGTCCTAGTGGTCAGATCTACAGGATTAAACAGATTAATCACGAGGCGGAAACTCGTAATCAATTGTAGAAACAAGTAATAATCGATAAGCAGATGATAATAAGAACAAAACCACAACAAAACCACATACCGAATTTTGTACTTTAATTGATAAACAAACACTGTTACAATTAACGAGTACTCCGAGAATTCTAAGCTAAAACCAACAACCCTAAACTGACCTAAACACCTCTTTATATAGAGTAACATGTTCGGCCAGTTTGGGCTTTACTGGGCCTCACGAACATGCAAGTTCGTGAGCAGCCCATTTAGCTCTAAGCCTACATAAATTAACTAAGTAAATACAATAATAAATAACAAAGCAAATAGAACAATTAGTCATCTAATATTTGCACTAACATTTCTCCTTTCCCTAAGAATCTTCAGTTGTAGATTTTTGTTGTTAAACTTTTGACTTCTTCACACCAGTCTTAACAGAGGAACTGGTGCTTGTCTTTCTCTTTGTACCAGTAGTAACTGTTTCTACTGCTGGTTTTCACTTCTTTGTAGTAGGAACATCACCACCTGGATAAGTTCTCTTTCTGGGCACAGACTTTTGTTGAACCTTCTTCTTCTCCATATTTGTTTCTCCTTTCTTCTTCTTTCCAAAATGCACAACCTTATATCCTCTGTCAAGAGCAGCCTTGAGAGCTCTTTCCTTCTCCAGCTCTTCTCTCTCTCTATCCAACTTGGCTTGCTCTTGAGCAGCTTTCAAAATCCTCTTCTCCTTGATGTATAGATACAAGACATTATCAAGCTTCATTGGACCAAGTTGCTTACCACTGTATTTTACAGTTGATTTAAGGAAGTATGTGTATTTCTTCTTGTCTTCAGCCCTCCTTGTATTTCTTTTTACAGTGTTTTTGCTTCTCTCCTCTTCTTTCTTTTTCTTTTGCAACAAAATTATCCCTTTCCATCATCTTTTGAGCAAGCTCTGCATCTGCTTTCTCTTGAGCTTTTCTTCTTAATTCATCTTGTATTTGCTCATCAGCCATTCTTTGAGCAGAAATTGCATCTTCTTGCTCAATCTTCTTTAACCTTTCCTTTTCAGCTTGGGCTTTTTCTTGTTCTTCTCGTTCTAGCTCCATCAGCCTTATTTTCTCATCCCTTTCTTCAGCAAGCTTTCTTTTCTTTTCTAGTTCTTCCTCCTCCAGTTCTTCCTTTGATTTTTCTATCATCTTTCCCTTTCCCTTGCTTCTGTGATATGGATCATCATCAAGAAACACTTTTTGTACTCCTTTCTTGGTAGTAATGAATCCAATTGGTCTTTGCTGGATAGGTAGAGGAATGATGGGCTCAGTTGTTTCACCAGTTGTTCCTGCAGATTCACCAGTAGCAAACACAACCGGTTTCTCCTTAGGTTTTTCTGCAGCTACCTTTCTTTGTCGGGCTACAGCAGTCGCGGTTTGTTTCTTTCTTAAAGCCTCAGCTTTCAACCGTTCTTGCTTGGCTTTTTCCTCCTTTATCTTCTCAAGTTCTGAAGCTAACGTTGTATCATCTTCAATTAGTGGAACTACTGGTGGAGTACCAGTAGTAATACAAACTTCAGATTCACCAGTTAAAACTGGTGGTTCACCAGTAGGAACTTTCTCTTCTTTGTCACCAATATAAACTGGTGGGACATCACCAGTAGAAATATCTTCTTTCTCACCAGTAGTAACTGGTGACTCCTCACCAGTAGTAACCGGTGGCTCGTCACCAGTATTAACTGGTGGTTCAATTATGATCTCCTTTTCAAGTTCCTTCTCACTTTCTTCTATGTTTTCTTCCTTCTTAGACTTATCAGTGGCTTTCAATATTTCATCCACATGTTCCCTTGCTTGTTTGATTTCTGCTTCTGTCTCTCCCATGTTCATGATTACATCGTGCAGCTCTTGATCTTCAGATGTCCATTCAGTGGACTTTGAGAGACCAAAATAAGGGGCATATGGGGCATATCCTAGATCTTGTTGTTCAGTCTGCTTTTTACCTTCACCTTCCTCCTTGTCACTTGTCATAGATGTTTTAATTTCAGCTTCATCTTCATGATCAGACCATTCAAAGTCTGCATCAGTGACTACCCTTTCTACCTTTGAAACCTCTTTTTCAACACTTTTAACAACCACCTCTTCTTCGTCCTTCTCTACCTCCATTTCAACATCTTCAAAAATAGGAACTTCTTTTTCAGCTTGTTGTTCCCCTTCTTTCTATACCTCCTTGTCAACTGACTTTTCTTCAACTTTCTCCCCCTTATTGGCAGCATTCTCATCATGCTTTTTCCTGAGGAGCTGAAGCTTGAACTTGAACCTGAAGGAGTGGGAAGTTTAGGCTTTGCACCACCCTTCTTTCCTCCTTTCTTTCCAACCTTCTTCCCAATCTTGACAGGTTTCTTCAACACTATTTTGCACAATTTTACCTCTTTCACCAACCGAGACACCAATTTATTGAGTCTCTTGATCTCCTCCTCCTGACCATCCACCTTCAATATGAATTTTTGGCACATTTCCATCAATTCAAGATTTGTATAGTTAAAACTATCCTCCCCACCTTTCTGTTGAGTACCAACATTGGGCAGATCCTTGGATGATTTAGAGGGTGCCTCCTGCCTAGCAGAAGCATCACCCTCCCCCTTGGTCTCTTGGCACCTGGGACCTCTTGAGAATGATTCCGAAGAAACATCCACATTAAGAGTTTCCGTCGATTGGGTGTTATTGCCAGTCTTACTGTCCTGAGCACCACGAGGTGGTGCATAAGTAGTATGAGCCCTTTCGACATGGTCTCCCCCCTCCGTATGGACCACCTTCTTAACTGGTTTTGTAACTGGTTTGACTGTTTTAGGTTTAGGTCCAAGAGGTGAAGGAACCCTCTTGGCCTTGGGGGCGTACTCCTTCTGAGTTGATGGGGATGGTGCACCAGAGGCACTCTTTTTAGGTTCAGTAACAGGTTCAGATGATGAAACAGGTGGTGTGGGTTGGGACTCAAGTGGGTTATTTGGACCTTCACCAGTGGAAACAGGGAAACTCACCATTGTTGAGAACAGAGGTGTCACCTTCCCAGAAAATTTATTGACAGTTCTCCTCATATTAGAAAAAGTTTTCTTGGAATGAGAATCCATGAGGAGCACTTCTCCCTCAGTGGAGAGATTAGCAAGCACTTTATTTAAAATAAATTTTAAAGAACGTGGATACATTAAAAACTTCTTATCCACATGAGCAAGATTCCATTTAAGATCAGAAAAGATCATGTTTGAAAAATTGTACACCCTTCATGTGGCTAGACACGCCATAGCAGTAGCTATGGTGGTGTTAAACTCATTCCAGGTGTACCTCTTTTTGGAGATACATTTTTGTAAAATATGTACCAGGTATCTCCATTGGGGAGAGAGAAGCGCCTTTTGAAAAGTGAATTTGGCCTCTGTAACTTTACTTCTTTCTTTTCAATAACAGCTTTAATGCGTTCTTGATCATTGATGTTTTCAAGAATAGATATGTTCCAAAACTCGCGGATGTGCTTTTCATGAACCTCTGGGTTCACCGTTAAAGCATAACGAATGTATGATTTTCGTAGAAACTTGATGATTTGGTGAAAATCAGTGGCCTCTTTATGAAGGGTTAGGTCAGCGACGACATTGTGAGAGGCTCCAAAAGCAAGTTTTTGTTGTTCCGCCATTGATTTTGTGAATGATTAATTGTTGAGAATGATCCATTTAGGGTTTGCGGAAGATTGAAGATTAGAGGGTTTCTTTTGAGAAAGGTTGCCTTCGACAGAGGGTTTTGATTGAAAGGAGCGAAATTTTATTTTGAATGGAATTAAATATTTCAGTTGACTCCTTAATTTATATTAAATTATCCCATGCAAAAGAAACAAATAACCACTTTTCTATTGGCAGTAGTAACGGATACCAGTAGAAAGTATTAGTAGTACGTGTTGAATAAACATTACCAGTATAAACTGTTTAACAAATATTTATCAGTAGAAACTGATTAATAAATATTAACCAGTAGAAACTCGTGCCAGTATAAATGTTACCAGTATAAACATTACCAATAGTAATCATCAGTATAAATACTATAGATGATGACTACCAGTATTATTGACATAAGTAGCACATACCAATATTAAAACAGAACAGTAGAAACTACCAGTATTAAATTTGCACAGACAGAAGATACAACATGTTAAGTTAAATTCGTCATTTTAACAAGCAAATTATAAGCAGGATTAATCATTCCAATATTGTTGATAAAAAAATGTAAACCTGCCCACGTCAAATGCTTTCGTGAACAGATCTGCAAATTGATTGTCAGTATGTACCTTGACTACCTGAATAAGTTTCTTTTCATTGCAGTCTCTTATAAAATGTAAACGAATTTCGATGTGTTTGGTTTTGGAGTGTTTAACTGGATTATTGACCATACTTATGGTACTCTTATTATCAATGAAAATAGGAGTGTGTAAGAAAGAAATACCATAGTCCATCATTTGGTTCTGAATTTAGAGCACTTGAGCACAACAGCTTGATGCATCAACATATTTTGCTTCTGTTGAAGACGTGGACACGTTTGTTTGTTTCTTGCATATCCAGGAGATTAAGCGTGATCCAAAGAATTGACATCCTCCTGACGTTGACTATCTGTCCAAGTTTTCTCCTCCATAATCGTTGTCTGTGTAAGATATGAGCTCAAAAGGAGAATCTCTTGGGTACCACAAACCCAAATTTGGCTTTCCCTTCAAATATCTGAAGATCCTCTTCACTGCAGTCAAATGTGAAATCTTGGGACGAGTCTGATAACGTGCACACACACACACACACACGCTATACATGATGTCTGGACGAGACGCAGTTAGGTACATCAATGATCCAATCATTGATCTGTAGAGATGCTCCTCAACATCCTCCCCCTCAGAATTGGCCTCAAGATGCTTGTGGGTTTCTACTGGTGTACTGGCATGTTTGGCATCCTGGAAGCCAAACTTTTCAAGAATATCCTTGACATACTTCACTTGATGAATAAAGATACCAGTAGGTCTGTGCTTCACTTGTAAACCGAGGAAGAAAGTCAGTTCACCCGTAAAACTCATCTTAAATTTCTTATGCATGATTTGTTCAAAGTCTCTACACAATGTGTCATAAGTAGATCTAAAGATAATGTTGTCGACATAAATTTGAACAAGCATAATATCACTCCCAACTGTCTTGATGAACAATGTTTTGTCAATAGAACCCCTCTTGAAATTGTGATTAACAAGATACACAGATAAAGTATCATACCAAGCGTGAGGAGCTTGATGTAGACCATATAAAGCTTTATCCAATCTGTATACCAAGTCAGGGTGTTCAGGATCCTCAAAACCTGGAGATTGACAAACATATACCTCCTCTTCTAATTTTCCATACAGGAAGGCACTCTTGACGTCCATTTGATAAACTTTAAATCCCTTCAAAGAAGCAAGCGCCAAGAATATTCGAATAGCTTCAATTCATGCTACTGGAGCAAACACCTCATCATAGTCAACTCCTTCTTCCTGTGGCTAACCTTGTGCAACCAACCGTGCTTTGTTCTTGATTACGATTCCCCTTTCATCTGTTTTGTTCTTTAAGATCCACTTGGTACTAATCACTCTTGTTACTCTTGGAAGTACAAAAAGTGTCCAAACTGCTTGTAACTTGAACTGTAGTAACTCCTCCTGCATTGCCTCGACCCATCTAGGATCCCTGATAGCTTGCTCGATTTTCTTTGGATTTAATTGAGAGAGGAAACAAACAAATAGGAATTTATTGAAACTTGGGTGAAGCTGTTTTCTTGTTTTTACTGTGGAGTTTACATCACCAATGATTTGTTCCAATGGATGATTCTTGTTGATTCTTTGAGTTTGAAACGGATCTTCTGAAATCTCCTCATCCAAGTTTGAATCATTTTACTCAGGAAGATCATGGGAAATAGAATGTGGTGATGGAACAGGCTCTTCTTCTTGTGATTGAACAGTATCTTTTGGAGTAGGACTGGTAAAGAGGGCATCGTCGTCTGAAAGTTGAGCCTCATCTTCCTTTGTACTGCTCGATTCACCATCATCAGCATGAGAATCGAAATTGCTTGCAGTGTCAGTGTTGTTGGGATGATAAACTCCAGGAGGATCAATGCTGGTGTATGGAAAAAATATGAATTGATCATGTTGAGCAGATGGACCAGGAGACTGTGTGTGACCAGTTTTAACATTGGAGCCAGTAGAAACAGGGTCACCCATATTAACTGTAGAACCTGTAGGAACATTCGAATGTCCAGTATTAACTGGATGACCAGTTTTAACTGTTTGACCAGTTTTAACTGATTGACCAGTATTAACTGGTGCCCCAGTAGTAACTGGTTCTCCGGTATTAACATATTCACCCATAGGAACGCCACTTCCAGATTCATTGTTCCTTTGTCCTATAAAATAAGCATTCAAAGACTTAGTTAGTTCGTAAATATTAAATAACCAATCCGGTCCTTCTCCTGTAGCATTCAAAGTCTTCTCGATGAAGGACACATTTGTGCTTTCCTACACAATTCTTGTCTTGATATTGTAGACTCTGTATTATTTGCTTTGAGTTGAGTATTCGACTAAGAAACCTTCAGTGACTTTGCTATCAAACTTCCCCATATATTCTTTAGTATTTAAGATTGTACACAGACAACCAAATGGTTTAAAGAAGCTTATGAAGGCTTTCTCTCATGAAAGAGCTCATATGGGGTCTTTGTTTGTGATTTGACAATCAATACTCTGTTCTGGACATAGCAGGCGGTGTTAACTGCTTCTGCCCAGAAATTAATAGGAAGTTTGGAGTCTGCAAGCATGGATCATGCTGCCTCAATAAGAGTTCTGTTTCTTCTTTCTGCCACTCCATTTTTTTGAGGAGTCCTTGGAGCACTGTAATGTGGTTCAATTCCTTTTGTTGTGCAAAACTCATCCATCTCTTGATTCTTGAACTCAGTTCCATTGTCACAACGGATGATTTTCACCTTCTTTTCTGTCTTGTTTTCAATTCGTGTTATGAAAGATCGTAGATGATCACCTGTTTCATCTTTAGTACCAAAAGAGAAAACCCAAGTATATCTTGTAAAGTCATCAGTAATAACTAAACAGTAATATTTCTTTCCTAGACTCATAACATGTGTTGGACCGAAGATATCCATGTGCAGTAAATGTAAACTTGACAGATTTGAGTTGGTGTCGTTGATTTTATGAGATGATTTATGTTGTTTACCCTTAAGACATGCAATACAATGATCACTGCACGTAAATTCTTTTTGTGGTAAACCCCTGACCAACCCATTTTTCACCGTTTGTTCATGCTTTTGAAATTCATATGACACATTCGTCTGTGTCATAGAGATGATTCATCCAGTGACGCTTTCGAAATAAAACAGTTTTCTTTAATTTCAGAATTATTTTGACCCATGCCTAAACAGTAAACATTCTCTTTCCTAGGTGTTCTTAGTAGAATCATACTTTCGTCAACTACCTCAAACTTTGGATGAAGAATGATACATTCAGTTTTAGTAAAGAGGACTTTGTTATCTTTATCACAAACTTGAGAGACACTGACCAAATTATAGTTTAGTTCTTGAACAAAGAAAACATTTTCAAATGTAACTGTACCATTACTGATGGGACCCTTTCCAGTAATTCTTCAACCTCTTGGGTTTCCTCCAAAAGCAACATAACCTCCATCATATTCAACATAATCTTTGAGCTTCAGCTTGTTGCCTGTCATGTGCCTAGAGCAGCCACTGTCCACATGCCACGTATCACCTTTCTTGACACCTGGCTTGCTCTGCACATGAAAAGAGGGTTAGTTTCTTTTAGGAACCCAAGCCAAAGTAGTCTTGGGTTTTCCTTCTTCATTGATATAATCAAAACGTTTGAAATGGTATGCAGGTTGCTTTAATAGTGCATTTGATGAGTTACTACTGTCAGTATTATTACTGGTGACGTTCCTGTAGTTTCTACTGGTAGTAGTATTTTTACGAAAATTTGGATTTTGTTTCTTTTCATGGACATTCGTTGAGCTCATAAATTTCTGAGTTGTCATACCAAATCTAGGTGTTGTGTGAGACCTATTTCTATTATATCCAATTCCATGACAAAGATTATGATTTTTATTATAGAACAGTCCTCAGTCAGATGATTGTGCTTTCCACAAATTTCACAACTTTTAAAAACTTATTTCCATCTCTGTTAAGTGATCTTTTGATTCCGGTTTCTCATGTTACCCCTCACAGGTGGTAAACTTGCCTTTTGACACATACACTTGCAATTTTTCACCTGTTTCAATTGACCAACATAATGCCAGTTTCTTTCCCTGTAAATTTCTGGTCTGTTTTTGATACTTTTATGAAAATTTGGACTTTGACCTTTTTTAACAGTGGAAATTTTATCTTTTTGAAAAGTTAGACTTTCACTAGACTCATAATCACTAGATTTCTCCCGTTGAACAGGTAATTCATTAACATGTTCATTGATTCTAGGTTTGGTTAAAAGAGTTTTACTTTCATTGGGTCTGCATTGGCGTGTGTATTGACTTCAATTTCTTCCTCACTCGGTGCTTCACTAGACTCAACCTTAGGAGGAATATAATAGTTGTTATATGGTGGTGACACACTATGATACCCAATCCCGTGTTTGGTATTCCCATGTACTTGAGACCTAAGAATTTGATCAACTGTTTTAGAAGCATTTTCATACTTCTTGATACTAAGCTTAATTTGATCATTTTCTATCTTAATCTCCTCAACCTGTTCTTCTGCTTTGAGTACTTTAGCTAGAGCGTTATCCCTTTCCCACTTAATAATTGCTAGATCTTCTTGATATTTTGTTTCATTTTTAACATAAGCTTTCACTTGTTGTTCATAACTAGCAATTATTGTAGACAACTCTCTTCTCCTTTCTTCTAACTTATGTAAAGACTCACACACAAGTTTATTATGTTCTCTATATTCCCTAACCTGTTTAATGCATGAGGAGTACAGAGATCAGTAAGTACCCCAGTTGGAATATCGTCTTTAACAATGTCTGCCATGAGAGCTTGATTTATGGTTTCTTCATTGGCTTGAAAGCTCCAGTCAAAACCCAAACCATCCTGAGTAACTAATGCAGTTGAATTAGATGTTCTTGCTTGATGATTGTTGTTAGAACCAGTTGAGTTGTGTTGAGTTGTCTGCTCCTGTTGATCATCTTGGCTTTCTGGACATTCCCTGGCAAAGTGTCCAAGCTTCTTGCAGTCATAACACCTCACTTTACTCTTATCAAAACCAGTCATGTCAACTTTTCTAAATGCCAAGTTGTTTCTGCCAGTTCGTTGAATGAATCTCCTTGTTCTCACACTGAGCATAGCATATTGCCATTTCAAATCCATCTTCTCCAGATATTCAGAATTTACCTGCTCCAGATCTTCAATTACTAGTCCAGAGTTTCCATGACTAGCAAAGAAGGCTTCCCTAACACTTTCATTATTCTTGTTTCCTTTTGATTCATTAGATATGAACCCGGTTTCAGACGAAGTTCCACCAGTAGAAACTAACGTTGCATTCTGTGTTGAGTGGTTTGTTGGTCTTTTAATTTCAGGTTCAAACACACGTAACTCATTGTATAGATCGTCGATCTCCATAGTATCAAGAGTGTTTCCTTGTCTATAACTGACCGTGTACATCGTCCATTCTTCTCCCAATGCTCTAAGAAACTTTCTATTGATATCATCTTAAGCAGTATTAACTCCCCTGCTAGACAATTCACCAATCAGTTTGTTGAATCTGTCAAAAGTTTGAGATAGAGTATCAACCTTCACCGCTGTGAAGTTCTCAAACTGTTGTTTCAACAGATCTTTTTGATTCCTCGTGCTTGCAGTTCCACCAAATCTTTTCTGCAAGGCCTCCCATAGCAATTTAGCATAAGTAAAGTTTCTAAATTGATGCTGCTACTCATTAGGAATAGAAATAAGTAGAGTACTTAAAGCTTGACATTCGTTGTGAGTATCTCTTCTTTCTTGCTCAGTTACTGGTTGGGCTGAACCTTCTGCTACTGCTTTGTTCTTGTGATCTGGTCCAGGTAGTGAAACGATTTTTGCACCATTCTTCACAACTTGCCACATGGAGTAGTTGGTTTGTAACATGTATTGATACATGCGACTCTTCCACATATCATAGTTTGATGATGTGAGAACAGGAAACCTATTAGCTTGAACGCCTTCAGTAAGATCAGACATCTTGAATTGGTTTAAGAAAAACTTGTTTAAACGCCTTGTTGATCATAGATCTAGAGCAACCTTGTGCTCTGATACCACTTGTTAGGATCTGTCGAACTAGGTTTGAATAAACAAACGTGTAGATCTAGATCTATCAAAGAAGTTGCAGCAGATCAACACTTTGATATTAACAAGGGTTAATAGATTAACAGTTTATAAGAATAAGAATGAAGAAATGTTAACAATTAAGAACACAAGTATTCTCCAACAACCTCAATCTATTAAGAATAATTGTTTCGTTAACAGACGTGTGTTTGCAACGACACAAGTATCTATTTATATAGACCTTGAGGAAACCCTAATTACAATTAGGTTAAAACTCTAATGAAACCTACGAAGATAATTATCAATATTTGTTTACATAATTCTCTCCTTACAACGCGCTAACAAAATCTATCTATTAAACAGTATTAACATGCGCCTAGTAGAAACTCTTTCATGCAGATCCATGCAGCCAGTATTAACTTCCACCGGTATTAAGTC
Source organism: Senecio squalidus (assembly GCA_910822075.1). Classification (NCBI taxonomy): domain Eukaryota; kingdom Viridiplantae; phylum Streptophyta; class Magnoliopsida; order Asterales; family Asteraceae; genus Senecio; species Senecio squalidus. The sequence continues at coordinate 9,523,931 of CAJVGC010000060.1, read as the reverse complement.
AGCAGTAGTAATATCGCCAGTAGTAATCTTCAATACTTGACCACCAATATAAACTATAGTCACCAGTATTATTACTCACCAGTATTAACAACCTTAACGACCAGTACAAACTAACTTCACCAGTATTAACATCTTATAACCCAACATGTTGTTATGTAAAAACCGTATCAAATAACAATCAAAAATATGATAAGAACCAATTTATAACCACATATTCATGATGCATAACTTAAAATTTATGCATCACAATTTAAATTCAAATTAAATGAATGGATAAAATGTTCATCTTATGCATTAACAATTAGTAATCATAAATGGTTATTGTTGTATTGTTAAAAGTTGTTGTGGAAAAATTACACAACTGTATATCTACACAACAACTTTTAGCAATAATTTAATGATTACAAAGATGTCAATTTTATAACCATAGTAAGTATTGATGTGAAATATAATAATTTAAATATCACAAATTCTTTATATCATTAATGTTACTTAATGTTACCTTACATCATAAATACATATTTCCTTGACTTAACTACAAATTTGTCTCCAAACAAATACATTTTGCGAAAGTAAGGAATCCATGGATACATATATTGTAGGTGGGAATTCAAGTCAACTATCTATATTTTAGTGTTGTTCAACCCAAATGCATCCTGATATTTCTACCGAGCATCCAGCTGTGTGATAGTTAAATCATTAAACGAACCCGCAGGATTATTGCTCGAAGAGAAGTCGGCTACAAGCAAATCTCTTCCCATGAAAAATGCTGGCGGCTTAGGTTCTGACAGTTCACCCTCAACGTCCAACATCTGAACAACAGACGACACGTTTGGCCTGTCTCCTGCATCTTGTTGAACGCATAACAATCCCACTTTGACTGATTTTAAAACTTCGAGTGGATTGCATGATTCAGCTAAAGTATCATCAAGCAGTTCCATCGACTTGGCTTCATTATATATACTCCATGCCTGAATATATTGTAGCAATCATGTTAAGTTATTAGACTCGTGCAAATTCAGAATAGTGTGACACAAGTGAACTTACATGCCCAATAAGATTATTGTTATGCGAAGGATGAATAAAGCCTCTGTTTCTCTTCCCACTCACTATCTCGAGTACTAAAACCCCAAAGCTAAATACATCTGATTTTATTGAGAAAATACCATCTTTGACATACTCCGGGGACATGTATCCGCTACAAAAAAAACTTTTATAAGAGCAGTACTTATGAATTGAGGGGGGAAAGAATATATAGCTCTTATTAATGGTTTACTATGTGCCAACAACTCTTTGCGTGTTTGCTTGGGTCTCACTTCCCCCAAAACATCTAGCCATGCCAAAGTCTGATATTTTTGGGTTCATATCCCGATCTAACAGAATGTTGCTAGCTTTAAGATCTCTATGGATGATTCTTAACCGTGAATCCTGATGCAGGTAAAGCAGTCCTCGTGCAATTCCCTTAATGATGTTAAAGCGCATTGTCCAGTCAAGGAACATGCTTTGGTTTTCATCTGCCCGAAATGTATGTTTAGTTATTTAACTAGATAGTTTCTAATATTAGCATTTGATCATATAAGTTTGGATATATGAATCTCACCAAGTATAATTGAGTCTAAGCTTTTATTTGGCATGTACTCATAGATTAACAATTTCTCTTCGTCTTTTATGCAACATCCCAGGAGCTTCACAAGATTCCGGTGTTGAAGTCTTGAAACGCATATGACTTCATTTTTGAACTCATCGTCTCCTTGGTTGGAAGTCTTGGAAAGACGTTTAACTGCAATCTCTAGCCCTTCTTTTAGCACACCCTGATCAAAATTAATTTTCAGTCTGAGTAACTTCACTTATTAGGTTTTGCGCTAACTTTCAGTTTTACCTTTTTTTATAAATGAGTTACTTATAATTACTTTTTTTGATTGATAATAACGAATTTCTTGCTCTACAAAATTCATTGTTCTTCTCTACAGATACATTTTCATACTATCATATTATTATTGATTACCTTATAAACTTGTCCAAATCCACCCTCTCCAAGCATATTGTCAACCGAAAAACTTTTGGTTGCTGTAGCTATCGTAGGGAAACTAAACAATGGAAGCTGCATATCTTCTTCCTGGTCTTTAGAGATACGAAACGACCCGCCTATGCAGTCGAAATACAACCAACTTTAAACCAAGAGAATCTGTTTATACGTTTTTTTTTATAGATTCCACCAATTCAGTAGTGAACTTACATAATTTTCTTACCTCCCCTGGTTGCTCGCACATTATTTCTTTTATTCTGGGCATACCACGACAATATAGAGACGAGGCCAATGAGAAGAATCCCCATAAAGATTACAATTAAGATGATTTTAATTTTTGCTCCTCCTTTCTTATTGGAAATTGACCGAGCAACTGCATATGATACTAGCAAGCATGGAAACAATTAATGTAAATTTCAAAGCTGACTACCTCAATGCAACAAGTGATTGATTTTAGTTTTACCTAATTCAGAGGAAGCCATTCTTACAAAAATAACTCGATCGTCATTGCCTCCGGAATACACACGCATGTCTTTAAGGTCATTAAACCAAAGGACACAACCCATTCCTCCAAGACTGATATCTGGATTTGCATATGCCATACAAGTACAATTCTTTAAACATTTTGCTTCACATTCTTCCAAATTCATGCTCATGTTAAACCAGGTATTTTCAGTGTCTGGCAGTTTTACATTAGAGTACTTGATAAAACCGTCTGATCCGTTTTTGCAATTCATCGGAGTTCGTCTAACACAACCACCTGACCAATCAGCCATTTCCCAATCCTTTTGGTTTCTTGGCACAAATCTTTTCTCGTCCAAGCAAGAACACGATTGTTGCCTCATATCAACACTACAGCTTCCATAGGCACTACAAATGTTATATGTATCACACATATCTATCGGCAATGTCAAGCTGAGCTTCCACTTGTTACTCGCTTCGACAAACACCCAAACATCTAGTCCCCCAAGAGAATTCAAGACGATCCTCGATATAATAGAACTGTTTTCAACATAATAAGTAAAAGATACCTCCTTTTCAGTTATAACTACAGTGTAGATAGAAGTCAAGTTTGTGCTGAATGCAGAATACCCACTAATCCGCTGATTTTTCCATGGTCCACCTCGAAATTTGACCACTGCACCTTGTTTGAGTTTGCTTTCTGGATAACCGCGATTATCTGCCCCCCAGGTGAATTCGCCTAGAGCTGGATCTTGACTACTCTTCCATGACGATATATGCCATTCAATGCCCCTCGAGTAATCTTTCCCTATCTTGATTCCATGTAGGAGAGTATCAGTAGGATAATCAAAACTTTGCCAGATCATCTTCTCTTGTTGGTCCATCATGATTAGATTTCCGGTGTCGTACAGTTTTACAGTTGCATTCGTTGATGTCATCGTTGTATTGGATGACCAAACCATGCTGATATTGTTGAAGAGAGCGAGAATTCCTGGATCAACGATCTTTAAGAAGAGCGGTGATGCACCATGGAGAGGGTGGTCTCTGTTAGCAACCCAAACCACTGTTCTAACAGAGATTTTCTTATACCAAATACCAAGATATCTGCTTTTAGAGATATCTGGCCGAAAAAATCCCAGTTCAAAAATTCCGGTTTGCGAGACTAACGTGTCTCCATCTGTTAAGAACTCTGAATCAGAAATGACGTCGAGTTCAGTAGCGTAGATTTTGTAAAAGAATTGAAACCAAAACAAAAGAAGAAATATTGCTTTTCCCTCCATAATTATTAATTTAGTTTTTTCCAATTTTTATTATGATTGTGTTCCAAGTTTTTTTTTTTTTTTTTTCTCATATAAGCTTCAATAGGCCTGGCATTTGGGTTGGCCATAGACGCCCTGTTGACCACGTTAAATTGTTTCGTATCATCCAATGAGTGACATTTGGGCTGAGCCACCATCACATTCACAAAGTAATGAAAGGTTGTCAATAATGCAAGTTTGATATCTTCTGGAAAAAAAAAATAATATCGTCTAGAATTTATAAGAAAACAAAATCAATAGTAAATTACATAAATGGTAGTTTGTCTGGATTATGGGTTTGGTCCCTATGGTTTTTTCTCTTGGATTCGGTCCTTGTGGTGAAATACTGTTACGAATTAAGTCCTTCTATTGTTAATTATGTTAGTTTATCATTAAATAGAGTTAATACATAAATGGTCTATCTGATTTGTCATAAATTATGGATTTGGTCCTTCTATTTACCGATAAACTAACAGATTTAACGATAGAGGGATTGGATCTGTAACAGTATGAAACCACGAGGACTAGATCCGGGAAAAAAAAAACTCAAGAACCAGGTAGTTGCACACTTTTGAAAAAATTAGAGTAAATTACATAAATCAGACACGTAATTTGTCGAATTTTACAAGTTTCAATAAGAACCTTAAACCTATATTATTTAACAATTTCTTGCATTAGATATGCAATGAATGTAATACATGTTTTGCTAGATTTTACATTCCTATGCTTAATGTATTTTATTCATTTGAACGATTCTTCATGTTTGAAATTATTTGTTATTATTTGTCATTGAATATAATTCTAAGTGAGGAACCCGCATAAGGATATTACAAGTATAACAATTAACAAATGCTATGTATTTAAAGCTATAAAACAACTAAAATTCCTATAACTTTAGATACATAGCATTTTTTGCCCATAAATTAAGTACTGTTATTTTCATTTGAACATAATCACATAATACATAACAATACCAATAGTTAAATTTATACAAATATTATAACAAATTACAAAAATAATCATAGAGAAATGATTAAATATTCATATAACTTTTGTAATTAGCCTGAAATGATAAGAAATCAATGTCATTATCCTTGGCCACCCGCACCATTTTTTTTTTCTCTATGCATTCGTATATTTTTTCATGTTTGCTTTGCAGTTTCCTTTCACTCTACTTCGTTCCGAAAATTGTTAACATGTGTGTATAGTAACTTCATGTTTTGATGAGTTATATTTTACAATGTCTTACTTTAATACAATATAATGTTACATATACTTTCCCTTGAAGAATATAAACAATACTTTTTTCAACCAACTCATTCATTTCAATAAAGTTGACTCCAAGTCTATGATACCTCTTAATAACTTAATTTTTAATTCTACTAAATATTACTAAGAGTCTAAAATTCAATAAACTATTTCTGAATTTAAAAAATTAGTCAACAACCGTTAAGTCTTAGAATTTTTATTTTAATTTTGTGTAAAACATCACATTATATACAAATAGACATTGGGTTAATCTGGTATCATGGCAAATGATGAAGCTGATATTGCTTTTGAAAACTTTAAGTATTCTCATACGGGTACAAATTTATTTCATATCTTACGAGATGTTTTATAAATGTTTAAATTAAAAGAAATAATTTTTTCAATAGCATTTGATAACGTAGCGAATAATAGAAACGCTATAACTAAACTAAAACTAAAATACAAACAATCTATGGATGATAGATTTTATCATAGTCGATGCATTGAACATATTATAAACTGAGTTTTGCAAGCCGGACTATATGTATCCGAAATAATTAACATGAGAAACGCTTTTAAACAAATGTTACAAGATATATTTTCTTCGGGTAAACAAAGATATAAAGAATATATGAAAGTGTGTAAGGAAACGAATTCCATCTTTTTAGCCCATAATTGGGATGTTCCCACACTATGAAATTCGACTTATAATATGTTTGTATATGATTTACGTCAACAAAACACTTTACAAGCATATCATGATGTATTTGCCGATCATGGTCGGGTTACACAATTTTCGGCCCAAAATTGGGAAATAATTAGAAAAATAACCGAATTGCTCAAAGTTTTTAAAACTGCAACAACTTTATTATCGAGTGTTTATTTAATGTGTTCAAAATTAAGCCAATACGAAATTTAAGGTGATTTATATCAAAATATGGTAACACCCATTAAAGCAAAATTACCGTTTCCGCCGCATTAAAATCATTGGTAAAATTGCAAGTGATTTGGATTTTGATCAACAAGACCCATTACATTCGAAAAACCAAAAAAAGTATTTTAAAAAGGGTTATTTGCGGTTTAATTTAATAAATATGGTTCAACAAATGTTTCTTCAAGTTCTTTTGCGTCATCGTATTCTAGTTATACTAGCACGAATCTGAATCTTGACTTACACAATAATTTAAGACAAGAACACACTAAACGTGCTAAGGGTGAGGGTGACCAAACAACAAATAGAGAATACCAGAGATATACGAAAACCGATTTTTTAGCCACTACGGGACCCGAAGAATTCTAAAGTTTTAAGGTTTTGACTTGGTGGAAAGGAAGGGAAGCTCAATTTCCCGTTCTAACCGTCATAGCCCGAGATTTACTAATCGTCCAAGCTTGTATGGTAGCTTCGGAATCCGCTTGATTCTCTCAGTGACAGGGTATTATCTATACGAAGAGCAAGATCACACCGGCGGCAATGGAGATGTGTATTTGCTTGAAGGATTACTTATATGCGACTGAACGTATACAAGACACATCAAATCTTGAAGGTGAACTAGAGATTGAAGATGAAATACTCGATATCGAGGTGGAAAAAGATTTTTCAATATCACTTTTCGATGAGAAATCTCTCTCACTAAAGCTTCACGCGCATCTAGCTCCGAAGATTAACCTGTTAACGATGACTTTATCGACAAAGATGAAGAATGGAGATATCACTTACGAGTTACAATGAAATATTAAGTTTTATGTTGTTTTTATTACTTTTATTTAGTAAAAGTCGAACTTTATTTTCAAATAATGAAATATTAAGCTTATGAAGATGTGTTTCAAGTTTATATACTAAAACACAACGTTTATTTATAATGTGTATCATATTTGTTTAATAAAAGTCAAATTTTGTCGAGTTTATGGAAGTTACGTTTTTTTTACCTATTAATTGAAAAAACCCGTTTTTAAACCGGTTCCAAACCTACCCGAACCGATTTGTATGGTTTATGTTATTTTCGGACCGAAACCGGTTCGGAATCGAACCGGTTTAAAGGGTTTGACCAAAACCCGGTTCGGTTTTAAAACCGGTTTGATTTGGTCGAAAACCCAGTTTGTACATCCCTATCCAAGGCAATGCAACCTAACAAATTTGACTAATATTTAAGTCGTACGTCCCAAACTGATTAGTATACAACCTTAAACACCCAGAGGTGAAGGGTTGATTTTTCCTTACCTGTCAAATAATAAGATATTCATTTGACCAAAGTTTCCTTTCTCTTCTTCTCTATGTATTCGACTTACAAACAAGTTCCATTATCGGTCGTAGCTTTTGGTTCACGCGGTGTTCATCTTAGGTTTGCTGAAACGGTGATTCCATCAGTCTGTTTTTCTTTTCTTTTTTTTAAAAAAAAAACCTCGAGATATAAGCTGTGTTTTTAGTACTAGCCACATGGACAGAAAAAGATTTTTGAGTATGGTAAACAAGTTGCAATCAATATTCATAAAAAAAAACCCGGGTTCAATATATCCTGACTAAATAGATAGGCAATATGTCCCTGACTAAATAGATAGGCCATAGGCGACCATGTCAGAACCACTAGCAAACTCCAATAATCACATGAGCAGTCGATAATTTGCACGAAACAAACTCAGTTTACACCATATTCTCTGATTTGAATACAGGATTCAGTGCTCGAAGAAGCAAATGGTTTCCCGCAGAGTTACCCAGTACATTCAAATCCTTCACCCTCTTTATCTCTGACCCTGCAATGCCATCAACATAATAGACACATGTAAGATTTCTTAATATGCCGCATATAATATTTCTTGATCTATTAATCTTTTGAAAAACATTCATAAGGGGAAGGCGTAATGTCAAACACTACTAAGTAGCATAGACACAAGAAATATAGAGATGGCAAAATGGGCGGGTCAGTAGGGTTGGGTTGACCGACTAACACTTTTGTCCATTTTTGAAGTTTTAATGATAAGTTACGAGGAAGAAAAGTAAGTGAACTAGGTTTTGGTGTTCGATTTTGAACTTCTTTTTTCTTTTCTTAAAGAAGATTTGAGAGGATAACAATATGATGTGCATCCAAAACGAACAAGTTTCGGGTTGAGAATTAGAAGTGATTTATGACGTTATAAGCATTTTGAACAGTTTAAAGTTTACACATATTACCCAACAAAATAAATACTATAATCATAAAAGATTCATTATTACGGAAATTGCTCGACTAACATGTCTGTCAAAAAACTAACGGGTTGGGCTACTGGTAAAATCCCCGGGCCTTGGTGTATCAAATCTCATTCATACCCACTAAAAGGTGCTATCTGTTCGTTAGGGTCACACTAGTTAACTAAAAGGCCTAGGTTTGTGTGGACCGTGGTGCATCGGTCAGCTGGACTAGTTTGGCTAGAGGTGTCAAACTGCCAAGTGTTACGGGACTCAAAGACAGTGTAACACGAAACATTTTGAGAACTTAACAATGGAATAGAAGCGGTGAATGATAATTCAAGCAACCAGGTTATTTAAATAAGGAGATAAGTTGTTGCAAGAAAGGTTTTTTGTCAGGGTAAATACATAAATAAGAATCCATAAACTTCAGTACTGCTGCAATATAAGATAATTTTAATTAATGATCACTGCCATAATCGCTCCATGGATTTAATGCTGACGGAGCAATTTGGACCAATTTATGTAAAAATGAGGGCATCGCCAATGTTGACACCATAAATTTGTACTACGTTGGTGTAAAAAATTCATATCTTTACACCAAATATGAGTTTAACTCCAATGTATACACCACATTTTTACACCAAAACTATTAAATACCCTTTTTTCAACTAAATAATATTCATTTTTCCACTAAAATATTCCAATCAAAATATTTTAAATATAAAATGAAGAACATTTATATGGTTTAGTTATTTTTTAAATATTTTTACAAACTTAATAATAAATATAAAATAATAGTAATAAAAGCCAGTCTCATTTTAAACAACTCAATGAGACTATTTTATTGATATAAGTTTTTAATTAATAATTAATACTAGAGCTCCGGGGGCTGTGGTCAATAGGTTCCGACATGTTTTAATGTATTGTACTCCTAAAATGCAGAAGGTTGTTAGAAAAATCCATATTTATATCAGATATTTACTAAATAAGAGATTTATACAAATTTGGTGTGATGAATAGTGTTGCATTAAATTTTTACACCATTTATTTTGGTCTTGATTGAAGAAGGTTTACATCATATTAATGTTTTGGTACATACATTAGAGATAGCATGACTATATTTAAGTATATCTCGTTCATAGTCGTCACCTCGTGACTCAGCTCGTAAGAGCCATGACTTTTATAATACATACGGAAAAAAATATATACTACATATTTATGTATATAATATAGTTCATTTTTATTCATTAAAATTCAGTAAATACTTTTATTTGGACGTTATATTTGTGAATAAATTAAGGGGTAAGAATGTGCCGAAGGAGTTACTTTTAATGCATTTAAACAAAAGAGAGATGGTGACAAAGACCAGTTACAGCCTTTAAATGATTTGATAAGGGATTAAGGGTTAATTGCTTAATATAGAAAAACAGCTTGCATTTTGTTACCAATCTCAGAAATGTTTTAGATGTTAACTTGACTTCTATCCGAGGTGAAACGAGATATGTTCGTGTTCACAATAGGTTTTTAAAGTAGGTATTCTTTTAGGGTTTAATAATAGCATCGATTCACCAGTTTGGGGTTAATAAGGAGAACACAAACGGTAAATTTCGTGTTTAGTTCTGCTGTGGAATCCAAAGTTTCTGGATTTAGGTTTAGGTTTCTAAACACACAAAAACACTGTTTTACCGTATCAGGGCAGTTTCATAAATTTGGAGGTAGTCGGAAGCTTGGGGTGGGGAAAGGGTGTGGTAGTGATCGTATAAGTATACAAATTACAAATATATTTTATTTCTGCGAAGGTTGTAGTAAATAGCAATATTCGTAGAAAAGGCAAATAATCTTGCAAGTCTAAGGAATTAACCCTTTTGAAAATATCTTTTGTACCGTTATTAAATTAACTACTCCCTCCGTCCCAATGTCATTGTCCACATTTCTATATTTATTTGTACACGATGAAATGATTTATAACGTTGACGCTTAAATTGGGACGGACGGAGCAATAATTCGTAAGAGTTTAAATAAAAGGACCAAAGGTTTGGTGGTTAACTCAACCCGGGCCATTTTGACCTGCCTTATAATATAACTTGTTTTGGCCTGACCCGGACATTGCCACCTATCATTTCATTTGTTAACAAATATATATGATGCATGTTACCTTCTTCTCCCATTAGCTGGACGGCACGCCTCTCTAGTATACCCGCATGTCTACTACATTGATCCGGAGATAACGATTGGAGCCCTAGCAAGACGGAATATAATCAAATCAGATGAGGATACTAAATGCATTCAAATCAGTAGAGTATAAGTATAAATTATAAAACTCACTCTGAAGATAAACCTCCGGATTTGCAGTGTCACATTGCTGCAAGTACTTGCGCAACTTACTGAATCTTGCATGCCAATGCTCCATTGCAGGCGAATTAACCATGGCAGATTGTTTCTTTTCAAAACTTCTAACTCCGGTAGCTATAGACGTAACTGGAACAGGAACAAAAGATTCATTTTCCTTTCGAGGACTACGCTCTACTTGTTGTTCTGCTTGTTGATATCCTGATGTTCGATTCTTGTCTGTGATGCGTGAGTTACTCACATCTACATCAGATTTTCTACGCGCATAAACAAGATTACGGTTGACATTATTAATACCAGTGCCTGGAAGAGAACTCTTCGCTTGAGTCACAGGTTCTTCCTTTTGCAAAGCAGAATCCTCGGAGGATCCGACCTTCGTATTGTCATTTTGCACATCCGTTGTGTCCATTTGGGATACTTCTTGGTTATCAGACGCGGTGGTGGTGATGAGGTTTGGACATTTTCCCAACCCGTACTTGCTGAGATTAGAGCTAACCATTTGTTCAACCATCTTTGTTTCGTCAATGCCCTGTAGAACAATTCATATACGTTTGATAAAATTGACATACACTCAAGAAAAAAAAATATTATACTTATGTTATTACTTGTTCATACACTCTACGGTTTTGTTAAAAATACTATACTTAAGTTTATTCCGTGATTCCATGATACACGTAAAAATAACTAGCCATTTACTTATGAATGGGTAGACAATTGAAAAAGGTTAGATATAAGGGGAAAGGGTCCAATACTTTAAAAGGTGCCGAAACTCGATTTTATTATATTAAAATGAATAGATAAAAGGATGGACAAAATTGAGAACCCGAGTGACCCATCAATGTTCTAGTCCATGGCCATCTCTAAGCATTAGTAATGAAACCCGAGTAACGATAACCTAATTTCCTGTATCTATCTATTTGGAATGATTGTGTGTGGTAATTAACTACAATAATTATAATACTATATCTTATTGAATTTCATAAAAACTGAAACAAACCAAAAAGATACATTAAAATTATTGTTTACAGCAATTGATGAAACAAATTATAAAATTAAAAGTGAAAATATGCATAATTAATCGAATTTAGGTTACCTAGAATAAGCCAACGAAAAGGAAGATTTGTGTGTTTTGGAACCAAATTGGGGGGTTTGAAGCGGGAAAGGACGACGGTGAAGAAATGGGATTGACTGTCACTGCCCACTTAAGACATGATATCAAGTTTGGGTTTCACTTCTAACTAGTTTCCTAACTATTTTTTTAAATATTTATTTTTCTAAAAGGACAACCTTGGTAGTATCACAATATATATATATATATATATATATATATATATATATATATATATATATATATATATATATATGGAAAAGTGAATATGGGGCTGTTACACATGTAAGCTTACATGCAAAACTCATCAAAAAATGCGTCGTTTTGTTAAAAATTCTTCAAATCTATATAATTTAAATCATATTTATTAAACTAACTTTACAAATTTTTATCTATTCACATCTTTTTCTTCATTAATCGTGTCTTTCAAAAATATAAGTTTTTTTCTCATCACTGGGCATCTATCGAAGTCACTTTTTATAACTTCTTCATAATAAACATTGACCCCCTGCATTTTGGGGATCACCACTCCCTTGATGAATATAAGACAAATCAAGCGTTGAATAATATTTAAACCATTAAACGACGTAGTTTTTAATGAGTTTCGCATGTAAGCTTACATGTGAAACAGCCCCATATTCACTTCCCCCATATATATATATATATATATATATATATATATATATATATATATATATATATATATATATATATGGGGAAGTGAATATGGGGCTGTCACACCCCGCATAGAAATGGCGGAAACCGAGGTGCGCAGTGTATACGGTATCAGAGATTCAAGGTTACATCAAACATAAATAAACCAAACATCATTAACATAGATAAAGAGTTTGAAATAGAATACTTATTACAGTCTTCCGAAAATCAAAATACGACTACAGAGTTTGGGAAACTAAGGAATTACAATACAAAATAAATTCCAGCAAAAAGTCCCAAGTAGCCAATCAAAGCATATCAACAGAATAGGCAACCTCAAAACCCTGAAAAGCGTTAAAATACGACGTCAACATAATGTTGGTGAATTATTCGCAATAGTAAATAAAAACATAATAGTGTAAAGGTTTTCAATAAGTTTTGACCCAAAAGATAAGATTTGATGATAAGTCTTTTTGAAAAGAGATTTCAAAATATATTTGAAGTATATAAAACCTTTCGATAAAAAAAATATTCATATTTGTACCATACGGTACCATAATCATAATTGCACCATACGGTACCATAATCATATCATAAAATAGCAGCTTTAGGAACTTACAAATACACCTGACCCTTAACATAGATAATGGCAACTAACCCCACCTAGTGTCTCAAACTAGGTTGCCTCTAAATAATCGGTCATAACATTGTTAACACGGACAGGGCACGCCATCATCCAAATAGATGTTAACAATGAGGGTTTGTTAGACCCTTATAGCGCTATATATACTTCCGGCGGTCACAGACTAACAGGTGTGTATACGGGGCCTTGTACTACCACATAGGCGGTACAAGTTGGGTGAGATCATCTAAAGCATTCATAATAGTGCATATACATGCCATAATACATACATAACATAAAATACTTTTGTTTAACGCTAATCATGCCCAAAAATATAAAAAGGGTAAAAAGGGCAACGAATAACTCACTGATAGCAAAGCAATCCGAATCTCTATATGTCGGAAAATACTACAATACCGTCAGGCTCCAACGTCTAAGTGCCCTATACATCACGTAAATAAAACATGTCTAAGTATCTCTAAGTCTAGTAGGGTTATGCCTTAATGATTAACGTTTTATACGGGTTTTAAAATAACCGAAAGGAATATCAATATAACGGAATAACGAGTGTTTCGGAAGGTCAATGGACTAGATACGTGTTCTTCATACTTACGTGCACTACAAGTCACGTAAGTATCAAGTTACGTGATATACAAGAGTTACGGGGCAAAACAAGAAGTTACGGAACATAAGGACCATAGTTACGTGTTCAGCAAGGGAATTACGTGACATCCAAGTCACTTACGTGGCTTAGGGAACCAATTACGTGAATATGAAGCTATAATTACGTGCATATGGGTTAATTTGTGAAGACTTACGTGAAAAGGATCAATAACGTGAATAATTATGAATTTCAGGGACCAATCACGTAACTGTGGGAATTACGTGAGGATGAAGTCTATTACGTGACTTTCAAGTCAATTACGTGACTTAGACTTCAATTACGTGAATTAGAAGTCAATTACGTGCATAAGGGACTAATTACGTGACAAAAGGACTAATTTCGTGAACAATTACGCGTCAAAAGGACTAGATATGTAAATATTTCAACAATTTCGTGACCAGGACAAGAGTTACGTGACTTGGGGTCACGTAACTCACAATTTCGTGAGTGTAACTCCTAATTTCGTGAGTGTAACTGTTCTTTGATCAGTTACGTGCACGTAACTACAGTTACGTGCATGTAACTGAGTTTTTACGAAAAAGGCATTCGGAAATCGATTTCTGAGTGTTCTAAGTGTCTATATGACCCCAAATTGGAACCCTATGTCCAGAATATGATAACATACAATAATCCACAATAAAATCTAAGTTTTGACGGTGAGAAGTGGTATTTTCGGGTTTAAATCAAAATATCAAAGTTTAGAACCAAAATGGAGAAATACTTACCCGATCGTAATGAAACTTGGAGGATAGATGAAGATGATGATGGTGATCAATAATCCGGTCTCGGATTTGAAATCCAACGGTTAGATCGCCGGAAAAGTTAGAGAGAAGGTGGAGGTTTGTAGGTGTTTCTTGTGTGTGTTTTCTAGAGAGAGAGTGGGGGGTTGGTGAATGATGCAGAAAAAGACAAAATCAGATACTAAGAGACAAAAAGGTTGGTGGGGGACGATTTTTGTAATAAAATTTGACATAGGACTAAAATTGTAATAGAATTTCTCGCGTAGGACTAGTTTCGTAATAAAATTTCCGAAAAGACCAAAAATGAAATACTTTTAAACGTCAATCTTAATCATATAATTAAGGCATAATTCCCCTAAACTTATCATAAGAGCATACTAGACTTATACTAAAGGCACTTAAGACTATACGTTCCCGACATAAAGATCCGAATCACATACTATATACCCGATATACGCAAATACACATAAAATACAAATACGATACTCATAAAATACGAATACGGTAAACATAAAAAGGAATACAATAGGGTCAAAACACGAATATAAATAAATAAAACGAATACAAGACGATAGAATAATACCGTGAAATTCGCGAATGTCACAGTCTCCCCAAGTAAAAAGAATTTCGTCCTCGAAATTATCACTGGTTACTACTTCCGGGAGAAAGGTGAGGATACTTCCGCAGAATTTCATCTTCGCGTTCCCACGTGAACTCAGCACCAAAGCGGGAATTCCAGCGAACTTTGACAATCGGAATCTTACTTCGTCGCAGACGCTTAACATCACTAGCAACGATCTCGATCGGTTCTTCAACGAAATGAAGCTTGTCGTCAATCTGGAGTTGCTCAAGTGGAACTAATAATGTTTCATCAGCCAGGCATTTCTTCAACTGAGATACATGGAATACGTTATGTACGCTGCTCAGTTCTGCCGGCAGTTCTAGTCGATACGCAGCTGGGCCAATGCGGGCTAAAATCTTGAACGGACCCGTGTATCTCAGACTCAGCTTGCTGCGCTTCACAAATCGGACAACCCCTTTCCATGGAGAGACCTTCAATAATACCATATCTCCAACACTGAACTCGAGAGGTTTCCTGCGCTTATCAGCATACTTCTTCTGTCGATCTCTGGCAGTAATCAATCGTTCCTTGATCTTGAAGATCTTGTCAGTGGTCTCTTGAATAATCTCCGGACCGGAAATCTGACTATCTCCAACTTCTGCCCAACATACAGGTGATCGACATTTGCGGCCATATAAAGCTTCAAACGGTGCACACTTGATACTCGTGTGATAGCTGTTGTTGTACGAGAACTCAATCAACGGCAAATGAACATCCCAACTACCACCAAAATCAATAGCGCAAGCTCGTAGCATATCTTCCATAGTCTGAATAGTTCTCTCACTCTGACCATCGGTCTGAGGATGATAGGCGGTACTCATATCTAACCGTGTACCCATAGCAGTCTGAAATGTCTTCCAAAATCGAGAAGTGAAACGAGCATCCCGATCGGAAATAATCGATACACGAACACCGTGTTTCGATACAATCTCGGAAATATACAAACGTACGAATCTCTCCATCGGATAGTTCTCGCGAATCGGTAGGAAATGAGCAGACTTCGTCAGACGATCAACAATAACCCAGATACTGTCATAACCACTCGAAGATCTCGGAAGCTTCGTAACAAAATCCATAGTGATGCGCTCCCATTTCCACTCGGGAATCTTCGGTTGTTGGAGTAGTCCAGACGGTTTCTGATACTCAATCTTCACTTAGAACAAGTCAAACATCGACTAACATACTCGG
>CAJVGC010000060.1:9461561-9507687 GCA_910822075.1 Senecio squalidus | reverse complement strand
AAGTGAGTAGGTCTAAGTATTAAGATTCGGAAGGACTTGATAATTAGAGGAGTTATTCGGAAGGAAACTCTATAAGGTTAAATCACTAAAAACAGGCTTGATACTTATTGCTTGATTATTAATATTTATTAACTGTATTCGGAAGGAACGGTGTAAGTAGCAATAATTAAAGTTAGTAAAAGATTCGGAAGGACTTTTATTATATCTTAGAAGTTGAAAACAACAATCGATCTCGTAAAATTAACGGAAAATAGGTGAAGTGTCAAACAAGTGTAATCTCTCTTTATTTGATTTAATCAATTACTTTTCGCTCGATTTTAATTAATCACTCTTTTTACTAATTGCTTGCAAACTTTTGTTACGATAAAAAACCCCCAAAAATACTCAGTATTATTAATTCGGAATATAAAACAAATTAGTCCCTGCGAACGAACCTTACTTACCTTTAAACTATATTATATACGAATAGGTCCACTGCCTAGAAGTGTGTAATTACGTGAAAATAGTAGGTTTAAATTAAGACTAGATTTTACACATCAAGTTTTTGGCGCCGCTGCCGGGGACTGATTTTTAGTTTTTGTTTCGAATTTTTGATACGATCCTTTTGAGTATTTATTTACTTGGAAGTTACTTTTAATTGTTATTACACCGGTGCGTTTTACGGTTTTCTTGTTTCTGTCTTTGTAGGTATTCAGGTAGTGGATGAACACGAGGGCTTCGGGATTACCACTCGCGAGTCCAAAATCCAATCCAGGAGTATCAAAGAAGCGAGGCAAGAAGAAAGGAAACATATTGATCACCAGGTTTTGGACCGTTCTCGCCAGTAAAATTTGAAGATATTTCATCTTCAGAAGGAGGAGGAAACACTACAGAACCGGAGGTCGAAGAGATAATTTGTGAAAACAAACCGGAACCGCAACCAACTATGGATCCTTTGGACATGCCAATGCACCGACGGGCCGCGGCTGTAGCAGTGCCACCCACCCGAAGGTCGGCAATCACCACCCCGGACTTGGGTGATGATTTCGTTGTCAAAGGTCATCATCTCAAGATGATCCAAGACAATACTTTCGATGGACGATACAATTCAGATCCGCATAAACACATAGCCAAATTCAACGAGCTTTGTGAGATGTTCAAATACGGTCAAGGTAAAAGCGACAGTGTCAAGCTGAGGTTATTGTGACAACCGTCAAAACTCAGTTCGAGAACATTAGCTTATAACCTCGATGCGCTATACTTGTTACTTGATATGACTAACTTTATGTGTTACGTGGTTACGTAAACATAACTCTTTAAGCTAAGCTCGATGTAACTCACACAAAACTTTTAACGTAGGTTTACGTTACTTAACACAAAACATGTGTGTCTCGGAATCGAATTCGGAATCAAAGCTTTAAATGAATCCTAATACCAAGAAAGCACTTAATGAACTTGCCTAAGTTCATCTCAAAACAAATCGTAAACTTTCAACTAACGAAGATACTTAGCGATACAACGAACGAAAAACGAATAAGGCGAAATCTGCCCTCCAGCCGCGCCGCGGTGAGCCCAGTGCGCCGCGGTGGAGGGTACAGACAGCCAAGTTTTTAAATGTTGTGACTCACCTTCAAACGTGTCACAATCTTTGACACCTGTATTTTTCATACTTAAAACACTTTTTGATCCAGTATTTCACACCTAACATCCTTTACAAGACTTGTTTCATTTAAACAACACACACACACCAAACACAAACACACCTACAAACACTCCCATCACTTACTCTTTCTCTCATTTCAAAAACTCCATCAAACACTCTTCATTCACAGAACATAAGCTCACCTAATAACAGTAAAAATCACCACAATAATCACATATAAATCGTCCATAAACAAGAGGGAAGAAAGGAGCTTTCAACTATTCGGGTTAAAATTGATTTCTAGCATATTTGGGGGTAAAAACACCAAGGGAACACTTCAATCTCTTCCAAATCATCATCCATTCGGTATAACTCTTCTAAATCTACTGTTATTACTCATAAAACTTGTTGCATGTAAGATCAAACACCTAAAAATATGATTTTGAAGCTTATAACCCATTTACATGACAAAACGGGTTTTTATAAAATGGATGTTTAGATCTTTGTTTTTGTTGTTAAAAATCCAACATAAACCGTTATATTATAAGGTTTTAATGTTTTCATCTATTGCATGTCGAAATCTACCTTCAAAATAACAAATTTCTTCAAAAACGAATTTTGGTCAAAACTGCCTGTCACATGACCGCGAGGCGGTCATGTGACCGCGAGGCGGTCGTTACTTGTGACCGCGGGGCGGTCGTCCCACCGCGGGGCGGTCGTGTGCAGACTTGTCACAAAAATCTAAATTTAAACCATTTTGAATCGTAACGCTAAACCGGTCATTTGAACACTTGATCAGAACTGAAATTCACGAACTATAACCTGTAATAGGGTAACTTATTCAACGTATAATCCCTATCTTGTTTTTATAAGTTAAAGATTATTGTTATGACGATTGTAAGAGGGAAAGTGTTAAAAATTGGATTTAGAAACTATAGCGCGGAAGCGCTGCCCGATTTTAGTAAAACCAAATACAAACACTTTATAACATAACATTTCGTTGACTAACGATAGTATAAACTAATAAATAATGTTACTTACGCCAAAACTGGGTATAAAATAGGATTCCGGTGATTCCGAGCACTTTTTGAGCTTTTCCCGAGCACGCTACGATCTTCGCAAACAGTGAGTTACAAACCCCTATTCTTTTAAACGCTTTTAATACTTTTTGGGGTGAAATGCGAGGCTTAACTATATTTAAGCTGAAAAACACTTTACTACTTGAATGCTAAACGAAAGCTATTTGATACTCGAAAGCTATTGTGAAACGCTTTGTTACTCGAAAACTATTGTGAAACGCTTTGTTACTCGAAAACCATTGTGAAACGCTTTGATACTCGAAAACTATTGTGAAACGCTTTGTTACTCGAAAACCATTGTGAAACGCTTTGATACTCGAAAATTATTATGAAAACGATTTGATACTCAATGCTATTACGAAAACACTTATATATTTTGAATACTACTATGAAATGCGTTGATATTTTGAATACTAAAACGAAAAACTATTTTGCCGGCATTGTTGAGGGTTTTGCCAACAATGTCGAGAACACGAAAGCTATAATTGCCAATGACTAAAACATCGATCGTCATGTTGCGGACTTTGTACAACATGGACGTGAGAAACCTTTGAAAATTCCCGAAAACTACCAAGAGCATTAGTTGCTATTAATCCCTTTGGAAAGGACCGTTAGTAGATATGGATAGCGCTATTAGGGTAGAGAGACCCTCACCACAACGACCTATAACGATGGTGCATAATACTAAATGGGTAGGCTTTAGGCTTAGCAACGATCATTGGGCAATACATAGGATTGTCACATAGTCGCGCTATGTGGTCAATACCTACGAATACGAACACGAAAACTAAACTACGCATTGCTATGCGTCAATCTTTTGAAAGCTATACTTTACGCATGGTTATGCGACTACTTTTTGAATACTATACTTTACGCATGGTTATGCGACTACTTTTGAATACTATACTTTTCGCATGCCTATGCGACAACTACATGAATGCTATATTTTACGCATTGCTATGCGTCGAAACTTGATTTACTTATACTTTACGCATTGCTATGCGTCAACGCTTGAATACTTAAAACTTTGTAGCTCACTAACTACGTCTCCCGTAGTTAACACTTGACTCGTATTTTCAGGTTACGATTAAGCTTGCTGATGACTTATTGCTTTGGGCTGATGACTTCAAGAATGGGAAAGGGTTCGGGTGGCTTGGCTACGAACACTTAACTTGTAATTCGGATATGAAAACGAAGCTTTAAACATTGTAAACCTTTGAAGCTATGTTTCTTTTAATATAATTTGGTGTGGAATTATAAACTTGTGTATCGAATGCTATTGCTCTTCACACCCTGCGTTCCGCTTTAGCGGGGTGTGACAGACTTGGTATCAGAGCGCAAGGTTATAGTGAATACCGATTTTTCAAAAATCAAACTATAACCAATTTCTAAAAACGAAAGGTTTTATTTAACCAAAACGTGAAGGCATTGTTTAACTTGAATTATTCGTAGCCTGATCACCTATGAATAATTTGGACTAAATTATGCCGGAACGGGATTGGTAAAACATTAAACGAACCTTCCCGGGGAATTCTTGAAGTCAGACCCACACAGACCTAGATGCTATACCTAAGATACTCTATGTGCTCAGCTTATTACTAACACTAACATGAGTCGTATCTTCGATTTAACTCGTTTCCGGCCTAGGCTTCGCCGAGAGGGAAAGAGTTAACTACGTTCGACACGAAACGCTTTATGCTTTAGACTTATACTACGATAACATTAAGACTTAGGGGGATTTTGATCTCATTCACCTTTCTATGATGCAACGAAAGGACGAATACAATCACTTCAGACAACGAGGTAGATACCCGACGCATACCCTTGAGAACTCACGTTTTCCTACGAACTCGATACACATTGCGATACCTTGTGGAGGTACATGAGCGTGGAGCTAACATCATCGTAAACTATTACATTCAATATAACGACTCGGACCTGGACTAGTTTATACTGTCCCTTGCCGACTATATCACCCGTTCTCTTGACAGAGACGACACCTTCTCGACTATCGACACTATATACACCTTATCCCACTAATATTTACGCGACGCCTTTTATGGAAACCGAGAAGTATTCCCGCGTAAGACATGAGTGCAGTTGCAACTCGACATACTAAGTGATACACCCAAGATATCCGATAGCTAAGGATTGACACTGGAGGACATGATGGGTTAACGCGACAAGTTTGCGGATCTCCAGAAATGATCCAGAAGCCGATGTATCATGACACTCGTATTCGCAAACTATCACTTCACATACTTCATACCATATAAACGATACATAGGGCAGACCAGAAAACTCGATGCTAGTGGTGGAATTGCTACACGTAAGGGTTTTGAAAATCATTGATATCGCTCGCTCGCCTTAGTACGCCCAGTATAGTAATCTTCGGTCGACACGAATTCTTAATCTAAATCGCAATACCTTACTCTCATTTAGTGACATGATAATCATGCGAAATAATGTACAATAATTGATGGTACTCGATTAAAAGACTAGCATTTATGAAATCGCAAGGATATCGCAAACTTATTTTGGGAATCGTTGGTCAGTGTGGATTCCTAGACCCGAATACAAATCTAAGGTGACTTCAAAACAAGGTAGGTTTTGGAAGCATACCTTAAAACGAAGGATAGTCACGAAGACACGATCACATTCTTATGATTACGATAAACCACGGAATAGCTATTTGTCAAACATGTTGAAGTCATGTCTCTGCAAGGAATTCATCTAAACACCTGCTCTACAATAAGACCTTATTCACGCAAGGCGACATGGAAAGGAAAACCCTAAACCTTATACCCGAAAACCACTCACAACCGTGATAATAGCTCGTTGCTATTTAACCAAGAAAGTACCCAAGAAAACCGATTCGTAGTAAGGAAGTACCGGAAGTATTCCTGGTGGCTTGCCCGAACTAATACTAGTCCATAAGTAAAACTTAAACATTAACCCGATATTCAACACAACTTTTGCATCACGAGCATCATACGAGTCAGAGCCTTCGTTATACGAACCGAGGAAGCGAGATACGACCCCCCGAGTAGTTGCAGCTTGACGCAGTAATAGAAACGGATTGGTTGACCATTCAAGATGCAAAAATATTTTGCTTAGATAAGACGATTAGGACGCCGTTAGAAGATGGGAAGTAATTGATAGTACAAGGAGATAGGCTGGGGCAAACTTCGAAACTTACACCGGTGATGAAAACGCGCAAATACTTGAATAAGGGCTGCTTTACATTGTTAGTAAACGTAAAGGACAAACAAACACAAGCAGCAGACCTTAAGGACATGCCGATAGTTAGAGACTATCCGGAGGCATTTCCCGAAGAACAACTAGGACTACCACCACTGAGGCAAGTAGAGCTTAGAATCGAAGAAATTCCTGGAGCGACACGAGTGACAAGGACGCCATCCCAACTAACTCCGACTGAGATGCAGGAAGTATCCAACCAAGTTCAGGAACTATTGGATAAATGATTTATCCGACCAAGCTTACCACCATGGGGAACGCCGATCCTATTCGTTGAGAAGAAATATGGATAGTTCCGCATGTGTATTGATTACCGAGAATTGAATAAACTAACCGTCAAGAACTGATATCCTCTTCCACGAATCGATGACCATTTCGATCAACTACAAGGCGCGACATACTTTTCAAAGATCGACTTAAGGTCTGGATATCAACAAGTCCTTGTATTCGTCGACGACGTCTTAATCTACTCACGTACCAAAGAAGATCACACGGAGCACTTAAAACTATTATTGGAATTACTCAAGGAACAACAACTTTACGCAAAGCTTGCAAAGTGTGAATTCTGGCTGCGTGAAGTCAAATTTCTCGGACACGTAGTTAATGGATCCGGAATTCACATTGATCCATCAAAAATCGAAACTATACGGAATTTGGAAACTCTCAAAAGTCCGACAGAAATCCGTGAATTTTTAGGACTAACTGGTTATTACCGACGACTCATTCAAGACTTTTCTAAGTATAACTGAACCCCTAACAAAGTTAGCTCAAAAGAACGAGAAGTTCAACTGGGGAGATGCACAAGAACAAGCCTTCAATATCCTAAAAACGAAACTGTGCAATGCTCCGATTCTAACTATTCCTGAGGAAAACGAAGACGTTGTAGCATGTTGTGACGCATCTAACCTAGGAGTAGGTTGTGTATTGATGCAACGAAATGAGGTCATAGCATACGCATCACGACAACTCAAGAAACGCGAATTCAATTACGCTACTCACGACCTATAATTAGGAGCGGTAATTGTTGCCCTTAAAAATCTGGAGACATTATCTCCACGGAACGAAATGCACGGTATTCACGGACCATAGAAGTCTGCAACACATACTAGATCAGAAGCTACTCAATATGAGGCAAAGGAGAGGGTTGGAACCCCTTAGCAACTACGACTGTAATATTCAATATCACCCTGGCAAAGCAGAACCGACTTGAGAACGCCTATAGAAAGTGCCCAACATGACGCTTTGAAGGCAGATAACATAAAGGTCGAAACCTTGCACAAACACGACAAGGATTTTATAAGGAAGAGCGTCGATGTTATTACTTTAAGGATCGAGCCTGGATTCCTACGACTAGCGAATTAAGGAAGGCCATTATGGACGAAGCACACAGAACGCGATATTCTATTCATCCGGGGTCAAGCAAGATGTATAAGGACCTCAAGGAACATTATTGGTGGCATGGAACAAAAAAAAAAGAGACGTTGCCTTATACGTAGAGAAATGCCTCACTTGTGCGAAAGTGAAGGCTGAATACCAAAAGCCAACCGGATTACTACAACAACCTGAAATTCCCGAGTGGAAATGGGAACAAATCACAATGGACTTCGTCACAAAGTCACCTCGAACATCAAAGGATAACGATATGATCTAGGTTGTAGTAGATCGACTAACGAAGTCAGCATACTTTATTCCCATCGAGGAAAAGATTTAACGTGGAAAAACTTGTCCAAATATACATCAACGAGGTAGTGACTCGTCACGGAATACCCACGTCAATTATCGCGGACAGAGATACTCGCTCCACTTCCAGATTTTGGAAGGCATTCCAAGAATCTTCTGGCACACCATTATATTTAAGCACGGCTTACTATCCACGGAGAACTTACAATACAAATCTTGGATGATTTTCTAAAAGCATGTGTTATTGACTTCGGAGGAAGTCGGGATAACCACTCACCACTAAAAGGATTCTCTTATAACTAATTAGCACGGATGTGGTGCAAGAAACGATTGATAAATCACAACGATAAAGGAACAACTAAGACTACTAGAATTCGTCAAACGATTTGCACTGATGTGCGTAGAAAAGACTTAGAAATTCAAGTCGGCAACAAGGTGCTTCTTAAGGTGTCACCTAAGAAAGGTGAAGTACGCCGCGGAAAACACTAGAAAACTTAACTCCAGATACGTAGGACCATTTGAGGTACTCGAAAGGGTAGGTCCAGTTGCGTGTCGTTGGGAACCACCGCAAGAGCACGATAACACGCATAACACTTTTCATGTGTCGATACTGACAAAGTACTCCTCGAACGAGACACTTATCACACCTATAGAGGAAGTACAACCACACGAAAAGCTCCAATTTATCGAGGAACCGACGAAACTAAGAATTTAAGACACAGTAAAATCCCCATAGTGAGGGTACGATGGAACGCAAAACGAGGAACCAAAGATACCTGGGAACGATAGGATCGAACGATGCTTTAGTATCCTCATCTCTTCACTTCTCCCACAACTAATACTACAAGTTGAAATTTCGGGACGAAATTCTTTCAACGTGGGGAGAATGTGACAACCGTCAAAACTCAGTTCGAGAACATTAACTTATAACCTCGATGCGCTATACTTGTTACTTGATATGACTAACTTTATGTGTTACGTGGTTACGTAGACATAACTCTTTAAGCTAAGCTCGATGTAACTCACACAAAACTTTTAACGTAGGTTTACGTTACTTAACACAAAACATGTGTGTCTCGGAATCGAATTCGGAATCAAAGCTTTAAATGAATCCTAATACCAAGAAAGCACTTAATGAACTTGCCTAAGTTCATCTCAAAACAAATCGTAAACTTTCAACTAACGAAGATGCTTAGCGATACAACGAACGAAAAACGAATAAGGCGAAATCTGCCCTCCAGCCGCGCCGCGGTGAGCCCAGTGCGCCGCGGTGGAGGGTACAGACAGCCAAGTTTTTAAATGTTGTGACTCACCTTCAAACGTGTCACAATCTTTGACACCTGTATTTTTCATACTTAAAACACTTTTTGATCCAGTATTTCACACCTAACATCCTTTACAAGACTTGTTTCATTTAAACAACACACACACACCAAACACAAACACACCTACAAACACTCCCATCACTTACTCTTTCTCTCATTTCAAAAACTCCATCAAACACTCTTCATTTACAGAACATAAGCTCACCTAATAACAGTAAAAATCACCACAATAATCACATATAAATCGTCCATAAACAAGAGGGAAGAAAGGAGCTTTCAACTATTTGGGTTAAAATTGATTTCTAGCATATTTGGGGGTAAAAACACCAAGGGAACACTTCAATCTCTTCCAAATCATCATCCATTCGGTATAACTCTTCTAAATCTACTGTTATTACTCATAAAACTTGTTGCATGTAAGATCAAACACCTAAAAATATGATTTCGAAGCTTATAACCCATTTACATGACAAAACGGGTTTTTATAAAATGGATGTTTAGATCTTTGTTTTTGTTGTTAAAAATCCAACATAAACCGTTATATTATAAGGTTTTAATGTTTTCATCTATTGCATGTCGAAATCTACCTTCAAAATAACAAATTTCTTCAAAAACGAATTTTGGTCAAAACTGCCTGTCACATGACCGCGAGGCGGTCATGTGACCGCGAGGCGGTCGTTACTTATGACCGCGGGGCGGTCGTCCCACCGCGAGGCGGTCGTGTGCAGACTTGTTACAAAACCTTATTTAAACCATTATTGAACGTAACTTTAAACTTGTCGTTCTAAGATTATCTATAAAACTGAAGTTCATGAACTATAACCTCTAATAGGGTAACTTATTCAACATATAATCCCTATCTTGTTTTTATAAGTTAAAGATTATTGTTATGACGTTTGTAAGCGGGAAAGTGTTAAAAATTGGATTTAAAAACTATAGCGCGGAAGCGCTGCCCGATTTTCACTAAACCTTAATTAAATCATAAAACTTAAGTAATTTTCGTTGACTAACGATGTTACAAACTAATAAACAATCATACTCACTCGATAACTTGGTATAAAATAGGATTCCGGTGATTCCGAGCACTTTTTGAGCTTTTCCCGAGCACGCTACGATCTTCGCAAACAGTGAGTTACAAACCCCTACTCTTTTAAACGCTTTTAATACTTTTTGGGGTGAAATGCGAGTCTTAGGCTTAACTATATTTAAGCTGAAAAACGCTTTACTACTTGAATGCTAAACGAAAACTATTTGATACTCGAAAACTATTGTGAAACGCTTTGATACTCGAAAACTAGTATGAAAACGATTTGATACTCAATGCTATTACGAAAACACTTGATTACTTTGGAAAGCTATTATGAAACACTTTGATATCTTGAATGCTTATATGAATAACTATTTTGCCGGCATTGTTGAGGGTTTTGCCAACAATGCCGAGAACACAAAAGCTATTTTTGCCAATGACTAAAACTATCGATCGTCATGTTGCGGACTTTGTACAACATGGACGTGAGAAACCATTGAAAACTCCCGAAAACTACCAAGGACATTAGTTGCTATTAATCCCTTTGGAAAGGACCGTTAGTAGATATGGATAGCGCTATTAGGGTAGAGAGACCCTCACCACAACGACCTATAACGATGGTGCATAATACTAAATGGGTAGGCTTTAGGCTTAGCAACGATCATTGGGCAATACATAGGATTGTCACATAGTCGCGCTATGTGGTCAATACCTACGAATACGAACACGAAAACTAAACTACGCATTGCTATGCGTCAATCTTTTGAAAGCTATACTTTACGCATGGTTATGCGACTACTTTTTGAATACTATACTTTTCGCATGCTTATGCGACAACTACATGAATGCTATATTTTACGCATTGCTATGCGTCGAAACTTGATTTACTTATACTTTACGCATTGCTATGCGTCAACGCTTTGATTACTTAAAACTTTGTAGCTCACTAACTACGTCTCCCGTAGTTAACACTTGACTCGTATTTTCAGGTTACGATTAAGCTTGCTGATGACTTATTGCTTTGGGCTGATGACTTCAAGAATGGGAAAGGGTTCGGGTGGCTTGGCTATGAACACTTAACTTGTATTTCGGATATGCAAACGATGCTTTAAACATTTGTAAACCTTTGAAGCTATGTTTCTTTTAATATAATTTGGTGTGAAATTATAAACTTGTGTATCGAATGCTATTGCTCTCCACACCCTGCGTTCCGCTTTAGCGGGGTGTGACAGTAACACTTTACAACTCGATCTAAATACATAAAAAAAACTACACCACACTTTAACTTGAAGTGCAAGATACTATCAATAAGCGTTTATGCTCTAACACAATCATCCTTGTTGGGAAAGTTTTCCGATTACAACCGCTCACACTAACTACCCATTCGGTAACTACTACACTACAACTACTCTATTAACTTAATCTACCAAAAATATAAAATACAAAAGAAAGAAACTAGAAGAAATGAGAGAGATGTATATAGAAGAGTGTCGAATGAGGTGTGTTGAAAATTGTGAAATGAGCATGGTATTTATACAGTGGCGAATCTAGGATTAGATCGAAGGTAGGTCCTTTAAAAAAAATTAGACGAGAGGAGTAAAGGCTTAAACAGGTCATTTGGTCAAACGGGTTAGCTTGTAGTTAGATGTACTATTCGTATTTGCTATCAAACACAAATATAATATTAAATAAACTATAATCTTTATGGCTATCTTATTGGTATAGTTAAGGTGTTCGTAAGTACTATAAGTTTCTATTTCCTAAAATAGATTTAATATATTTAATTCATAAATTTAATTATGATATTCTAAGTCTCTAATATCCAGAATTTTCATCATTTTAAATATACATGCTAAATATAAAGAACTATAACATTATATTTATCACAAAAAAAAAGATACTAAGAATACTACTATTAATATAATAATTAAATATAAAGAACTATAACATTATATTTATCACAAAAAAAAATAAAAATACCAAGAATACTACTATTAATATAATAATCTTAATTGAATACTTATTGTTTATTAAAGTGAAAAACCCAAAAATTAAAACAGCAAGGGTGAGATTTGATCCCTGGACCTTAGAAAGCTCTATCTTTGCCTCCCTTGGTTTCTTACCACTGCGACAAACTCAACCTTTGTTTCCTTACTCTCAAAACAATTATTAAGCTAGGTCCTTATCAGTTTTTCAGATAGGTCTTTCGAAAATTTTCTATATCGACTCTAAAGAATTTCGAGAATTAAGGTAGGTCCAAGGACCTACCTTGCCCTACTACAGATTCGCCTCTGTATTTATATGTAAGCAATGACCAACCCTCCTATCCGACATGATAAGTGTTCTAGGTCTTCTAGGTGTAGAAATGAGGTTTGTAGAAAGATAAAAAAAATAAAAACTCGTCAAAATTTAAAAAATTATATTTTCCGAAAGAAAATTAAATATTGGTTCTAAATATATATTTTTTATTTCCTAAATAATTTAAAAAATATTTAATTTTAAAAATAAAATAGATTTTATTAAATAACTAATCAAAGATTGGTTTGTATGATTCATAAATACACCAACTCTTGAACATTTTGTAGAAATGATGGTCTCAAGAATAACTCTTCATTTTTGGGTCTTCAGGATTTGGAAGATGATGAGTTATTAAGTATGTTGAAAGAAGGCGATTTGGATGGAGATGGAGCTCTTAATGAAATGGAATTGTGTGTTCTTATGTTTAGATCAAGTCCTGATTTAATGGAGCAATCTGAAATTTTGTTAGAACAAGCTCTTGAACGAGAATCCTATCATTCGTACTTTACTTATAATATACAAAATTTTCAAGAGTTGGTGTATGGATTACATCTTATTACTATAAAGTACGTAAGAAACTCGTATGGATTAATATTATCTAGCATCTACGTCCGTAATTGTTAAATAACTGACTGAACCGGCTTCATAAGTACTTGATGTGAAGTCAGCTACAAACAACTCCTTGTCCATGAAAAAGGCTGGTTGCTTCGGTTGTGGTAATGAGCCCTCACCACTCAACATCAGAAGTATAGATGACATGTTGGGTCTGTCTCCTGCATTTTGTTGAACACATAACAATCCCACTTCGATTGATCTCAATACTTCGGTTGGATTGCAGGATTCAGCTAAAGTTTCATCAATCAGTTCCATTGACTTGTCTTCAATGTATAAACTCCATGCCTTAATAATATAATGTACATTAAAATAGTTATTTGGAATTAGTTTGCAAAACAAGGGAATAATTTATCGTTGGCCACTAGTAAACATACATGTCCAATAAGATTATTGCCATGCTCGGGATGGATGAATCCCCTGTTTTTCTTCCCACTGACAATCTCAAGCACCAAAACGCCGAAGCTAAATACATCTGACTTTGTTGAGAAAAGACCATCTAGTGCATACTCGGGGGCCATGTAACCACTGCAAGAAGTTGATTGCTTTTAACAGTAGGACTAGAGAATTTGAGAACAAAACATAGAGGAATAGTTGTTTTGTAATGACTTACTATGTGCCAACCACTCGGTGTGTGTTTGCTTGGGTCTCATTTCCTCCAAAACTTCTAGCTATACCAAAGTCTGAAATCTTGGGGTTCATATCCACATCAAGAAGAATGTTACTGGCTTTAAGATCTCTATGAATGATTCTTAATCGGGAATCATGATGAAGATAAAGTAGTCCTCGAGCTATTCCTTGTATGATGTTGAAGCGCTTCGTCCAATCAAGGGGCAAGCTTTGAGTATTATCTGCTTCAGCATGTTCTTTTAGTTATGTGTAAGGATTGCTCCTATGATTAGAATGTAATGTGATTTTCAATATATGATACTTACCAAATATAAAGGAGTCTAAGCTTCTATTTGGCATGTACTCATAAATTAACAGTTTCTCGTCTCCTTGAATGCAACAGCCGAGGAGTTTCACAAGATTCCGATGCTGAAGTTTTGCAACAAAGATGGCCTCATTCTTAAACTCAACAACTCCTTGGCTGGAAGCCTTGGAGAGACGCTTAACTGCAATCTCTAGCCCGTCTTCTAGTACACCCTGAAGATTATTTTTACATTCATTGGTACTTAACTGTATGAGAATCATATTATTATTAATTACCTTATAAACAGTTCCAAATCCACCTTCCCCGAGTATATTGTCGGTTGAAAAACCGTCAGTGGCAGTAGCTATTGTAGAAAAGCTAAAAATTGGTAGCTGAATGTCTTCTTCGTGGCTTGAGACATGCAATGATTCCCCTGTGCATTCGAAAAACAACAATACCTATTACTCTGGGCTTTTCTAACTTTATAAGTTTGCACTGATTGAGTGATTTTCTTACCTCCCCTCATTGGTACCGAACGATTCCTTTTTTTCCGTGCATACCAAAACCATATAGAGACGAAGGCTATAAAAAAACTCCCGAGAACACTAACAAGTATGATGATTTTAATGGTTGCCCGTCCGTTCTTCTCGAAAGTTGATTGAGAAACTGTATGAAAGTAGGGTAGCAACAATGTTAATTAGCAAATATGTAACCACAACGCAACAGAAAGTAATTTTACAAAGTAATATGAACCTGTTGATTCAGAGTTGACTCTGCATTTGAAAATTTTATCAAAGCTTGACAATATAACACCTTATATAAGACCTCGTGTGTAATGTTTGAAAAGACTAATAAGATACTATGAATTTCATATCGATCAAAGCATGTATAAACGATGAGTTTATGTAATCGTTATGTTTCTCATGGAGCCCAATGTGTTCGTATTTGAATACGTCAAATAAAACGTGTGTCTATAAATATGTTAGCCTACGGAGTTGCACACATTCACATTTAGACACGACTATACGTTTATTAATTATTATCTATTATTTAATATGTTAAGTGTAATATTTAATAAAATGAGCATGTATTATGAAATTATAGAGGTTTCCTAATTACAATACAACTTGTTCTCTAAGACATTGTTTGACTATATAATGAACATCAAGTCCCTTATTTTCTCTACACCATAATCGAATAAGAAGAACAAGAAATCAATTTCTTATTTCCTCCTCGGCCGATCAATTCTACAAACCCAAATAGGTTTTTGGTTTGTGAGTTTCAAGTACGGTTTAAGCAAGCAAGCTAGACAAGAGTTGTGGTGATTGTAAACGTATACCAGCATACAAGTTTGTTGCTAAAAAAGGTGTCGTGAACAAACCTGTAGAAGGATTTCACTTTAAATCATAAACGAGGTAAATCAACTACAAAGGTACTATTATTAACTTAGTTAATATTGATTATGTGTTTGATTCTAATGCTTCCGCTGCATGTTGTTTGACAATCCGATTAGATGTATACCTATAGTGGTATAGTCAGACAGTATTTCAAGTTAACTAGTTAAAATATCAAAATTTTGGTGTGTGGGGGGGTGTTTGGTTTAATTTGGTTCGATTCATAAGGAGAAAACAAAATTTTGAATCCGGTGTTCGACTGCGACGCAGTGATTGCAACTATGCCGCAACGGATTGTTTTTAAAAAAAAAAAACGTTTTTTTTATATTCCATAATTAAAGGTTAATTAGAAGCTAAACCAGAATCACAATATTTGATGTTTAATTACCTTTTTATAACTTCCTCTAGCAAATAATCATTGTTGTAAAATTACATGCATAATTTTAGAAGTATGATTACGATATTAGATATTTGTTAATTGAAATTTACTAAACATATTATTACACGAGTTAATTTAATATGTGTGACACTTTATAAATATAGACTTAAAAGAGTATTTGCGGGAATTATTTGATAATTGTATTATATATGTAATAAATAACTTACGCAATCTATAATTGCTTATTTAAACGGATGTATGTGCTCCGTTCCAAGCGAAACGAGAGTTATTTAATATATATATATATATATATATATATATATATATATATATATATATATATATATATATATATATATATATATATATATATATATATATATATATATGTATATATACGTATATATATGTATATATACGTATATATATGTATATACGTATATATATGTATAGATACGTATATATATATATATATATATATATATATATATATATATATATATATATATATATATATATATATACAATGATCTAGAGACATTTTTTCTATTTAGGGAAACCCACTTTGTTGCGTATATATATATAGATATATCTCTTTTCTATTTAGGGCACACCCACTTTATTGCGTAGTTAATTCTTTTAGTATATATATATATTATTGTTTAATGTAAACTGACAATTGTTGTTTTGGAAAAATAAAATAATATTGACTAAAGAATTATGAAACTAGGTTTTAAATTATTTTGTAGTTATACGTTCTAAAACGCATTTGGTTGGGTTAAATATACCGTGATATGCTCGAGCGACGGAACGTGTAATTTTATAAAATAATTTAAAGTCGAATAATTTTTAAATAACGTGTTATCTCTAATTCATGATTAGATGTAGATCCTTGTTCGTATAATTCCCAACTAGGCTCACCTATAAGAAGCGATGTCTAGGCAAGAACGGTTGTGTGTATTCAACCCTTAATGAGGTAGATTTTTAATATGCTTCGCGCTGAGCACCCTCACCGTTCTTACCTGGTAGTATTTGAATAGAGCTACCAAAAGGTTTTTATAATAACGATTTTACATTTAATTACACGTGATGTATAGGAATTAGACATCTAGCCGCACGTAAAATTATTAAAAAGTACTGAAATCGTTTTTACTTTTAAAATACAAATTATGTTACGAAGTTGTATGCATGCTTCTTCGTACATAAAACATTTTGTCACCTATGGAATTAAGTTAATTGTCATCCATATTGTCAAGAGAACTTGTACTTCCTCGTTACTTCTACGTGAGGCGTAGGTAAAGAGTTTCCAAGGTGGATTACCACTCATCGTGAGACTATGGTGGACTATCTCTAGTCTTCAGCTGGACTTCTTAAATCGAGTTAACCAGTAAGACCTTAACGACGAGGAAATAAAATGCAACAAAACATGATTAATGTCATGATCCCCATATTGATGCTTGATCATTGAATGACATTAAGTCTCATTTCTAGGAACTGCATCGGTAAATGCAATTATTGAGCGTCACTTACCATTAGAGTAACATTTGTTCCTAGCAGATCAACTGATGGAACGAGTGGTTATGTCATTTGGATCCTAGTCTTAATAAAAATTAAACCATGGGTTTTGAATTTCCTAAAGAATTAATTTATCTAAACTACTAAATTGAACTCTCTTTCTGTTTTGTAGAAATGGCACAAAATCCCGATTCAAGCGGGCTTATGTCCGAAATCAAAACAATGTTCAAAAGAGAAAAACTTACTGGACCGAACTTTAATGATTGGTATCGTCAGTTGAGAATTGTTCTCCGAGTAATGAAGCGATTACCAGTCCTTACTTTATCGATGATTCCGAAGCCTGACTCAACTGATGAGGCAGCTGGGGTAGCTTATCAAACAACGTATGAACGTCATAATGAATTTGCATGCTTAATGCTCAGTGGTATGACCCCTGAACTACAAAAGCATTATGAGAATAAGTGGCCGGATGAAATGATCACTGAGTTTTGCACTGTGTATGAGAAACAAGTCGGTCTTGAACTGAACAAGTTGATTCGAGAATTACATAAGTGTAAGCATGTTGACGAAACGTCAGTAGGAACTCACGTTATCAACATGAAAAGCTATTTTGATCTTTTGGAAAGGATGAATAACCTCTACCCCCAACCTATTGTTGTTACCATAGTTCTCAATTCTCTTTCATCGGGTTTTGATGAATATACACGTAACTACAATATGCATGGTATGGCTAAGACTCTCAATGAACTTCTTGCGATGCTTGTAGAGTTTGAGAATAGCCTTCCTAAGAAATCGGTTACCAACCAGATCCTGACGATTAGTGGTGGTAGGGTTCATAAAAAAGAAGAAACAACCGTAAGCTAAGGGCAAAGCTAAACAAAACGAAAATAATAAACAAGTTGTTGTTTATGTTCCCAAGCCTAAGCATTCCCCTCCAGCTAAAAAGGAGCATCCTGATAAGGATGATGGTTTCCATCACTGTGGAGTGGTGGGGCATTGGAAGAGGAACTGTCCTAAGTATCTAGCCGATGTGCAAGATAAGAAGCGAGTCGGTAACACCGAACCTTCAAGTATCTTCACTATAGAGTTTTATTCTTTCTCTAAAACAAATTCTTGGGTATCTGACACTGGTTGTGGTACTCATATTTGTAATTCCTTACATGGATTTAGAGTAAAGAAGAAACTAAAGAATGGATCTCTGTACCTGTACGTGGACAATGGCATACATGCAACTCATGAAGCCATTGGAAGTTTTGACTTACATTTACCCTTGGGCATAATCAATTTGCGGGGAAATGATTGAGCCTCATGTTATGCCTCAGTCTCAACCTCAAGTTGATGTTACTCCAATTCGTAGGTCCGAAAGGACAATACCTGTACCTCTCAAACTAAACCTATATGTAGCTTTAAGCAAAGAAGAACATGTATTAGGGGATCTTAATGAACCCCGAACCTTCAAAACTGCATTAGCAGGGTCTGACTCTGAAAAATGGCTTAAGGGTGCGAATGTGGAGATGTAGTCCATGAAAGACAATGACGTTTAGGATTTGGTTTATTGTCCTCCAAATACCAAGACCATGTATTGTAAATGGCTTTTTAAAAAAGAACGACATGGATGACAATATACACATCTATAAAGCTCTTCTGGTGGCAAAAGGTTTTACTCAAGTTTATTAAGAAACCTTTTTCCATTACAGAGATTAGAGATATTAGAATTCTCTTAGCCATAGCGACGTTCTATGCTATAAGATATGGCAAATGCATATCAAGAAAGTTTTCTTGAATGGTTATCTAGATAATCCATGTGTATATTAAAAGGCCAGTGGGAGTAATGTTACTTTCCTAATTCTATATGTAGATGACATATCGACTATGAGAAATCACATTCCAATGTTACAAGATGTAAAATCTTATCTTGGAAAGTATTTTTCCATGAAAGATTTAGGAGAAGCGACATTCATTTTAGGAATCAAGATCTCTAGAGATAGACAAAAGAGGTTAATCGAACTAAGTCAAAGGGCTTAGATTGACCAAATATTAGTGTTATTTAATTTGGAAAATTCCAAGGGTGGAAATGTGCCAATGCAAGAACGAATTGACTTAAGTATCACGCAATGTGCTTCAACGGCCCAGGAGGTGGATCGCATGCAAAGGATACCTTATGCTTCGACAGTAGGATCTATCATGTATGCGGTTAGATGCACAAGGCCTGATGTGGCTTTCGCACAGAACATTGTTAGAAGATACCAACAGAATCCTGGTGAAATCCATCGGATTGCTGTCAAAAACATTCTTATGTACCGTGGGGCCACTAAAGATATGATTATTGTTTATGGTGGAAATCTTGAGGCTGATCTAAAGGTTATTGGATAACGTGACGCCGGATTTCAGACTGAGCCATGTCTACAACAGAATCTGAGTACATTGCACCTTCGGGAGCTGCCATGGAAGTTGTTTGGATATGAAAATTTATTTATGGGCTTGACGTGGTTCCCACAAATAAATCTTCAATGGATATGTATTGCAACAAATATGGAGCATCATCATATCCAATGAACCCGGTGTTCAGAAAGGAGCCAGACACTACCATTGGAGATATCACTGTGTTCGTGAGAAAATCGATCAAGGTGAACTCAATTTACTCAAAGTTCACACGGATGATAATCTAGCTGACCCTTTACGAAGGCTTTGTTAAAAACGAAGCTAACTCAACATGCTGAGGGTATAGAACTTCGTTTAGCTAGTAATCACATGTTAATTCGTGTTTACTATTTGGATAAAGGATGTATAAACAATTTTATTTTTAAATGAAATGAATATTTGATATATGAGGTTCTTTCATTTATTATATTAATCGTGTCCTATTTTTCATGTTTTAATCCTTGAATAATATTTTTGGCATATATTATTATTCTAAATATCCGTTGTCGATTAATTATATGAGAATATAATTAAACTAAGACAATATCTGAGTGTTTGTCAGATTAACTCACCAACTCACATAGTATCCACAAGATGCATCCTGGATTATCTCATCAATGAATTATAAATTTATGGATCTTAGTTATTAAGTATAATTCATATATGATTGGTTTATTTATCCTTAGACTTGAGATTCAAGAAGTTACACATGTATGGAATACATTATTTGATCATAGTTCTACCTATCTTGAATAAGTATAGTAAAAAGACTATTTTTGGTAATGTAATGAAATACATGGCACGCTTGTATTCAAGATAGGATTTGTTCCTTTAGCTTGCAACTAAAGTATGATACTACTGGGGTACTCATGAATACTTATAGATGTATATCCGGCCGGATCCAAAATTAATCTATATGTGTCTCGATATAATTTGGTAATCTTAAGTAATTCGCGAATTGAGAAAAAAAAGTTAAAAGATGGAATGACCTAGATCCATATCCATATTTAGCTAGAGTATCTGTAACAAAAGGATAGTAAACTCAAACATAGACTCACATTGACTTTTGGAAACTTCACTCGTGTATTTATAGGAGCATTGGCCGTGTTTCTAGACGCTACCCAATGTTATCACATTTATTGAGACATGCTTAAAAGTGGGAGATGTTGGTATTTGAACACGTCAAATAAAATGTGTCTATAAATATGTGAGCATGGGGTTGCACACATTGACATTTAGACACGAGTATACGTTTATTAATTACTATCTATTAATTAATATGTTAAGTGTAATATTTAATAAAAAGATGATTATTATGAAATTATGGAGGTTTCCTAATTACAATAGAACTTGTTCTCCAAGACATTGCTTGACTATATAAGGAACATCAAACCCCTTATTTTCTCTACACCGTAATCGAACGAGGAGAACAAGAAAATCGATTTCTTGTTTCCTCCTTGGCCGATCAATTTTACAAACCCAAACCGGTTTTCGGTTTGAGAGTTTCAGGTACGGTTTAAGCAAGCAAGCCAGATAAGAGTTGTGGTGATTGTAAACGTGTACTAGCATACAAGTCTGTTGCTTAAAGAGGTGTTGTGAACAAGCTTGTAGAAGGATTTCATTATAAATCCTAAACGAGGTAAATCAACTACAAATGTACTATTTCTAAAGTTAGTTAATATTGATTATGTGTTTGATTCTAATGCTTCCGCTGCATTTTGTTTAACAACAATATATACCTATACAATGTAGATATAAAACTTTAGCAATAGATCATTACCTATTTCAGAGGAGGCCATTCTTACAAAAATATCCTGACCGCCATTTCCTTCAGGGTATACTCGGATGTCTACAAGATCTTCGAACCAAAGCACGCAGCCCCTTTCTTTAGAGCTAGGGTCTGGATTTGCATAAGCCATACACGTACAATTCTTTAAACATTTTTCTTCACATTCTTTTAAAGTCATACTCATGTTAAACCAGGTAAGCTCTGTGTCTGGCAATTTTACATTAGAGTACTTGATAAACCCTTCTGATCCATTTTTGCAATCCAACGGTGTTCGCCTTAGACAACCACCTGACCAATCAGCGGTATTCCAACTTTTTTCATTTCTTGGCACAAATCTTGTTTCATCCAAACAAGAACAAGACTGTGTGACCATATTAACGCTGCAGCTTCCATAAGCACTACATATGTTATATGTGTCACAGATATCCCGTGGTAATGTCAAACTAAGCTGCCACTTTTTACCTTCCTCCACCCACGCCGAATTTTCTAGCTGTCCAGAAGAATTCAAGGTGACCCTCGATAAGATAGAACTATTTTCAAGAATATAACTAAACGACACCTCACTTTTAGTAATAACTACGTTGAATACAAAAGTTAAGCTCCTATTGAATTGAGAAACTCCAGTATATCGTTGATTACTCCATGCTCCACCCCGAAATTTGACCACCTCTCCTTGCTTTAGTTTGAATGCGGGATAACCACGTGCATCAGGTCCCCAAGTGAGCTCACCTGGAGCTGGATCCTGACTACTCTTCCATGATGTTAGATACCATTCTTTACCGTTTAACATATTTCTCCCTAACTTCATGCCCGGTAGAAGAGTATCAGTTGGATAATCAAAACTCTGCCAGATAACCTTCTCGTTTGAGTCCATCAAGACTAGATTTCCAGTGTCACGAAGCTTTGCAGTCGAATTTCGTGATGTCATAGTTATATTGGAGGACCAAATCATGCTGTTATTGTTTAAAAGAACTAAAATTCCTGGATCAGCAACCTTTAACACGAGTGGTGATGCACCAACGAGGGGGTGGTCTCTGTTGGCAACCCAAACCACGGTTCTATAAGAGATTTTCTTGTACCAAATACCAAGATATCGGTTCTCAGATCTACCAGGACGGAAAAATCCTAGCTCAAAGATTCCGGTTTGTGAGACTAACCTGTCTCCATCTGTCAATAACTGAGAATCCGAAATAGTATCAAGTTCAGCAGTGTGAATTTTTTGAAAGAAGAGCAAAGAAAACAACAGAAGAAGTATGGTTGATCCCTCCATCAAGATGCTGTTTATTTCAGTCAAGTAATTAATGATTTAGTCCATTTATTCCCTCACTCTTTTGTCTTTAAATAACTGTGCATGTCACTATAACGCTCTTCATACGTATGGATATAAATACTTTCTATAAATAGATAAACATATGTGTATTTTTAGATAACGTGTTTATTATTAGCTACCCGGTAGAAGTTGGGACTGTGTTGTTATTTATTAATCAATGAATATTTCTTCACCCTCTCCATACTCACTACTACATAAATCACCATAGAAACCCGCTTATAAGTCCGGTTTTAAGTTGAAACATGTCTAAAGAATTTAACACGCGTTTTGGATTAAAGATATTGGTTCCTTATATGCATCGTTTGTTTTTTTGACGAAGAAACTGGTTGAAAAATTCAACCGATGTCTTTGACCTTTACCCAACCTGAATAAATGCATTTTTTTTCCTGTGAAGATAAATTTGGCGTCAAAGTCTCGGTGAATGACATTGATATAAAAACTGTAGCAATTGCATTGAAAAACGTTCCAAAAGCTAATGGTACGATTCCTATTGTTTGCCTATGTAAGCCAATTATTGAATGGGTGGGTAAGGTAACATGTCAAGACGAGTTTGGGTCAAAGTTGGTCCGAGTCAGGTTAAACACTTTTGTATCTGTTTTTTAATTTGTTTTACAAATTATCCTATGTTACAAATATTCTAAGAATTGGAATTAAATAGTTTAAGATGTAGCATGCATTAAGAATATAATTTAGCTTACTTTTAACCGGTTAGAGATAAAATATAGCATTAATTAAGTAAATGGGTCGGATTATCGCGTCTATTCGTCACTAAATTCTTCAAATGAAAGGGATTTATTTTAGTAGCTCCTAATATTATTCTCTACTACTTATCTCATATGATCATATCTGATAGTTATATTATGCGATTCCGTTGATATATCAATTGCAGTCGCTACCGAGAAGGTGCTGGATATAACTTTCTAACAATCAATTTCTTTTACATGTTTTATTTATAATTTGAAGAAAAAAGATCTTTGTGATTGCTAGCTTTCCGATTCTTATTATAAAGTTCTTTTTGTATATGATAGGGATTGATGACTCCAATCATTAGAAATGCCGATCAAAAATCCATATCCGCTATTTCCTTGGAGGTATTATTGATGTTTATGATATTTGTTACTTAGGCATTACTAGCTTGGAAATGTTCTAAAAGTAAAATCTTGCAATTTTTAATTATAAATAAGGCATTACTAATGTGTTTGTATCATCTCAAGATCAAGGAACTCGCTGAAAAGGCACGAGCAGGAAAGCTTACGCCAAATCAATTCCAAGGTGGCACTTTCAGGTTCGTTTTTCTTTCTTCATATTTTTCAATTTTTATATTAGCGTTCGGGTTAGTTCATTCCTTAAATTGCGTTCTTGTTTGTCTTTC
Organism: Senecio squalidus; assembly: GCA_910822075.1. Taxonomy (NCBI): domain Eukaryota; kingdom Viridiplantae; phylum Streptophyta; class Magnoliopsida; order Asterales; family Asteraceae; genus Senecio; species Senecio squalidus. The sequence goes on along the minus strand of CAJVGC010000060.1, from coordinate 9,483,674 downwards.
CTTTACAGTATATCAAATTTGGGTATGTTTCCGGTGGACCAATTTTGTGCAATTATAAATCCACCTCAGGTTATATCTCTATCTCAGTCACATATGAAAACCAGCTTCCACGAATGTTTAATTTATTTTCAGTCAATTACTGATCGTAGAAACATGCATATTTGTTGCAGGTTTGTTTGGTGTCTGCTACTCTTCCTAATGAAATATTGGAGATGACCAGCAAATTCATGACTGATCCTCTTCGAATCCTTGTAAAACGTGATGAATTGACTCTCGAGGTAAGACATATTTGCTCCATTGCTGCTGTAAGAGGAACAATATTTCGTTGCCGTATGTTTTTTTTGTATCTAATTTTCCGATTTTTAATATGTAGGAGGAACGGAAAACTCTGGACAGAGAGCTAGCTCGTGCAAAAGTTACAGCAAATAGAGTGGCACCAGTCGTAGCTAATGAATGGAAAGATGCCAATGATAAGGTGATGCCGGTAAAACAATGGCTTGAGAATGTTCACTACTTACTTTTATTTTTATATTTTTTTCAATTGACTTGCCAGTTTTGAAAACTGGGGGAGATGCAACAGTTACGAGATAAACTAGTTATAACCGAGCGTGCTGCAAGATCTGAAGCACAATTAAAAGTATCTCTCTGTATATCATCATTTCTAAGATGTTGTGTATATACTTTCATGGCTGATAAATTTCATTAATTAATTGTATTACAATAACTCTCGGAGCTTCTTTTTGTATATACTTTGGATGAGAAATTTATGCCCGCAAATAAATTTAATATTTATATTTAATTGCTACAAATAACCAAATATTAATTAATTGTATAAAAAAATATTGATTTTGTGTTGTATTGAAGTAGTTAGTGACCACCTTTTTTGGTCTCTAAGATTAGACACCAACATATTTGGTCACAAATTAGAGTTAACGGAGCCGTTAACTCCGTTAATGGAGCTTAATAGTGACCACTTTCAGTTGTTTAGAGACCAAATTAGTGACCACTTTTTTGTCGTCACATATATAGTGACCACTTTGTTGTCGTCACTAATTAGAGACAAGTTATGTATTTGGTCACTAATAAAATTAGCCACGGACCTATAGTAACCAAAAGTGACGACTATGATTTTCGTCACTAAACACCTTAGTGACGGAAATTTTCAACTGTTAGTGACCAAACGTGTTTTGTCACTAAAAGGCATTTTTCTTGTAGTGCGATGGAAACCTCAAATCCAAACAGCTTGGAGAATTCCTATCTTTGATATGTTTATCTCGAAATTGTATTACAAAGCAAGTTGAAAGAATGGGAAGTTGACTTCAAAAACGGAAAATTTTGAACAAGATTGTAGTTTATAAAGGTTATAAACCTAATGATTATAAAACACGTAGGTGAATTCTCTTACATTTTTCGCGATCTATTTTGATAATCAGTTTTCATCTTATCCTTTTAAATATGTAAATGTCAAGAGTTATATTTTTGTTGTAACTTTTTAATTTCATGAATTCCGGTTATCTACAAATTATATATGTTGACTGAGTTGAAACCGAGGAACAAATTTCAAGAAATGGATATATTGAACAAGATTTAAAATATGACATTTAAATGTCAAAAAATATATCTTGTTTTATATTTTTCACTTTTGAAGTCCATGCCACTTCTTTCTTTAATATCTTTAACTACAAATTGTATTTGTAGATTGTCAAATAAGCAAAACGGATTTTAAAAAATGATAACTTTGAAAAAGTTTGTAATATGACAAAGTGTCGTATAATATAATTTTGTTTTATGTTTTGCATTTTATGAATTCGATATACATTCTCTTACCTCTTTTTCTACAAATTTTATTTGTAGATTTAGTTGAAAATAAAGAAAATGAAAATCTTGAATAAGGTTGTAATTTGATATCTTTTTCGAACAACTTATTATTAGAGTATATGTATTTATATATAGTCCATCCTAGCATGTAGTTCAACGGACTCACGGGTTCTAAGATTTCTAGGGTTGTTTGCCTATTTATATGTATCATCTGTATAGCAATAAACTAATATTATCAATCTTTATGGTATCAAAGCCTTGTGCTTTATCTTTTTTTCTTTTTTTCTAAAACCTCATCCCTCTACATATCTTTATCTCTTTCAAGCAAGATTAATCATCAACTCTACTGTCATTAGAAGCGAAGCAAAATATGAAAATTTTAAGCCGTAACACCCAAAAACGCGCCACCAACAAGCAAATCTATAAACGCAAAATTACTTTACAGATATGAAATTACATCGTTTTCCGCTCACTGCCTCCCAAATATTCATAATCTCCTTCGAAAACCGAGCAAGCCCTGAAAATTTCACCGCCTAAAACACGCTCACGCGCCGCCACTTGCCCGACGCGCCGCCATCGCCGGTTGCGTGGATCTCACGCGCTACCAGTTCCAGCCAAGCCTTTTTTTCAGACGAGCCGCGCTGCACGAGTCGCACATAGGGCTGACGTCACTGGTTGGCTTGCTGATGTCAACCTTTGACTGCTAACATGATCCTTTGACTGCTCACGTCATCGTTGACTTTAAATAATAAATAAATAAATAAAAGAAAATGGGGTTTCCTAATCGTAGATGGTTCATGGATACAGGAGCCACATCACATCTTTCCTCTCATGTAGGTAACCTACAATCTATTTTTAATTCTAGCACTAATAAATCCGTAATAGTTAGTAATGGATCTTTCATGCCCGTGACCCAAAAGGGATACAACAAATTACTTAGCCCCTATCGTCCCTTACACCTTAGAAACGTTCTCGTCACACCAAACATAATCAAAAACCTAATTTATGTGCGTCAATTCACAATCGACAATAAATGTTCCATTGAATTTGATCCACATGGATTTTCTAGTAAAATATTTTAAAACCACCCGTCAACTTCTCCTTCGATGTGATAGCACTGGTGATTTATACCCGGTCTCTGCTCACAACGTTTCTGCTTCTGTACTTCTTGCTCAAAGTCAATCCCTCTGGCATCAACGTTTGGGTCATCCCGACGATAATGTTCTGAGATCACTTGTGTCAAACAACTTAATCTCTTGTCATAAAGACAAAAACTTGTCTATATGTCGTGCATGTCTAGGGGTGAGCATGGGTCGGTTTGGGTCGGTTCCGACCTCAACCCGAACCCAAACCGAAATTTCGGTTCCTGAAAGTTCCAAACCGTTTGGTTCGGTTTCTACATTGGTTCGGTTCCTCTCGGTTTCGGTTTTTTTCGGTTCGGTTTGGTTTTTTATTTCGGTTTTTTTGACATTGGCAAATTCATAGATTTGTCAAGAAAAACTTGTGAAATGAATCTCAAATGGAAGTCTATGTTACGCAATAATTGGCGGAAGAGTTCACAACTTATAACATGAAGTTGTGCATATTACTAGAACATAATGATATGAGTCGGAAAACTTTAAACACAAAATTAAGAAGAAAAAAAAAATACTATATGTGGCTTAGTAAACTATAGCCTACATCGCAACAACAAAATAATCAAAATTGAAGAAATAAACTTATATGTTGCTGAGTAATGTGGCCTATATGACACCAAAAGATTACATATTGATAAGTATGAGATTGGCAATTTAGAAAAGAAAACTTTGAGTCTTCACTATTAGCATCGAGAGTTTGTGTGTTTAGGGAGTAATTAGTTAGGATGATTTAGAATTTTAGACAAAGGAAAAAAATAAAACTTAAAATATCTACTAAAAGTGAACATATTAAAATTGACATACATATAATGGTTCGGTTCGGGTTTTTTCGGTTTGGTTTTACCCTCCGACCCAAACCGAACCGTCTTTTTCGGTTTCTCAAAAATCGAAACCCAAACCATCGGTTTTTGTATTCGGACCGGTTTTACGGTTCGGTTTTTTCGGGTTTTGGGTTTTCGGTTCGGTTTTTGCTCACCCCTATGCATGTCAACTCGAACAACAAATTAAACTTCCATTTTATCGATCTGAATCTTTAGTTGAGTCACCTTTCGACATCATTCCTTCCGACATTTGGACCTCTCCAATACCTAGCATTAGTGGCATTAAATACTACGTCTTATTTCTTGATCACTTCTCTCATTTTCTTTGGGTATACCCGCTTCATAGAAAATCTGAAGCATTCTCTAAATTCTCCCACTTTCCCGCATGTGTTAACACTCAATTTCAAATGTGAAATCAAAGCTTTTCAATGTGATCATGGTGGTGAGTTTGACAACAAATCCATGCATGATCTCTTTGCCACTAATGGCATACAATTTCGATTTTCATGCCCCCGTACTTCACAACAAAATGGCAAGTCGAAACGAATTATTCGTACCATCAACAATGTAGTTTGAACCCTTCTCTTGCAAGCCCATCTTTTACCTGAATATTGGGTTGAAGCTTTACACATGTCCATGCACCTTCTGAACATCATTCCCTCCACATCCATCCAAAATGAAATTTCTTTCACCAAATTGTTTTCACAAAGAGATAAAATATACTCATCTTCGGTCTTTTTGGATGTCTCTGCTACCCATACACTTTCCCACCACGTAAATTAGCTCCTCGTACCACCCCATGTATTTTTCTTGGCTACCCGCTCAACCACCGTGGATATCGGTGGCTAGATCTCAACACCAATAAAATCATCATTTCCCGACATGTTATCTTTGACAAGTCATCTTTCCCTTTTTGCTTCTTTTACTCCTACAAAAGCTCCCTCATATGAATTCTTAGACACGTCCTGCGTTATTTCTCCAATTGCTCGACAACTCCTTCAGTCTCGACCTCCCCCTTTTCACACCACGGGGGAAACCCCGAAAAACACCATACCACAAACTCCACCATCTCCGACTCCTCCACCATCTCCAAACCCACCATCTCTAAATCCACCAAATACACCACCTTCGGGTCCCAGTAAACCATCGTCTCAACAATCCATTGACAGTCCTTCCTCGACTGATCACCACACATCTTCATCTAGTTCTTCATCATCATATCCTGATTCAACACTGTGACAACCGCGATTTTCGTTATTATTCCGGCTTTCCAGTTATCGTGTTATTGATATATTGTTTTGACCCATTGTGATTTCTTTGTGTTTTATCACACTTTATTATATATTTGTCGGGATATTTGATTATTTGTGGATTTAAACTCTGTTCTTTAGAACGGGAGTATGTTAAGACCTAGTGCCTTATAGATAGTACTCTCTTAAGATAAGTTAGGGTGTTTATGTCTTCAGTTACTTGGATGAGAATTAACGTTAATAATATTACAAAGTTGTCCTGTAACGAAAAGATAACAAATAGTCAAACTGCGTCGCAGTGTAGTGGCTTCGGACAGAAAACGTTAAATCCGTCATTTTCGATCATTTTGAGATCCACAACTTGCTTTCACGTGACTTTGGTCTGGATTTTACCTAATATGAGTCATTTGACCATATTCTAGATCCCTCAATCCATTACAACACGCTCTCATTCCATATTTCACATTTTACATCTTCTCCTTTCATTTCTCTTTTTATTCCATCTTCTTTTCCTACCTCATCCTCTCAATTTCTCTCTCAAATTTGCCGAAGTTATGAGAGCTAGTAAACATATATTTGAGTGGGTTTGAACTAAAAGAAGTACTTCACCATCTTTCATCATCATCTCCTTTGATTCACCATCTTTTGGTAAGTTTTCCAACATGAAATCTCCATCTTTTAATTCCTTCTTCCTCTATGTTTATGTTAGAGATTTCTAACATCTATCTTTTTGTGGTTTTCAAGGATTTCTCCTTCCACCTACATTTCTTCATTTCCAGGTTTCTCGTTTACCACCTTGAAGATTTCATATCTTGAGTTTTGGTAAAATTGCAATTGCTTTGGATTTTGATCAACAAGACCCATTACATTCGAAAAACCAAAAAAAGTATTTTAACAATTTTTTAAATGGTTATTTGCGGTTTAATTTAATAAATATGGTTCAACAAATGTTTCTTCTAGTTCTTTTGCGTCATCGTATTCTACTTATACTAGCACGAATCCGAATCTTGACTTATATAATAATTTAAGACAAGAAAATATTAAACGTGCTAGGGGTGAGGGTGACCAAACAACAAATAGAGAATACCATAGATATACGAAACTGATTTTTTAGCCATTATGGGACCCAAAGAATTCTAAAATTTTAAGGTTTTGGCTTGGTGGAAAGAAAGGGAAGCTCAATTTCTCGTTCTAACAGCCATAGCCCGATATTTACTAACCGTCTAAGCTTCTATGTTAGCTTCGAAATCCGCTTTTTCTCTCGGTGGCAAGATATTATCTATACGAAGAGCAAGATCACACCGGCGGCAATGGAGATGTGTATTTGCTTGAAGGATTTCTTATATGCGACCGATCGTATACAAGACACATCAAATCTTGAAGGCGAACTAGAGATTGAAGGTGAAATACTCGATATCGAGGTGGAAGAAGATTTTTCTATATCACTTTTCGATGAGAAATCACTCTCAATAAAGTTTCGCGCGCATCTAGTTCCGAAGATTAACCTGTTAACGATGACTTTATCGTCAAAGATGAAGAATGGAGATATCACTTACGAGTTACAATGAAATATTAAATTTTATGTTGTTTTTATTACTTTTATTTTGTTAAAGTCGAACTTTATTTCCAAATAATAAAATATTAAGCTTATGAAGATCTGTTTCAAGTTTATATACTAAAACACAACGTTTATTTATAACGTGTATCATGTTTGTTTAGTAAAGTTAAATTTTGTAAAGTTCATGGAGGTTACGCTTTTTTTACCTATTTATTGAAAACCCCCGATTTGGAACCGGTTCCAAACCTACCCGGACCATATGGTTTATGTTATTTTACCGAAACCTGTTTGGAATCGAACCGGTTTAAAGGGTTTGACAAAAACCCGGTTCGGTTTAAAACCGGTTTGATTTGGCCGAAAATCCAGTTTGTACATCCCTATCCAAGGCTATGCAACCTAACAAAATTGACTAATATTTTAAGCGTACATCCCAAACTGATTAGTATACAACCTTAAACACCCAGAGGTGAAGGGTTGAGTTTACCTTACCTGTCAAATAATAAGATATTCATTTGACCAATGTTTCTTTTCTCTTCTTTTCTATGTATTCGACTAACAAACAGGTTCCATTATCCGTCGTAGCTTTTGGTTCACACGGTGTTCATCTTAGGTTTGAAGGAAGGTGATTCCATCAGTCTGTTTTTCGTTTCTTTAAAAAAAAAACCCTTGAGATATAAGCTGTGTTTTTAGTACTAGCCACATGGACAGAAAAAGATTTCCGAGTATGGTAAACAAGTTGCAATCAATATTCATAAAAAAACCGGGTTCAATATATCCTGACTAAATTGATAGGCAATATGTCCCTGACTAAATAGATAGGCCATAGGCGACCATGTCAGAACCACTAGCAAACTCCAATAATCACATGAGCAGTCGCTAATTTGCACGAAACAATCTACTCAGTTTACACCATATTCTCTGATTTGAATACAGGATTCAGTGCTCGAAGAAGCAAATGGTTTCCCGCAGAGTTACCCAGTACATTCAAATCCTTCACCCTCTTTATCTCTGATCCTGCAATGCCATCAACATAATAGACACATGTAAGATTTCTTAATATGCCGCATATAATATTTCTTGATCTATTAATCTTTTGAAAAACATTCATAAGGGGAAGGCGTAATGTCAAACACTACTAAGTAGCATAGACACAAGAAATATAGAGATGGCAAAATGGGCGGGTCAGTAGGGTTGGGTTGACCGACTAACACTTTTGTCCATTTTTGAAGTTTTAATGATAAGTTACGAGGAAGAAAAGTAAGTGAACTAGGTTTTGGTGTTCGATTTTGAGCTTCTTTTTTCTTTTCTTAAAGAAGATTCGAGAGGATAACAATATGATGTGCGTCCAAAACGAACAAGATTTGGGTTGAGAATTAGTAGTGATTTAAGACGTTATAAGCATTTTGAACAGTTTAAAGTTTACACATATTACCCAACAAAATAAATACTATAATCATAAAAGATTCATTATTACGGAAATTGCTCGACTAACATGTCTGTCAAAAAACTAACAGGTTGGGCTACTGGTAAAATCCCCGGGCCCTGGTGTATCAAATCTCATTCATACCCAATAAAAGGTGCTATCTGTTCGTTAGGGTCACACTAGTTAACTAAAAGGCCTAGGTTTGTGTGGACCGTGGTGCATCGGTCAGCTGGACTAGTTTGGCTAGAGGTGTCAAACTGCCAAGTGTTACGGGACTCAAAGACAGTGTAACACGAAACATTTTGAGAAGTTAACAATGGAATAGAAGCGGTGAATGATAATTCAAGCAACCAGGTTATTTAAATAAGGAGATAAGTTGTTGCAAGAAAGGTTTTTTGTCAGGGTAAATACATAAATAAGAATCCATAAACTTCAGTACTGCTGCAATATAAGATAATTTTAATTAATGATCACTGCCATAATCGCTCCATGGATTTAATGCTGACGGAGCAATTTGGACCAATTTATGTAAGAATGAGGGCATCGCCAATGTTGACACCAAAAATTTGTACTACTTTGGTGTAAAAAATTCATATTTTTACACCAAATATGAGTTTAACTCCAATGTATACACCACATTTTTACACCAAAACTATTAAATACCCTTTTTTCAACTAAATAAGATTAAATTTCCCACTAAAATATTCCAATCAAAATATTTTAAATATATAATGAAGAACATTTGAATTTTATACGGATTAGTTTTTTTTTTAAATATTTTTACAAACTTAATAATAAATATAAAATAATAGTAATAAAAATAATTAAAACACATTTAAGGCCCGTCTCATTTTAAACAACTCAATGAGACTATCTTATTGATATAAGTTTTTAATTAATAATTAATACTATAGCTCCGGGGGCTGTGGTCAATAGGTTCCGACATGTTTAAATGTATTGTACTCCTAAAATGCAGAAGGTTGTTAGAAAAATCCATATTTATATCATGACTATATTTAAGTATATCTCGTTCATAGTCGTCACCTCGTGACTCAGCTCGTAAGAGCCATTTATAATACATACGGAAAAAAATATATACTACATATTTATGTATATAATATAGTACATTTTTATTCATTAAAATTCAGTGAATATCGGACGTTATATTTGTGAATAAATTAAGGGGTGAGAATGGGCCGAAGGAGTTACTTTTCATGCATTTAAACAAAAGAGGGATGGTGACAAAGACCAGTTACAGCCTTTAAATGATTTTATAAGGGACTAAGGGTTAATTGCTTAATATAGTAAAACAGCTTGCATTTTGTTACCAATCTCAGAAATGTTTTAGATTTTAACTTGACTTCTATCCGAGGTGAAACGAGATATGTTCGTGTTCACAAAAGGTTTTTAAAGTAGGTATTCTTTTAGGGTTTAATAATGGCATCGATTCACCAATTTGGGGTTAATAAGGAGAACACAAACGGTAAATTTCGTGTTTAGTTCTGCTGTGGAATCCAAAGTTTCTGGATTTAGGTTTAGGTTTCTAAAGTCTAAACACACAAAAACACTGATTTGGTATTGGTTTTACTGTATTAGGGCAGTTTCATAAATTTGGAGGTAGTCGGAAGCTTGGGGTGGGGAAAGGGTGTGGTAGTGATCGTATAAGTATACAAATTACAAATATATTTTATTTCTGCGAAGGTTGTAGTAAATAGCAATATTCGTAGAAAAGGCAAATAATCTTGCAAGTCTAAGGAATTAACCCTTTTGACAATATCTTTTGTACCGTTATTAAATTAACTACTCCCTCCGTCCCAATGTCATGTCCACATTTCTATTTTAATTTGTACACATTCAAATGATTTATAAAGTTGACGCTTAAATTGGGACGGACGGAGCAATAATTCATAAGAGTTTAAATAAAAGGACCAAAGGTTTGGTGGTTAACTCAACCCGGGCCATTTTGACCTGCCTTATAACATAACTTGTTTTGGCCTGACCCGGACATTGCCACCTATCATTTCATTTGTTAACAAATATATATGATGCATGTTACCTTCTTCTCCCATTAGCTGGACGGCACGCCTCTCTAGTATACCCGCATGTCTACTACATTGATCCGGAGTTAACGATTGGAGCCCTAGCAAGACGGAATATAATCAAATCAGATGAGGATACTAAATGCATACAAATCAGTAGAGTATAAGTATAAATTATAAAACTCACTCTGAAGATAAACCTCCTGATTTGCGGTGTCACATTGCTGCACGTACTTGCGCAACTTACTGAATCTTGCATGCCAATGCTCCATTGCAGGCGAATTAACCATGGCAGATTTTTCCTTTTCAAAACTTCTAACTCCGGTAGCTACTGACGTAACTGGAACAGGAACAAAAGATTCATTTTCCTTTCGAGGACTACGCTCTACTTGTTGTTCTGCTTGTTGATATCCTGATGTTCGATTCTTGTCTGTGATGCGTGAGTTACTCACATCTACATCAGATTTTCTACGCGCATAAACAAGATTACGGTTGACATTATTAATACCAGTGCCTGGAAGAGAACTCTTCGCTTGAGTCACAGGTTCTTCCTTTTGCAAAGAAGAGTCCTCGGAGGATCCGACCTTCGTATTGTCATTTTGCACATCCTTTGTGTCCATTTGGGATACTTGTTGGTTATCAGACGCGGTGGTGGTGATGAGGTTTGGACATTTTCCCAACCCGTACTTGCTGAGATTAGAGCTAACCATTTGTTCAACCATCTTTGTTTCGTCAATGCCCTGTAGAACAATTCATATACGTTAAATAAAATTGACATACATGGAAAAAAAAAATATTATACTTATGTTATTACTTGTTCATACACTTGACGGTTTTGTTAAAAATAGCGTAAAAATTTATTGTCCTATACTTAACTTTATTCCGTCATTCCATGATACACGTAAAAATAACTAGCCATTTCCTTATGAATGCGTAGACAATTCAAAAAGGTTAGATATAAGGGGAAATCGTCCAAGACTTTAAAAGGTGCCGAAACTCGATTTTATTATAATAAAATGAATAGATAATAAAGACCAAAAGGATGGACAAAATTGAGAACCCGACTGACTCAACAATGTTCTAGTCCATGGCCATCTCTAATGTAATGCACTAAGCATTAGTAACGAAACCCGAGATCTTATACCAATACCGGTAACAATAACCTAATTTCCTCTATCTATCTATTTGGAATGATTGTTGCAGGGCGTGTGGTAATTAAGAGGATGTCTGTTTATTGACATTTAGGTTTATGTTTCATAAGGCCGGATTTTTCGACTATGTAACCGTTTATGGGCTTATTACTATCATAATAAATAGTAATAACGGTTACATAAGCCAAAAAATTCGGGTTTATAAAACATAAGCCGAAATGATAAACACCCCTAACTACAATAATTATAATACTATTTCTTATTGAATTTCATAAAAACTGAAACAAATAAAAAAGATACATTTAAATTATTGTTTACAGCAATTGATGAAACAAAGGGAAATAATAATTTATAAAATTGAAAGTGAAAATATGCATAATTAATCGAATTTAGGTTACCTAGAATAAGATAATTAACCCAACGAAATTGACGACGATGAAGAAATGGATTTTGGAACCAAATTGGGGGGTTTGAAGCGGGAAAGGACGACGCTGAAGAAATTGGGTTGACTGTCACCTCTTCACTGCCCGCTTAAGGATGACTTAAGACAAGTTTGGGTTTCACTTCTAACTACTTTCCTAACTATTTGTTTTAATATTTATTTTTCTAACAAGGACAAACATGGTATTATACTTTTCAATTGTAATCAAGTAAACCTAATTTATAAGAGGAAGAAATGAAAGAAGCCATTTTTAGTGTGTATGTTTTTTTCTAAGTTTTAAAGACCTTATGGTCAAATAGTAATGACTTAAGTCTAATTTGTTTTTAATTATACATGGTCGTTGAGTTTCCATCGGACACATATGAGTGTATAATTGTCGGACGATCTATCAGAAGAAGATATTATTAACAATCAAGGATCATGTATTTATTGAAGAATGCATTCGGTGAATAAACATTTATTATACGTTAAAGACTGGAGATAAGAAGAAAAAAAATCTATCCCTCTCTTAAAAGGAGAATTTCGGCGAACACCTTTTAAAGTATTGACGGAACACACTGCCAAAATTCCGAAAAACAATGTTAAAGACTTGAAAGAAAATTCGGTGTTCATTTGATTAGAATGTTATTGAATACTAAGCGGGAAAGGGTGAATGGGAAAGAGATCGACCTACAACAAAACAAAATAATGACAATTTTAGGTATTTACAACACATGTTTTTCATTAACGTTTAAAAAACCCGAAGACTTAAAATATGTCTATCAACCACAAGCATTAAATGCATAAAATTAGACATAAAAAAATGACCAATAGTCGGTAATTCCCTAAAACAAAAAATTTATATGGAAATAAAAGGTTTAGGAATATGAGTATCCATAATTATTAGACCACTCTCATTCATAACACCGATTTTGGTGTTATGGAGTGTCACGTCAGCATAATACCAACATAACATAACACCACTAAACTCCCTCAACCATAACACCAAAAACTGGGACCCATCAGCTTTATTATTTTTCATTTTCTTTTATTTTATCATATTATTTTTAATACATTATTAATAGAGTTAATTACATAAATCGTCCTTATTTTTTATCTAAAATTACGGATTTTGTCCCTAAGTTTAAAATGTTGCATAAATCGTCCAATTCTGGAAACTAATTACGCTTTTCGTCCCTAAAATGGATGTCCGTTAAATTTTCCGTTAAAATTTCCGTTAACTAATTACACATTTCGTCCCTAAAATGGACGTCCGTTAGAAATTAGGGACGAAAAACGTAATTAGTTTCTAAAAGTGGACGATTTATGCAACGTTTTAAACTTAGGGACGAAATCCGTAATTTTGGTTAAACCTTAAGGACGATTTATGTAATTAACTCTTATTAATATTAAAAATACATTAATAAAAATAAACTTAGATTAATATTTAAAAAAAACAATACATAAAAATAAATAAATAAAACAATACATTAAAAAACTTAAAGGATAAAAAAAACAATACATAAAAAACTAATCATCGTCTTCGGCGTCTAATTCGGCGCGTATTTTGTCCTTCTGCCTTTCGATTTTAGCCCGATCCAGTGGCGAAAAATCATCGGTTGGCATACGAAGAAATTCCATTTTCCGAAAACGGAGTCTGTATTTGATCTCCTCCGTTTTCGCGATCCTAAGCTCGCGAATTTCGTTGACAACGTCGTCGTTAAACTCGTCCCGTTTTGAAGTAACATCAGAGGAGGAGGAGGAACGTGCGCTCTTAGATGGTCGTGGCCTTCCTAAAGGTCATGGAAGCTGATCATGGCCATAGAGGTTCGGTTCTGCATCGTCGTCGAGGTTGATGGGGTCAATGGGTTTAGGATTAAGAAACCTTGGCGAATTATGCAAAACTTCCCACGCAACATGATGACGAAATGGGCGTAGATTTTCAGCTTCGAACATGCTTAACGTCGTTGTGTAGACGACTTTTTCATCCTCGCCGCTCGATCGATCTCGTTCGGCACGGTCATGACATGCTATGAACAATTTTATAATTTTGCTCATAGCCCTCCATTTTGAACTTAGCGCATTTTTTGTGAAAGGTTCCGCCAAACCTTCGTTGAAAATACCCATCACACGGAACCAAAAAGTTATACCATCTTGGTCGGTTCCTTTTTTCCGATCCTCCGAAACATGAATCCAATTCTCCGCCAAGCGCCGTTCTTGGCCTTGTGTCCACTGAACCTTAGAACCTGGGGTGGGGTCTTCCACATCCGTAGCTTTTTTCTTACCATTGTCTTTTCTCTTACGAGAACCACTAGGTTCAGCTACTTGTGGTTGAAACGCTTGAGACGGTTTGAATGGTTGAGGTTGGGGTTGATGGAATGATTGAGGTTGGGGTTGATGGAATGATTGAGGTTGGAGTTGATGGTATGATTGAGGTTGAGGTTGATGGTATGATTGTTGTTGTTGTTGTTGTTGGAATAATTGGAATTGTTGGAATTGTTGTCATTCGGTCATGGCTTGTTGATGGGGTTGAGGTGGTGTGTTGGTGTTTCCGGCGAGTAGTGAAGTAAAACCACCGGGTTGGGTTTGGAAATTTACGAAGCCCGGTGAGGAAGGCGAGTTGGGACCGGAAGACGGAAAATCGTTGTATTGAGACATTTTTCTTTTGGGTTTTGTGGATAGAATGAATATGATTGTAGAGAGAAAGAATATGGTTTGGTGTAAATATTTTGCATTTGTGATTGGGTATTTATAGGGTAAAAAAAAAAATTAAAAAAAGTATCCGTTGAACTAGCCGTTAAAGGCAAAAATCAATTTTTTTTTAAATCCTTTTAAAGGGTCGAAAGTAAAAAAAAAAAAAAAAAAACCCCAAATAACGCGGCGTTGCCTGAGCAACACCGCCTCCAAACCCCCAACCCCCCCCCCCCCCCCCATAACGCCGTTATGGGGGGTGGGGGTGACGCGCCATAACGCCACCCATTCAGAGTGGTCTTAGGTATGTGAATTATTTGAAGGTAACATATAAAACTAACTAAATTAATTTTAAGGTTTTGTTAAACATAATTTGACTATGTTTACTATGTTAAGACGAACTAAGTGATTTTAGGTATCCGTATACTAGAATGTTTATCCTTATATCTAGGGTCTTAATCGGGTCAACCTGACCCTAATAAGCTTAATCAGGTCGATCCATTTGAGTATCAAAAATTTAAGACAAACTCGTAACCCGACCCTAATAAGAAATTGGGTCCTTTTGTTAGGGTCGATTTTAGATAGCGCCGAGTCAAGTAACTTGGGTCTCTGATAAAAAAAAAAATTCCACATAAAACGGTCTCCTCGATTGTTATTGTTTATAATAAAATAACTCATAGATTTTTATCTTTTAGGCTTATTAATGGCACCAAATAAACTTATACAAAATATGATAAAAGAAAAATTACCAACGGTAGTTACATTCGTGAATGATTCAATACACATGTCCAACTTAGAAAATTAAAAAATAACTTCAATTACAAAACAACTTCAACGTTGTGAAATAGAAAGTAGTAAGACATTTTAGGCAATTAGAAAACTAGCAAATACATAATCCAAATCTTCAAATCTTCAAATAACAATCCATAGAAGAAGAAAAAAATGCAATAGTAGGCAACACGACCTTAAATACCAAAAAGGGGTTCAAAATAATCTAAATCTTAAACTTTTTCCAAACCAATCTTCAATCTTTTACTTATAAAGTTGCACCTTCCTATTTATGAATTTTGCTTAACAACGTTTCATTTTTGGGAATTGGGTCATAAAAACTTAACTTGGGTTTATTACTAGAGGTGAGACATAAGTCAATAATTTGGTAAGATGATAGAACAAAAGAATGACAATTACTTAAATTATTAATTTGTATTAGATTCAAACCAGATTAACATTTAAAATATTATTTTGGACCCAACCCAAAATTTGGTTTTGATCAGGCCAACCCGATTAAGGAATAAAAACCCGAACGAACTTAATTCTATTAGACATATTCGGATTTGGGTCGGATCAGGTCGTTTAGTTCGGGTATTTTTTACTTCCCTACTTGTATCTAAGGGTGATTTATTTTCAATAGATTTATAAATATCTTAATAGGAAAAAATGTTATGTTCAAACAACAACTAACTTTATATAGTGCAAGAATAAAATTTGAAAAAAAAAAAAAAAATTATAAATATTCTGAAAAGTCAAAAGACCTAAAATAAACTTTATATGAAAATTTTGTTTCTTGTATATATAAGTTAGGTACAAGTAATAAGATATCCTATCTTAATATATTAAATTAAATATTCAAAACTTCTAATTTTATAGTTTATAAAATACGGTTTTGGATCATCAAACACCATTAAAAATTTTAAGATCAAAAGATCCAATTATAGCTCTTTCAGTTAAAAACCCACTTAAAATTTAATTTTTGTTTAAAAATTAAATATATCAAAAACAAAAAATGTATTAAACGAATAAATTACACCATTCCAACGAGCATTAAATTACCTTTCTATAGAATACCCACTCGATATACTTTTGACAAAAAAAAAATCGGGTTTTTTGATGGGTTTTGAATTGTATAATATAAAATCACGATTTTATCACATCTGAATTTAGTAGTTTGACATATTTTCTTTTCATTTTTCTTTTTGATTCTAGTTGAATGTATATAATATATCAAATATATGTTTTGAATTCCCTGAGCAAGCTCTCCTCTTCCAAGTTGCTGGAAAGGGCTCGACTGATTCTTGTGCCTGAAGCAAGAACCTTTAAGCGATTAATATTTAGTGTTCAAATCATATATGATTGAACCTTACCAATATCAACATTTGTCCGAAAACGGATAAATAAAAAATCGTCAATTTTTGATTTTTTTTATCCGGGTCTATGTAGATTATACATAATATAATATTTTTGTGTTTAAAAATTACAATTAAAACTGAAATCATGTGTTTTATTGCCTTATAAGTTTTGAAATTTTACATATATAATAAAATCACATGTGATATGCGTACTATCACATGTGATATGCATACTATCATATTTATGTCAAAAAAATGAAGGAAAACAAAAATTGTCACATATTATATACAATATTATCACATGTGATATGTGTACTATCACATTTATGTCAAAAAAATGAAGGAAAAAAAATCGTCAACATTCGATATTTTTTCTAAATTTTGATAATTTATACGTTTTATAGTAATTCTCTTTTATAAAGTTTTACGAATTGGTGCTAATATCACATGTGACATTAACATTACAATTTCAATGCCCACAAAAAAAATAAAAAAATAGTCTTCGAAAGTATATAACACCACTGCCCTAATTGAAGATAAAAACGAGACGGTCGCAACGGTGTAATTTTTTCGTCTAACGATTAACGGTTTGTGAGATAAATTAATTTAAAAAATAAAAAAAATGGATTTTGATTTTAATTTAGCCATTAAATTAAAATAGAGTGAATGACCAAAATTGTATCTTTAGTCTTTAGAAAATTATGTGTTTTAATTAATCATTTATCTATAAAATACCATATAAGATGATGAAAACTTTGTAGGCATTACGTTTTATTGATTAACATTATATAGACATGAAATCTTGATATGAGACAAAAATCATAATGTTGTTTATTTTTTTTTTGCATTATGATAGTTTGAGGAATATGAAATATAGATTGGACTTTTTATTTTATCTACGATCAAATGTTATCTTGTTCATTATGAGAACAAAAATTTGGCCCCATTTCTTTTATTTTATGTCGAAGAACCAATATTAAAAATCAGCAGAACAATTTAGACCTTGTAAAACTTATAGTTTGGATTGGAACCGATTCCAATTGGATTACACACACTTCTAAATAAAAGTTTACAATCCGTTTATTGAAACAAAAATAGAAATTATTTTGAAACACTAACCCGAGTTTAGCAAGGGAAGAAGAGAAGTGAAAAGAAAATAATTTAACAGAAAAGAAAAGAGAAGAAAGGAGATTATTTTTTTAAAAACGCGTTCCCGAGTGAAAGTATTTGGAAAGAAAAGAAAGTAAAGAAAAATCAAAATTAAAGTTCGATATAAACAAATTATAAAAACTCATCAAGATCAAACGAGGATTACATAATACACAAATTAATTAACGAAAAACAAGTGATGAACTTTATAAACACAACTGAAACAATTCAATATAAATAAATTAAAAAAACTCATAAAGATCAAACGAGGATTACATAATACACGAATTAATCAACGGAAAACAAGTATATGATAAATTGTTTAAAAAATTTCACTTGTGTAAAAACAAACAAAAAAAGAATAAAATATGAAGAATTTAGCAATTTGATTCGACTCGGTTGTATCGAGTAAAGATGAAAAAGATAAACATGTATATAAAAAATATATATTTGTTTAAAAATAATTTAGGGATTAGTTTTTAAAAAATGTACAAAAACAATTTTCTTTCCAAATCTTCTCAATTTTGGAAGGAAAATTAAGAGAGAAAATGGAACAGATTTTCTTTCCACTTCTTTTCTCTTCTCTCCACTTAAAAACTCGGGAACACGTTCTCTTTTTTATTTTCTTCCTGCTTCTTTTCCTTTCCTTTCATTTCTTCAGAAAAAAAATCTCGGAAACACAGTGTAAAAGCTAAAAACTCATAAAATGCCTTCTACAAACATACCATCTTTATTTTGAAATACCTAAATTACATAGATGTATATCTTATTATTAGTATTAGTATTAGTATTATTAGTAATTAGTAATTATGTAGTTGATTTTTTTTTGTCAAATAAGGCACTGCTGTAACGAATGGGTATCGACTCTTAATATATTTTGCTTGAAATTGGCTCAACTAAATAAGTAGAAAGTTCAATATCAAAATAGAGTCTTAAACAAAACATGTTATTGTTACATGTTTTTAACACTTCCCTATACTTAGTTTTTTGGAAAACATCCTAATCTTAAAACTAAATAGAGTAATTTAGGGTGTTTTTACATTTTAGTGTCAAATCTGAATTATTTAAATTGTGACTTAATTTTTAACCGATAGATTTTTTAAATTATTAGAACTACATATATATAATGTTGCATTGGAGATTGATGTCATTTCAACATTTATTCTTCCAAATACTCTTTTTAGTAACCCGCCACGATACACGGAAAAAATTTCCTTGTTATTTCTATTATTTCAAGACATATAAAGAATATATCTATACTCGGGTGGGGTTTATTTAATAAATAAGAGGGACCGGTATCACAAACTTGCTTCCCTTAACCTTTTGCCAAATGCCACGTTATTTTAAAACAAATTCAAAAAAATCAAAATCATACCTTCTTAGAAAGTAGAAATACGTGAGTTAAACTTGCTGTATTTCAGCTGTCTTCCGAAGGATTATCTTCCTTTTCCAGGAACCTGTTCAAATTCTTATATCTATACCTATCTATATATACATATATATATATTCATACATACATCATTTCAATTATCACATTCAAACTAATAACACTTTCTACCTACATCAATGGCAACAACAAACAATCAACCACAAGGTCCACAATTTCAAGACTATTTACCTCTACTAGCGGATAAACTAGGTGGTGAGGGGTTAATGGATGAGCTATGTAAAGGGTTTGAGTTATTAATGGATCAAGATAAAGGTGTGATCACGTTCGATAGCTTGAAGAAGAATTCTTCGGTTTTAGGACTTCAGGATATGAATGATGATGATCTTATGAGTATGTTGAGAGAAGGCGATTGTGATGGCGATGGTGTGCTTAATCAAATGGAATTTTGTGTTCTTATGTTTAGATTAAGTCCGGATTTAATGGAGCAATCTGAGTTTTTGTTACAAGAAGCTTTGGAGCAAGAGTTGGCCTTCATGTATTGATGGTTGTATATGTGGGGTTGACAGGGCGGAGCTACATTGAATCGAGCGGTTCAACCGAACCCGTTAAATTGAAAATGTTTTAGAATTTTGATGTATTTTTGGTATAAGTTCAGCCTTATTTGGCATATAAATCCGCTCGTTTTACGTACAAACATAATCAAATTTTAATCTTAAATCCACTCGAGAAGTTTCCTACCTCTGTCCCTTAGGATTGAGTATATATATATCATGAAAAAAGAATGTGTAAGATCAGATGGTTTAAATGAATACAAAGTTTTCTTACTATATGATATATCTGATTTTCTTTCAATAATCTAATACCAATAACACCAATATAAACTTTGTTTATGGTCAAATTATAGAGTTGTTGTTTCAGATCACACTTATGGTTTATGTCTAGCTAGCAAGACTATTGATGGAATAGAGAGATACTCAGCTCCTAATGTAAGATACTTTCTTAAAACACTCGCATAGTTAGATTTACATAATGACGTACATAGTTTAGGGTACAAATACGCATATAATTAAGGCGTAGAATTTTGTTGTTAAACATGCATGGTTAGTATAAGGCAATCCGCCGCATGTAAAGAATAAAATGATAGACATTAGAAATCCCCTGATGCCTTATATTATTATGGGTTAATTGTTTCGAAATACATTAAACTTTACATTAAAAACTATTGTATGCATCCAAATTTTAAAACATTTATTGTATTTATTGATTTTCAATACGTAGCTATTGAGTTTATAAATTGACTTGAAACCTTTTGTTAGCTGACGTGGCACAGGTATTTCTTTAAACCTTTTTTTTCTATTTTATTTAAACTACTTATATATATATAAACATTAATAATTCTTTCAATAATGTATGATAAGGAGATTTGAGGTTGTCTTCTCCAAATGTTTATCTTTAGTATATAATTTTCACCATCACAACTATTCTGACCACCACCACCATAATAAATTCCGACCACCGTCTCCATAAATTCCGGCCATCGATACATTTAGATCTTAAATTAAAAGCCTATTATAAAGCTTCAGATCTGCCATTAACAAAATCAGAAACACACAAAGTCTATCCCAAATCGATACTAAGATTTAATGCCGAACACATTTCAAATGATAATAAAAAAATCAAAACAATCAAAGAAACCAACCTTTAAAATCATACAGACACATTATATGGTGAGTTTTTTTTTCATATATCATTATTATAAGCTGGTAAATATTTTGGGAGTTAGTAATTCATTATTATATGGTGAGTTTTTTTTTCCTGAAATCGATACTAAGATAACCTGTCCACCTTCCTTCACCCCTTGGTGGCTGCCGGATTTGGTGGCGGTGGCTGCCAAATTGTTGGTGTTGCTGCCGGATTTGGAGAAAGTAACGGTGGTTGGAATAGTTGTGGGGTTTTGTGGTGGAATAATTGGGTTGAGAAAATGAAAATTGTAAAAGTCAAACAATTGTGTTAATTTGGTGAAATGGTATCCTACATGGCATTACATGTTACTAAAGTATATTTAAAAAATTTATAATTACCGGTAACCTAAAGAGAAGGTAAACACATACACACAATAACTTTTAATACAAGTTTAACGCATACATTAAAACATTTAAAACTTGAATGTATACAATAGTTTTCAGTAACAAGTTCGATTAATTTTCAAACAATAAGCCCTATTATTATTGATCAATATTTATAAGGTACATGAGATAATAATCTAAACCCTAACGGATCCTAATCCATTATACACAATTGGACTGGGACACTAACCATATCATCTAATATTCCCTCGTAGTTGAAGTGAAAGAAAACGGGCGCTCAAACTGAAATGAAAAAATTAAAAATTAAAATAAAAAGCTACAACTACGAGAACCCTCGATTCACTAGGGTGGTTCTCCGTGATTATACCGTGATAGATAATAGAAATCCCATGAGACATTATATTATTATTGATCGATATTTATAAGGTACAAGAGACAATAATCTAAACCTTAACGGACCGTAATCCATTATACACGATTGGACTGGGCCACTAACCATATCATCTAATATAAAACTCTAAAGGTCTCACCTCAAAGCATACACCATACGAGTAGTAGCAATGAGGTCGTATCCAAATAGGTTGCGAATAAGAAGAAAACCTATAAACATCTCCTCGATGGTTATATGATGAAGAGTACGACGACACAAGTGAGGCTTGTCTTTACGATCTGTCTTACTATATTCTTATTAGTTCGTCAAACATCACATACGGTGTTGCTCTCCTAATGGCCAAACACATAGCGCATGGGATGACATGTTGCAATCTGGTTAGCACTCCATGGACAAGTTGCATGTCTCAAGTGCAGATGGTACAAAATAACCGAACCTAAGACAACAATCCAAAATCGTTTTGTCTCATTACATATAACACGTTCGAGACAGTACAATCAAGATAGCTAATTCCAAATATATCATTAGTGGAGAACCCCCCCCCCCCCCCCCCCCATTATAAATTGGAGAGGATCGACCACACATGAGGTATTCTAACCCTAAAACTTAAAATATATCATTAGTGGAGAACCCCCCATTATAAATTGGAGAGGATCGACCAC
>CAJVGC010000060.1:9247546-9461461 GCA_910822075.1 Senecio squalidus | reverse complement strand
TAAGCGGAAACACGGAATGTGAGAGCTGGAATATCATTACACGGTCATAAGCAAATATAAACGATTCAAGTCATTTCAATAAAATAAAATGGTTCAAGTTTCAACAACCAAGCAGTTCATAAGTTTTAAATAAAGTACAAGTACAATGTTTCAAAATAAAATTCCCAAAATAGAAAGGTCTTTTCCCACTTGCGCCTCACATAACCATAACGACCCTTTCCTTGCCATGCATTCCATACACTTACATTAATTTCCTGAAACATAAGATAAAGTGTCAACTACATAAAGTAGTGAGTGAGTTACAGTTTAGAGTTTCGATAAAGTTTCCAAAAATAGAAAGTACATGAAAATAGTGACGTCATGAGTAAAAGGAACGGAACGACGTTAGAACGTACATGTAAATAGTAAAAGGTTTGTACACACACAAGTAAAACAAATAAAACTCGTATAAGTAAAGTTGCAGCGGAATCCAAGCGCTAAAAAGGTATATGCGTAGGGAGTATGTGTTTAACTAAATAGTAACTCGTATCAATCACTTGGCTTAATATAAATAGTAAGTATACACTAAACCGATTGTGTGGTCCTGAACTAGCCCAAAAATGTTTGTGAAGTTTCCAATTGAACTTAGTAATATGAAGGAGTGACCGCTCCTAAGTATCGATACCCATATGACTAACGGCTATTGCTAATAGTGTATTAAAGTTTCCTGAACCAAAAACGGGCAAATGAACAAAGTTTCCAAAAGTAGCAGTAAGTTCTTACGGGTTTATATTTTCATCAAGGATTGGTCGCTAACAAGTATCCTAAATTTAGTTAACCCGCTAAGGCATCAACACATATACGCATAATAGTTCACAAGTTTCCAAGTTTCCCAAAGTTCAAAGTTTCATAAGAGTTTCAATAAAGTTTCGTACAAGTTTCCAATGTTTACGAGTTCACAAGTTTAAAATGTATCAAGTTTCCAAAGTTTCGCACAAGTTTCCAAAAGTTTCAATAAAGTGTCAAAAGTACCAAGTTTCCAATAGTTTCAAGTAATTCGCAATTAGTGTCAAAGTTACAAAGCATGTATCTTATGTTTCCCCCAAATAATGTTTAAAAGTACAAAAGTAAAACAAAGTGGGGTTGTAACTCACGGGGAATCGGTCGGAATTAAGAGCCGGGAATCACGGAATGCCTAAGGATACCAAGGTTGTCCAAAAGTTATTATCTCATTAGGTTACTTCATATAATGGATTAGGTAACTTTTGTTTAGAATTAAGTGTTAAGGTCAATATTGTTCCAAAATTGGTCCAAAGCGGTTAGCGTTATTTTTAGTCCGAATAGTCCATAGTTGATGTTATTTATTTATAGGATAGACATGTTTTGGTCGCTGAAGTGATTTAAGTTTTCTAACGAAATTTGGGCAGCGCTTCCGCGCCCAAATTTCGTGTCCAAAACCTAAAGTCATTTCCGCTCACAAAACACATATATACACATAATAACTTATTAAACAAGTCCTTATAGTCCAAAGAGTCCAATACAAGTTACCATTGTTATTATTTTAATCATCTCAGTTTCATAATATCATTCACTAAAAATCCAGAACGCGTACATAAGTTTTAAACGACCAAAACGGCGATTTTCGGGAAAGCAGCAGCCCGGTGCGCAGCACCTACCAGGGGGTGCGGCGCACCTCCTTGCTGTCTTTTCCCGTTTTGTGTTTTTCTTGTCAAAAACGTTTTGTTACTCATAGATTTCGACATGCAATCAGTAGATACTTCATAATATGGTATTTTTACAGTTTCTAAACAACTTTTAACCACAAAGACATAGATCTAAGTATTATTTAGTTAAAAATCGTTTTTGTATAAAAAGAGTTATAATCTTTATAAAAACTCATTTTTAGGGTTTAGATCTTACATGCAACTTGTAAAAACAGTAAATAAAGGTAGGAGAAAGATTTCTACCGGATGAAAATGAATGGATGATGTTTTTGAAGGATTGAGAGCTCCAAAATCGGTAGAAAAAGGTTGGAAACGAAAATACTTTGCTCCTCCTTGTTTGCCTTGATGATTGAACGATTTTGATGGTGGATTTATGTGGATTTAGTGGCTGTATTCTCTGGTTTCAATGGGGGTTTTATAGAGATGTTAGAGAGAAGGTAGAGAGAAAATGAGTGTGTAGGTGTTTTGTGTGTGTGTTTTTGATTAAAGAAAAGAGAAATGAAAAAGAAAAGGGTAGAGTAATAATGGGAGGGTCTTGGGACTGGATTATGGCAGTAATGGAGTGTTACAAATCGTGTGTGATTGGTTGGTTGTTTATAAAAACGAGACAAGGACTAAAAATGTAATAAAATTTGAAATCTGGCAACCGGTGCTGCGCACCATGCACAAGTGCTGTGCACCGTGCCCAAAATCAGATTTATCTGATTTTTGTTTTTACGCTTTTGCTTCATTGGACCTTTTTGTTAACTGAAAGTTCTTAATTATAATATGTTATGAACTTAGGAAAGTTCATTAGGTGTTTTCTTGGTATTAGGACTTATATAATTGATTCCGGGAGTTATTCCGACACTGGTTCCGACAAAATACAGACTCAACAATTACGAACTAGAGCAATATGAACACTATACAAAGAGTAACTGGAGATTCGAACCGA
This sequence comes from Senecio squalidus, assembly GCA_910822075.1. Taxonomy (NCBI): domain Eukaryota; kingdom Viridiplantae; phylum Streptophyta; class Magnoliopsida; order Asterales; family Asteraceae; genus Senecio; species Senecio squalidus. Next base: position 9,458,824 of record CAJVGC010000060.1, on the reverse strand, counting down.
TAAGTTAACTGAGAATCACCTGAATTTTTGACGGTTGTCACATCATCCCCGGGTTGAAAGAAATTTCGTCCCGAAATTTGACTCGTCTCATCAGGTAGAAGTATCTTTGAACAAATGAGGATACTTTTGACGTATCTGGTCTTCACGTTCCCATGTGAATTCGTGACCACGTCGGGAATTCCAACGAACCTTGACAATCGGAACACGGCTTTGTCTGAGTTGCTTGACCTCTCGGTCTACAACTTCAAGCGGTTCCTCGATGAAATTGAGTTTGTTGTCGATCTTGACCTCGTCGAGTGGGATGACGATGGTCTCATCGGATAAGCACTTTTTCAAGTGCGAGACATGGAACACGTTATGAACATTCGTAAGAACTGGCGGGAGTTGAAGTCGATACGCTACTGGACCAATGCGTTCGATGACTTCAAACGGTCCGGTGTACCTTGGGCTTAGCTTACCGCGTTTCCCAAAGCGAACTACCCCTTTCCATGGCGATACTTTAAGAAGCACACGATCGCCGACCTGGAATTCAAGGGGTTTTCTCCGGTTATCGGCGTAGCTCTTCTGCCGAGTACGGGACGTCTTCAGTCGCTCTCTGATGGTGGTGATCTTGTCGATGGTTTCTTGAACAATGTCGAGCCTTGTGAGCTGTCGATCACCGGCTTCTAGCCAACAAAGCGGCGATCGGCACTTGCGTCCATATAAGGCCTCGAACGGGGCACACTTAATGCTAGCGTGGTAGCTGTTGTTGTACGAAAACTCGACTAATAGAAGATGAGTATCCCAATTTCCTCCAAAGTCAACTACGCATGCTCTAAGCATATCCTCAAGCGTTTGGATCGTCCTTTCGCTTTGACCGTCGGTCTGAGGGTGGTAAGCCGTGATAAGATCTAATCGCGTTCCGAGAGATTTCTGAAGCGCGTTCCAAAAGCGGGACGTGAACCGACTATCCCTGTCAGAAATGATGGAGAGAGGTGTTCCGTGGCGAGAGATGATCTCGTTGATGTAGATTTGAGCGAACTTCTCCATCGAGTGGGTTTCTCGCACCGGCAGAAAGTGAGCAGACTTCGTCAAACGATCCACAATTACCCAAACTGTGTCGTTACCCTTTGCCGTCCGGGGTAACTTGGTAATGAAATCCATGGAGATTTGTTCCCATTTCCACATAGGAATCTCCGGTTGCTGCAGCAGTCCTGAGGGTTTCTGATATTCTGCCTTGACCTTGGAGCAAGTGAGACACTTGGCTAGGTACAAGGCGATATCTTTCTTCATGCCCGGCCACCAGTAATACTCCCTAAGATCCTTGTACAACTTGTCGGATCCTGGGTGAATGGAGTATCGGGAACGGTGGCCCTCATCCAAAATTAACTTGCGAAGATCCTCGGACTTCGGAATCCATGCTCGGCCCTTGAAGTAATGAATATCGGATTTGCGTTCGAACTCCTTCTCATGATTGTGCAAAGTTTCTACCTTTAGGTTCTCGGGCTTCAACGCTTCTCGCTGAATCTCGGGGATTTGCGTTTGAAGGTTAGTCTGAATTTGGATACCTAATGCTCTAACCCGAGATGGTCTCACCCTTTCCTTCCGACTCAGGGCGTCTGCTACTACGTTTGCTTTACCCGGGTGGTACTTGATCTCGCAATCGTAGTCACTCAGCAGTTCGATCCATCTCCTCTGTCTCATGTTGAGCATCTTCTGGTCTAGGATGTGTTGAAGACTCTTGTGATCCGTGAAAACCGTGCACTTAGCCCCATACAAGTAATGTCTCCAGATCTTCAGTGCAAACACGACTGCTCCCAGCTCTAGGTCGTGAGTGGTGTAGTTTTGTTCGTGAACCTTGAGTTGTCTTGAAGCGTAAGCGATGACTTTGTCCTTCTGCATAAGGACACACCCAAGTCCTTGATGGGATGCATCGCAGAATACTACGAAGTTATCCGTACCCTCTGGTAACGACAAAATCGGTGCGTGACAAAGTTGGTGCTTGAGCTTCTGGAAGGATTCCTCTTGCTTCGTACCCCAAACAAAATCCTTATCCTTCTGAGTGAGCTCGGTGAGCGGCTTAGCGATCTTCGAGAAATTCTCGATGAACCTTCGATAGTAGCCGGCCAACCCTAGGAATTGACGAATTTCCGTAGGAGTCGTCGGGGCTTGCCATTTCTCGATCCCTTCTATCTTAGCCGGATCCACATGGATCCCATCTTGGTTGACCACAAGACCAAGGAAATGCACTTCCCGGAGCCAGAATTCACACTTAGAGAATTTGGCGTACAGTTGTTGTTCTCGGAGGAGTTGTAAGATGAGTTTCAAGTGTTTCGCGTGATCCTCCTTGTTTCTCGAGTAGATAAGAATGTCATCAATGAACACGATCACGAATTTGTCTAGGTAAGGTCTACACACCCGGTTCATTAAGTCCATGAACACTGCTGGTGCGTTGGTTAGACCGAATGGCATGACGAGGAATTCGTAATGACCGTAACGAGTACGAAAAGCTGTTTTTGGAATGTCGGTCTCATTGACACGAACCTGATGATAACCCGAACGGAGGTCGATTTTCGAGAAATAAGTTGTACCCTGCAACTGGTCGAAAAGGTCATCGATCCTCGGGAGTGGGTATCGGTTCTTGACGGTCAGCTTGTTCAGTTCGCGGTAGTCGATGCACATACGAAAGGATCCGTCTTTCTTTTTAACGAGGAGTATAGGGGCTCCCCAGGGGGACGAGCTAGGACGAATAAGACCATGATCCAAGAGTTCCTAAAGCTGTTTAGACAGCTCTTGCATTTCCGGTGGGGCTAGACGATACGGTGTCCTAGCGACCGGGGCTGCACCAGGAATGAGGTCTATCCGGAATTCCACTTGTCGATGCGGGGGTAACCCAGGCAAATCTTCGGGAAAGACTTCAGGGTGATCCTTGACTACTGGGATATCTTGAATACGGATCTCCTTGGGTTTACGTTCCACAACGTGAGCAAGAAACGCGTCACAGTCCTTCTCGAGGTACTTACGCATTTTTATGGACGACACGAGACGGAGTGATCGTCCGGGTTTGTCTCCTTGAACAACTAAGGTTTCAGTGTCAGAAAGAGGGATGCGGATGAGTTTGTCAAAACAGACGATCTCGGCTCGGAAACGAGAGAGCCAGTCCATTCCGACGATGACATCAAAGCTTTTCAGCTCGATAGGGATTAAATCAATAGGGAAAGTTTGATCGGACAGACATATGGAACATCCTATGATTATATCCTTAGCTTCGTACTCCTGACCGTTAGCGTACTCTATGGTGAAGCTATCCTTAAGAACCTTAGATCCTAAGTTAATGAGGGGTCTAAATTTTAAGGACACAAAGCTTCTTTTAAGTTCCTGAATTGAATAGTACATGGACAATTTGGTTGTTTACGGGAAAGTTTACCTGCGGGGCCCGAATCCTGCCTTGACTCCTTGGCGGTGATGGTGAGAGCACTGAAGGCTTCCGCTATTTTGGATATGGGGGAGTTAACACCGGGGTGTTTGTTGCTCCCGAACTTGGGAGTAATCCACCTCCTTCCTTGCCTAATAGTATATTTGCGACAACGTCGTAAGAGGTGCCCGGTTTTGTTGCATGAATAGCACGCTAGGCAGATCCCAACGTGGTGCAGGTAGCACTTGCCGCACTTGGGGTGTAGTCCAGCGTAACCTCGGGGTCGGGTGGCGGGTCTTTTGTCGCGGTTGTTCCTTACTGGGGGGTACCTAGCCTTCCTTTTCTTACTCTTCCTTCGTGCGACGGAGGCTGGAGGAGAAAGGGGGTTATTGCTTCGGGAGCCTTCACCTTCTTCTTGCTTTACTTTGGCTGAGAAGGGAGGGAGGTTATGGTCATGATTGTCCTCCGAGTAGGTGATGTTGGGGTTTTCACCCCCGAAGATTCCGTCGTTGATCCCGGCGATTACCTGGGCGATCAAGTCAGGCATCGCTGCGTTCAGCTGAGCAGCGACCTGTTCGGCGATGATACGAGCATTCAAGCGCGGAGGTGCCATGATTCTACAACAGGAAAAATAGGTTCGGTTTAGAACGCACGAATAGAATATGATAAGAATATCACCCAATGGACAAGTTAACAATCACGCAAGAGTAAGGTAACGGAACGGATAGTACACGCATGACAAAGTTTCAAGAGATTCACACGATACGGATACATACGTAAGAAAAGATTCAACACAGAACAAGATTCACAAGACAAGGTAATAATAGATAATAATAAATGGAACTTCATTCATTAAGATAATAATAAGTTGGGTACAAGGTTCAAAATAGAAGAAGTACGGTACAATACAACATGGAAATAAAGAAAATGGCTTGAAGCTGTGTACATGGAAAATTACAACTCGGCCTACAGTACATAATAAAAGAAAAGAACTAGCGACGCCTTTCCAGGAGCATCTTGGCGACAATAACCACTACCAAAGCTCCCATGACGAAGCACGCGCCGACAAGGCGCTGCACGGTCCGTGCAGTGGCCTGAGCCGATGCAATGGTTCGTATCGACTGTTCCGCCAGTTTGTGCGCGGCGTCGGAGACTTCAAAGAGAATAAGGCCCTGCTGTTGGGCTTCCTCGGTGAGTCCCCGAACCTCACGGTGCAGATGGAGAAATGCGGCCGGTGGGGGAGGCTGGAGAGTCGGTGGCATCATAGGTCGGGAGGTTCCGGCCTCCTGGGCGCGTCGCCTCTCCTCGAGGAACTGACGTTCCCACGCATAGCGTTCCATAACTGGGGTGCGCATGGCGGGATCGTACGGGTCCACGAAGGACTGAGGAGGTGCGGGTCGGAACAGACCCGGTTGATGGCGCTCGGTCAACCTAGCGTGAAGCCCTTGGGGCTGCGGTGGTACAGTGACGGGCGCTGGTAGAGGGGGTGGAAGCACAGATCTTGGGCTGGACCCGTGGCTGCTACTGATTGTCATCGATGTGTCCTCTGTTGGGTCAGTCGTCTGGTGACGCTGACTATCGGATGCCGTGTGGCCCTCGGAAGGTTCGTTCGGTGGGGACACGGCTCGCGAGAGGGATCGTGACTGAGATCGTGAACGAGATAACTGAGACATGACGGATCTGCGACGCAAAGAGTTTCGTAAGTACATGAACATGATAATGCTAAAGGAAAATAAGTAAGGAATGCAGGTAAGGGTCGATCACGTGAGGTTGGGAATAGTAAGACCGGGAATTTTTGACTCAAAACCGTTTAACATTAGTAATTACGTTTCGTTCTTGCATAAGCCATTTTGAACTAGGCAGGGGTGATCAGGCCATGCATAGTTAAAAACAATCATGCAATCGCAAAATTAATTCTCTAAAGTTTTGAACCCATAATGATTTTTCGAAAAGCCTTGGTTATAGTTTGGTTTCAAAAACTTTTTTTTTGGAAATTTCTAAAACCGTTTTCACTATAACCTGTGCTCTGATACCAAGTCTGTCACACCCCGCTAAAGCGGAAACACGGAATGTGAGAGCTGGAATATCATTACACGGTCATAAGCAAATATAAACGATTCAAGTCATTTCAATAAAATAAAATGGTTCAAGTTTCAACAACCAAGCAGCTCATAAGTTTTAAATAAAGTACAAGTACAATGTTTCAAAATAAAATTCCCAAAATAGAAAGGTCTTTTCCCACTTGCGCCTCACATAACCATAACGACCCTTTCCTTGCCATGCATTCCATACACTTACATTAATTTCCTGAAACATAAGATAAAGTGTCAACTACATAAAGTAGTGAGTGAGTTACAGTTTAGAGTTTCGATAAAGTTTCCAAAAATAGAAAGTACATGAAAATAGTGACGTCATGAGTAAAAGGAAGACGTTAGAACGTACATGTAAATAGTAAAAGGTTTGTACACACACAAGTAAAACAAATAAAACTCGTATAAGTAAAGTTGCAGCGGAATCCAAGCGCTAAAAAGGTATATGCGTAGGGAGTATGTGTTTAACTAAATAGTAACTCGTATCAATCACTTGGCTTAATATAAATAGTAAGTATACACTAAACCGATTGTGTGGTCCTGAACTAGCCCAAAAATGTTTGTGAAGTTTCCAATTGAACTTAGTAATATGTACTTGGGTCGCTAACCCTGAGTAAGGAGTGACCGCTCCTAAGTATCGATACCCATATGACTAACGGCTATTGCTAATAGTGTATTAAAGTTTCCTGAACCAAAAACGGGCAAATGAACAAAGTTTCCAAAAGTAGCAGTAAGTTCTTACGGGTTTATATTTTCATCAAGGATTGGTCGCTAACAAGTATCCTAAATTTAGTTAACCCGCTAAGGCATCAACACATATACGCATAATAGTTCACAAGTTTCCAAGTTTCCCAAAGTTCAAAGTTTCATAAGAGTTTCAATAAAGTTTCGTACAAGTTTCCAATGTTTACGAGTTTCACAAGTTTAAAATGTATCAAGTTTCCAAAGTTTCGCACAAGTTTCCAAAAGTTTCAATAAAGTGTCAAAAGTACCAAGTTTCCAATAGTTTCAAGTAATACGCAATTAGTGTCAAAGTTACAAAGCATGTATCTTATGTTTCCCCCAAATAATGTTTAAAAGTACAAAAGTAAAACAAAGTGGGGTTGTAACTCACGGTTTGCGAAGACAAAGAGAACTCGGGAATCGGTCGGAATTAAGAGCCGGGAATCACGGAATGCCTAAGGATACCAAGATTGTCCAAAAGTTATTATCTCATTAGGTTACTTCATATAATGGATTAGGTAACTTTTGTTTAGAATTAAGTGTTAAGGTCAATATTGTTCCAAAATTGGTCCGAAGCGGTTAGCGTTATTTTTAGTCCGAATAGTCCATAGTTGATGTTATTTATTTATAGGATAGACATGTTTTGGTCGCTGAAGTGATTTAAGTTTTCTAACGAAATTTGGGCAGCGCTTCCGCGCCCAAATTTCGTGTCCAAAACCTAAAGTCATTTCCGCTCACAAAACACATATATACACATAATAACTTATTAAACAAGTCCTTATAGTCCAAAGAGTCCAATACAAGTTACCATTGTTATTATTTTAATCATCTCAGTTTCATAATATCATTCACTAAAAATCCAGAACGCGTACATAAGTTTTAAACGACGAAAACGGCGATTTTCGGGAAAGCAGCAGCCCGGTGCGCAGCACCTACCAGGGGGTGCGGCGCACCTCCTTGCTGTCTTTTCCCGTTTTGTGTTTTTCTTGTCAAAAACGTTTTGTTACTCATAGATTTCGACATGCAATCAGTAGATACTTCATAATATGGTATTTTTACAGTTTCTAAACAACTTTTAACCACAAAGACATAGATCTAAGTATTATTTAGTTAAAAATCGTTTTTGTATAAAAAGAGTTATAATCTTTATAAAAACTCATTTTTAGGGTTTAGATCTTACATGCAACTTGTAAAAACAGTAAATAAAGGTAGGAGAAAGATTTCTACCGGATGAAAATGAATGGATGATGTTTTTGAAGGATTGAGAGCTCCAAAATCGGTAGAAAAAGGTTGGAAACGAAAATACTTTGCTCCTCCTTGTTTGCCTTGATGATTGAACGATTTTGATGGTGGATTTATGTGGATTTAGTGGCTGTATTCTCTGGTTTCAATGGGGGTTTTAGAGAGATGTTAGAGAGAAGGTAGAGAGAAAATGAGTGTGTAGGTGTTTTGTGTGTGTGTTTTTTATTAAAGAAAAGAGAAATGAAAAAGAAAAGGGTAGAGTAATAATGGGAGGGTCTTGGGACTGGATTATGGCAGTAATGGAGTGTTACAAATCGTGTGTGATTGGTTGGTTGTTTATAAAAACGAGACAAGGACTAAAAATGTAATAAAATTTGAAATCTGGCAACCGGTGCTGCGCACCATGCACAAGTGCTGTGCACCGTGCCCAAAAATCAGATTTATCTGATTTTTGTTTTTACGCTTTTGCTTCATTGGACCTTTTTGTTAACTGAAAGTTCTTAATTATAATATGTTATGAACTTAGGAAAGTTCATTAGGTGTTTTCTTGGTATTAGGACTTATATAATTGATTCCGGGAGTTATTCCGACACTGGTTCCGACAAAATACAGACTCAACAATTACGAACTAGAGCAATATGAACACTATACAAAGAGTAACTGGAGATTCGAACCGATAAGTTAACTGAGAATCACCTGAATTTTTGACGGTTGTCACACATGAGGTATTCTAACCCTAAAACTTAATTACTTTATCTTCTTCTTTTATTCATCATAAGGCTTATTCTTACATTACAAGTAAATCACTGACACAATCCCGTATTCACCTAACTATTGTCTTTAGCTTTTTCTTAATTGGTTAGGTTATCATCGCAAATTCATCGTTAAACCACAATAACTTGTTCCTCATCCAAGTACCACCACCCTAATATTTTCACTTAAGTAACTCTTCGGAAATACACTTGATCAATATATCATGGATTAGCTTTTGATCTTGATCAGAACGAGGTTTTATTATGCCCTACTTAACGTCGAGATTTAAGATATAGAAACAAAAATGAAATGAAAGGATCAAAAGAAAGATTTCACAAGCTAACATTCAGAGAATAAACTAGAATGAATTTAAGGGTTAAAATGATAGTAGTTAAAGAAGTAACGAGATCTAAGATATAGAAACCAAAAAGATGTAAAAGGATCAAAAGAATAATTAGACAAAAGCTAAGATTAAGAATATGAATTTTGGGTGTTAAAATGATAGAAGTTAAAAGAAGCTTCGGGATCTTAGATATACAAACAAAAAAAGAAAGATTAGACAAAAGGTAAGATTCCAATGTTAAAATGAAAAGAATTTGAAGATTAAAATGATAATAAGTTCAAAAAAAAAGGAACTAAAACTTTAAATTGGCAAAAGTTAAGGGGTTATATCTATAACTTTAAATGAAAATTTCACTATTGAAGCATCTCTACTTTTCTATTGATACTATAAGGTAAAATGGAAAATTTTACTCTTGTTATGCATGAGTAAGTGTTTACTAAAAGATAAATTATTTATAAACAAAGATATGTAAAAAAGTGAATATTAGAAAAATCAGAACTATAACCCATATGCAGTTTACTTAACTATATTTTTCTATCTTGAATACTTGATAAATTGTAAGTTCAGAATTAGAACGAAGAGTCATTTACTAACTGTTTAGATTTAGATGAAATCATCATGAATAACATAACACATGGAGCCGTGGTGCTCCCTCCATATTCGTATTTGTTGTCGTTGAACTTGTTTTAATTTGTATTTGTCGTTATTGTTTTAAAATGTAAATATTATAGTCATATTTTATCAGAGAATAACATCACAAGCTCTTAATTTTAAATATTTTATAATATCAATTTAAAAAAGAAGCATCTGTAAACTTTTTAACAGACCCGTCGGATGGAAGATCTACTTTTAGACCGGCCGACGTTTTGGTTTTTGGATGAGTTGGAGGAAAACATGCGTGCGTGGATCTGACCGGGGTTTCCCCTCTCGTGGGGTTAAGTAGTAGCGGTTTTACAGCGGGTCAGGCCGCTTCAGGCAAAGTGACAAAACACGAGAAAACATGCATTGAAAATCAACACGTGTTTATTCCCTTTGCTTTTGATACCTTCGGTTTCCTTGCACCGGAGGCGGTTGAGCTACTCAGTCGAGTTCAACGGGTTATGTATAGCAATGTTATGACACCTAGATCAACAAATGTAGTTTTTAAGCGTATTGGCTTTACAATCCGAAAAGGGTTAGCGGCGCAGCTTGTTGCCCGCTTGCCTTCTGCCACTTTGTAAATTCTTATGATCCAATATCATCCGATGCACATTTAATATAATTTATATCGTTATTTGAGTTTTGGACATGTCCGCATGTATGCACTAAAGACACGTTTTGTACGCTTGAAGACCCATTGTTGCTCGGGTTCCTCATTGGTTGTATGCAATCTCGAACTTTACCTTGTCTTTGAAGGATAATCAAACTGTGTATTTCTTTAACTACTCCACTCGTTCATGATTGATGATAAGTGAGCAAAGGAGCCCATATTTGGTGACAAATCCATAGCGGAAAGATATTTGCGCAATTTTGACACAATCTTTCCGCAATTTTGACACTGGAATTGTCCGTGCTGAAGACTATTTATGCTAAAAAAAAATGTTGTAGCGTTTATGAAGTATTTCAGAAAATATCAAGTATTTCAAAAGAATGTAATACAAAATTTTGAAAATGCATTTTTAAGGCGTATTTTAATAGTGGGTAAGAACCACCCTCCGGTTTTATAGTTTGTATTTTCTTGTAAACAATTTAAAATAATAATCTGTCATTACAAAAAAATTAAACAATAATAATACATGTTTTTCATTATTTTAAATATATTCGGTAGGAAGGATCTAGGGTGGGGTGACCAGTATGACAAACTTGTCCCCCTTTACGTTTGCCACGTTTACCAAATAAACTTACTCTATACGTTTAGAAGTATTAAAAATAAAATCATACCTTCTTCGAAAGCAGAAATACGCGAATTAAACTCTGATGTAACTCTGCTGTCTGAGACATCAAAATCAAAATCTTTCACTTTATGGAACCCGTTTGATTCCTTGTATCTATATATTAGCTTTAATATTCATACGATATACGGTTATTAATATAATAACATTAAATATTACATCTTAAATTTATTAATATAATTTTATAACTTTATTCATGCTACCAAAGAAATTAACTAAAAAATATGTCTATATACATTCTATTACATTTATGTTAATTTATTAATTAATTGGTAAGTATATAACGTGCTAAATGTTGAAAATATGTATCGTAACACTCGAATATATCTATTTTTTTTTACTAATGAATTAGTAAGCATATAAAAGTTTAAAGATAAAAGTAAAAGTAATACGTAAAATAAACAAAGAGACATGTAATAAACTTGAAATAAGTTGTAATCTAAAGATAATAATAAACTCAATAAAATGGTTTTTTAATAGATTATTATATGTAAGGATTATCTTAAAAGTTAATTTTAAATTATAATTTTTGCCACGTCTCATTACAAAACACGCTTATGTATTACTCTAGGAATTGTTTAATTCTAAATTAGTTATATATTTAGATATCTCATTTATATACATGCATCGGTTTATATTTCACATTCAAACTAATATCACTTTCTGTACACATCAATGGCAACAACAAACAACCAACCACAATTCCATGACTTTTTACCTTTAATGGCAGATAAACTAGGTGGCGACGGGGTAATGGATGAGCTATGTAAAAGGTGTCAGGATCTAATTGTATAAACCTAACGTTTGTCTAAGATCTTGATTAATCAAGGAAGTTCAGCAGTGGATTGAACACCTTGATCTTACAAGTTTATCAAACAAACAAATATTGTAAAAAAGTAAAAAGTTATGAACAATAAGTTTGCCGAATTATAAGCCTCAATTGAATTGAATAATGAATCAATACAACATCTCTGTTATCAATCTACAAGGATCTAAATATAGACCTTGAGGCTAACCTATCTATAAAATAGGAAACACCTATCAAAAAGGAAATACAATCTAACTATAATTGTAATGCTAAACTAAACTTTCATAACAATCTTGAGCAGTAGAAACACTCTCCGCATTAATGAGTTAAAGCAGTAGTAATGATGATGCGCAATAGTAATGATCAATGTCTTCCGTATTAATGACTTATGTCCGTATTAATGAAGCATACTTCAACAACAGTAGTAACGAGCAACATTAATGAAATTAAAACTAATTAACTAAGTTTTAATCCCAACAATCTCCCCCTAACTTGAACTTTTATTAATACTGAAAGTACAAGTTTTAACACAACTTTTAACTACTTTACATTACAAGACATTATCATTCTTCTCTTCTGTCTTCTTTGATAATTCTTCGTTTAATTGCATCATTATGCTCCAAACCAACTCATGCGCCATCCTGGAAGCTACAAGACCATGAAGTCTAACCTTGATCAGTTCCTTAAGTGTCCTCAACCCCAAGTCATACTTTTTGTCAACTAGATAGAATTCCATGGCACCATGTCTTCTAACTATTGAATAAGTTCCACTCCTTTCATATAAGTACCACTTGATTAGTGGGTTGTTTTCACTTCCTTTCTTGAATGCAGGATTTACCTTTTCAACTTCAGGATTAAACATTCCATTGAGCCAATCCATAGTCATGTCTGTTCCAGAACATTCACCTATGAACTTTGAGTACTTTATTACTCCAATATCATAGACACGCAGAAGATCATCTCTTGAGAAATCCCGAATCATTCTATAGAAAGCTGGTACAACTGTCTTAGACTTGTCTTGTCTGGTGACCACATATTCAGTCTTGTTTGGAACACCAGTATACTCCCGGTCAACTATCTCAAGAAGCTCAACTGCCTATGGTTCAATCCTAAGTCCTTCTTCATTTACAATCAGTGTAGAGCAGTCATCTTCATCAATTTCAATGTCCCCTTTCTTCTCTTCAATTTGGAATTTGACTGGCTCTTTCTTTATTGGCACAATAGGACTTCCTTGAGCACCAATTGTTTAGTTGAAACAGGAATGTCATCTTTTCTTTTTCTCTTCATAGGAACTCTTGTAGAGCATGACTTTATCCTCTTCAACCGCTCAGGTGGATTTGACTTGACAGGAGCAAAAGTTTTATGAATTTCCTTTCCTTGAGTATCAAACATGAGTCTTCCTGTCTCTTGTGCTCGCTTCATGGACCTCTCTAACTCATACTGTTGTTGATCTTGTTGCTTTGTGAGTTGAATCTTTTTCAGAGAGTCCCTTTGTTTAGTTTTTTGAATGAGATTAGTTCATAACCGAATAATATGTTTTATTTAAATTGGTTTTTGGTTTCATATAATAGAACTGAATATAAATTAATAAGTTAAAAGCTTAGTTGTTGATCGAATAGTAACAAAACAAAATATATCAAACTATCATTTTTACATCCAAACTCAATAAAATAAAAATAGATAAAAAGATAATGATTATAACGAAATATAGAAAGTCATTACGTTGTGTTTTGTAAAATAAATATAGCAAATTAAATTGCGTTTTAAAATTTTGAATAATATGAAACCATTAAAATGCGTTTTAAAATTTTACAAAGTTAAAAACGTATCAAGGCAATTTTGAAAACGTAAAAGATAAACGATTGTTATTATTTAGGTTTTGGAAATGAAAAGTTTATTATTAATTTTGGTTATATATTTTACTTAAATGGTGAATATATTGAAAACTTCTGGAATTGATAACAAAATAAGGTTTGATATTTAGGTAAATAATCAATTAAGACACATAATTTTTAAGGACCAACAGACATAATCTTGACTATTCATCTAATTTTAATCTAATAGCTAAGATTAAAACGAAAACTCAATTTTTGAAATTAATTTATCTCACAAGCCGTTAATCGTTAGACGAAAAAAATGACACCATTGTGATCGTCTTATTTTTATCTTTAATTAGAGCAGTGTGTTATATACTTTCGATGACTTTTTTTTTTCCTTGTTTCTTTTGTGGGTATTGAAATTGTAACGATAATATCACATGTAATATTGACACCAATTCGTAAAACTTTATAAAAGAGAATTACTATAAAATGTATAAATTACCTAATTTTAGAAAAAATATCAATTTTTGACAATTTTTTTTCTTTCATTTTTACACATAAATGTGATAGTACGCATATCACATGTGATAGTATTGTATATCATATGTGACAATTTTTGTTTTCCTTCATTTTTTGACATAAATGTGATAGTACACATATCACATGTGATAGTATGCATATCACATGTGACTGTATTGTATCATATGTGATTTTATTAAGTATGTAAAATTTCTAAAACTTATAAGGAAATAAAACAAATGATTTCAACTTTAATTTTAATTTTAAAACACAAAAATATTATATTAGATATAATCTATATAGACCCGGAAAAAAAATATCAAAAATTGATGATTTTTTATTTTTCCAGTTATCGGACAAATGTTGATATTCGTAAGGTACAATCACATATGATTTGAACACTAAATATGATTTTCAAAACATATATTTGTTATATTATATACATTCAAGTAAAATCAAAAAGAAAAACGAAAAAAATATGTCAAACTAATAAAATCACATGTGATAAAATCGTGATTTTATAATATAAAATTTTAAAACTCATTAAAAAAATCCGGAAAAAAATTTCGTCAAAAGTATATCGAGTGGGTAATTTATAAAAAGGTAATTTAATGCTCGTTATAATGGTGGAATTTATTCGTTTAATATATTTTCGATTTTTGATATTTAATTTTTAAACAAAAATAAACTTTAAGTAGGTTTTTGAAATAGAGAGTTATGATTGGGTCTTTTGGTCTAAAATTTTCCAGTGGTATTTAATGATCCCAACCCTTAATATTTATTTGAAAAAGATATTATTATCTTTTTGATTAATAAGTTATTAGAATTATATGAAAATATTTAGTTTAATGATAAAAATTTATTTAAAAAATTTAAGGGTCTAAATTGTTAAAAGTAAAGAATTCAATTAAGAAATGGGCTATTAGAATTATATGCATGTTAACAACAAACCAAGAATATAGTAAGAAAGAAGAGAAAAGACTTATATTTCTTATATGAAATAAGGTTACATATATTATCTATTTATAGGCTAGGAAATTGTATCGAAAACAAGAAACTAATAATCATCCATAATATATAACTCAAATTCTTAACAATGTATATATTTTAGTGGATTAATTGTTTGGAAATATATCGAACTTTACATCCAAAACTATTTTATGTATTCATTTTTAAATTTGTCTATTAGATGTATCTAACTTTCAAAACCCATATTTTATATATCCAACCAATGAAATCTTAGCAAAACGATGATGTGACAACTTACGTGACACATTATATGGATGACACGTATTGTTAAATATATAAAATAACATATTTTTAAAAGTTGGATACATTCAATAGAGATTTTTGAAAGTTAGATACATACAATAAACTAATTTAAAAATGGGTTCATACAATAGTTTTGGATGTAAAATTCGATACATTTCCAAATAATTAGCCCTATTTTAGTTAAATGATGAAATTTGTATTTAAACGATATAAAAGACTAAATTTAACAAATTATTAAAAATAAGATATTAAACTTATGTTATAACTACCGACAACACAAGACACGAGCTGCACTCCCAACTTTTTGCCAAACGCCACGGCCCACGTTTACCTTCCTCATTATGAAAAAAAAACAAATCATACCTTCATCGAAGGCAGAATACGCGAATTAAACTATGCTGTCTTCTGATGGCTTTTTTCTTCCTTTCCCGGAACCTGTTTACACCCACCATCCACCTCTTTTCAATTCCCTATATCTATATATATATATATATATATATATATATATATATATATATATATATATATATATATATATATATATATATATATATATATATATATATATATCTTATCTATCTATATATATATATATTATACATATTCATCATCTAAACATTCATTTTCAAGTTCAAAACTGTTGGAGCATTATTGTCTGTATTTGTATTCATTAGAACGTGTCGTAGAGTTAGTATGTAATTAGATCGAGTTGTAAAGTCCAAACGCATTTACGAACAAGTTACGTTCGAGTGAAAGAGTTACACTCACGTAACTCTTGAGTTTCGTGCACGTAACTCTTGAGTTACGTGCACGTAACTCTCCTCCAAGAGTTACGTGAGCGTAACTCTTCTAGGGTTTCGGGACAGTATAAATAGCAGTCTCGAAATCATAAATGCGGGTGGTTGAACAGTGTCAGTGCAGTCACATCAGAGAGAGTTACGTGAGCTAGGTCATAGGTCACGTAATTAGTGTTCTTGAGTGTTAAAGTGTTGTAATCGAGTGTTCTTGGTTCTATTCGTGTTTGTAAACATTCACGTAAGCAATATAGAATCAATCATTTGATTATATCTCTTGTTCTTCACCGTTTACTTGCTTAAACTTGTTATTCCGCAATTAGTTTAAGATAGGATTCAAAGGAGGTCCGAGATTAGGCGACCGACAAGTGGTATCAGAGCCTCTATACTTGCTATAGAGGTCTTTGAATCTGTTTGGTGAAGTTTTTGGCTGATTTGGGTTAGATCTAAGATTTGAAGAAAGTGTACTTTATTTCGGATTTTTTAGATCTAGGTCATTCTAGCCGGAGTTTGGAGCTTAGGTTCAGATATTACGTCTACAATAGGTAGTATTACATATCTGCAGAAGATGGGCACCTAGTTTTCAGTATTTCTCAGTTTACGGCGATTTTTGTGAAGTTTTTGGTTGCTGCACGTAATTGTCACGAAATTGCTGAAGTCTGCACGTAATTCTCTGCACGTAACTTACTATTTCGCTCACGTAATTTATATTACGTGAACGTAATTCCGATATTTCGTGAACGTAATTCAGTATTACGCTCACGTAAGTTGTAAGTTACGCTCACGAAATTCTCTATTTCGTGCACGTAACTCCAGTTCTGAAATCGTTCGTTTACTCAATTTCAAGCCGTTACGCTGCCCGATTTTTGTTGGAAAGTTTAGGTGGGTGTTAGGTTAGATTTTTGGGTATCTGTTAGCTGAAGATTTTTGGATTTTGGGAAGTTAAGATGGCTCTAGCTACGAATGCTAATTTGT
Organism: Senecio squalidus; assembly: GCA_910822075.1. Classification (NCBI taxonomy): domain Eukaryota; kingdom Viridiplantae; phylum Streptophyta; class Magnoliopsida; order Asterales; family Asteraceae; genus Senecio; species Senecio squalidus. Next base: position 9,442,160 of record CAJVGC010000060.1, on the reverse strand, counting down.
TCAACATGGAGGCAAGCCGTAACCCTCAACTTCCTCCGATGTACAACCCGAACCGGAGTGTCGAAGACTGGATGATGAGTTTTAGAACGTTTGTCGCGTGTACTGATCCGGGTATATGGGCTCCTATTCTCACGAAGTATGAAGCTCCTCATGACCTCAACACAGCCACCGGTATTAAAACCTATAGGGCTTCATCTACTTACACTGACGATGAGAAACTTCAATTTCTCAAAAATCAGAAAGCCTTGGGTACCATCCAGTTCTGTCTCACCGATGAGATGAGAGCTATCTTCCGAATGATCGATAATCCTCACGATCTTTGGAACGCCATCGCGAAGAGATATGGAGGAACGGAGGAAATGAAAGAAGTTAAAGCAGATTTGTTGAGGCGACAATTTGATAACTTCAAATGCGGAGAGAATGAAACTCTAGATATGCTTATCTCGAGATTTAGTCGATTGATGAATGATCTTTCCGAGTTAAAAGTTGAGTTCAGCAAGATCCAGACAAACTTACGTTTCTTGGATAGTCTTCCGGCACACTGGGAGTTTCGTGTGCTGCTTTTGAAAGACAAACCCGAGTTAAGAGATTATAGCTTCGAGGATCTTATTGACAAACTTCGGATAGCCAACCTGCAAATGCAAGAAAAGGCTTATAGTAGCAATACGTTTGCTCAGAAAGTACTTAGGGACAATGCGGGAGTTGCTTTCCTCTCGGATACCTCATTCCAAGTACCTTCCTCCTCAAGCTTCTTACCTCCGACTCTCAGTTTTCCGAAGGTTCAAGACAGTCCTCCCGTATCGAGATCAACCGATTCATTATGTCCTTCATGTTCTGCATGTAGAACTTGCTCTTCGAGACGGGAGATGAATACGGCTTTTGCGGCTCCCCTCCTAAAGCCACAATCTAGTTCCCAGAATGTAGAGCCTGATCGTTTACAATCGTGCTTCGTAGCTGCATACAACGATTTGATCGATGGCAGGATTGCTTGCTCTTCTCTCAACGAGGAAGACTATGAGCAGGTTCATCCCGATGATTTGGATGAAATGGATATTAGATGGAATATGGCTATGCTGACGAAGCGGATTAAAGGGTTTCTAAATCGCACGGGAAAGAAGTTTGTTGGTGGCGATAGAAAAAGTGGGATGGGCTTCGATAAGTCGAGAGTAAAGTGTTTTAAATGCAATAATTACGGACACTTTGCTCGAGAATGTGGTCAACACTCTCGTGAAGACACTCGACATGACCATGGAGAAAGATATGGTCAACAACAACAAGGTCAAGCCTCCCACCAAGGTAGAAACTATCAACAGGGAGGATATCAGGGTCCTGCATCGAGGAATCTCCGAATTCAAGATGTAGAGAAGGATGCTAGTGCGCTCATAGTTGTGGATAATCGGGTAGATTGGAGTGCATATGAGGATATCGCACCAAGGATGGATCACCTTGCTCTAATGGCTACGTCAGATGCTCCTAAAGCTGAGGTAGATTTCGATCCTTTCACTCCGGTGTGTACTAACTGCAGTGAGCTGGAGGCCAAGCTCACTGTATGGAGTACCTCTGCTAGAGAGTTAAGTGTCGAGGCTAATAATTATAGATTAAAAAATGATTCCTTGTCGAAAGAAAACAGAACGCTAACTGCTTTTAAAAGGGAAAAACAAGTCGAAATTTCTGATCTTAAAATAATGATTGGTCGACACATTTCGAAAATCCAAGAGTTCTCTGATGCTTATGCAGCTGAAAAATTAAATGTTGCCAAGAAACAGAGTGAAATTGATACTCTGCAGGCAAAGTTAGCTGCAATTGCAAACTCTAAAGAGATTTTGGCTCAGTTGATCGAATCTCAACGAAGGGTGGACTGGGGTATTCTAGTATGCCCCCTCCAATGAATTTCACCCCTATCCCAGTAGATGGCTCGTCCGTAGAACTAACTCAATCTGCTTCTTTGACCTCTGAGGCTCCAAAAGCCGAAGAAACTGGTCCAGAAGTCAGTATCAGTAAAATTGAGTCTAAAGAGACCTTAGAAAGACCTGACCAAAACTCAAAAGACTTGACCGATTTGAAAGATGTCCATTTATCTAAATATCAAGAGAGTCTTTTCGAGAAAGTCATTCAGCGCCTGGAGAGCCGTCTTATTACTAAGATGGACAAGAAGTTTGAACAACTTCAGGTGCGAGAAGGTAAACGGATTGTTAAGCAATCCGATTCCAAGCAGGCCGAGTCAAAGTCCATAAAATCGAACTCAAAGGGTAAAGAAAAGGTTGAGGGACCAATTCTCACTATTCAAACCCCTATGTCTACGATCTTCACTAAGGGAGTGGCTTCTTCTTCTAAGCCTACAAGTTTCTCGTGTCTAAAGCTAAATCAACCAAGGTAATACCACCACGAAACGACAATCAAAAGAAGATTCCAACTTCTCAGGTTCCCGAGGTTAATTCAACTGACCCTCGAACCTGCTATTATTGTCGATGTGAGGGACACATTGCCAAGGTTTGTCCTCGTTTGAAAAGCTTAATTTTGAAACGTAAAGAGTCAAGAACAACTTCAAACGTTAAGTCTGTTCCTCAAAGGAAGAATCAACCAAACAAACCAAAGGTTGATTCTCCTTCAGTCAAGGTCAAAACCGATCCAAAATCGAAATTGACTGAGACTGTTAAAGATGATAAAGAGTCGTTCGAACATCAGGATGACACATCAACCACTACTGATTATCAGAAAGACCATGAATTGGTTGATGTGATCATTACCGATGAAAGTGGGAGACCCAAGTCGGTTAAGGCTTGGGTGCCCATTACAAATTAACCTCTCTTCTAAGATGTGCAGGAACGACCAAAGTGAACTGTAGATAATACGTAGTATGTCATCAGTGGTTGTTCAGGGCACACGACAGGTAAATTCTTGACGATTGGAAGGCTCCGAGTGCTTAAACATGCTCGACTGATCAAATGCCTTCCCGTCAAGTGTAAAGGTTCTTTATCACGAGATAAAGTGTAAAGGTTTGCGTAAATCATCATTTTCATCTCTTGAAAAGAGTTTAAAGGTTAAAAACTTGTTTTCTTTTATTCAGTAAAAGTTTAAAGATAAAAACGTGAATTAAAACAAGTTTAAAATCGAGAAAAGCGCGAAAACCACATCACGTAATTGAGAATTACGTGAACGTAATTGAAGAATTACGTGCACGTAATTCATGAATTACGGGCACGTAATTCCCAATTACGTGCACGTAACTTGGGTTGAGTGAAGGGTATAAATAGGCTTTAATCACAATTGCCAAACACTTTTTCAAAAACCCTCTCTTCTCAAAACCCTCTATCTCTCGGCGATTTTGTGTTCAAGCATCCATTCTCACTCAATTTTTCTTGCATTCATCTCGGAATCATCATAATAACATCACGGTATGTTTATTTAAACCAAAAATTCGAGTTTAATGGGGTGTTTGGCTAATGGCTGTCTCGGTTTGGGTGGGTAATAATCAAAGACCAATAATCAGAGGGTAACACGTTAAATTGATGATTATTAAACATCTTAAACTGATTTTCGAGCATCATGGTAACATTTGATGTTAGTTTTTCGGCCAAAATCAAGAGTTTCAAGATCTTTTTGGTTTATAACCTAAAAACCCTAATTTTGAATGATTTTTCTACACAAATGTCAATTGGGTGTAGTTTAAAGACCAATGTAACTCGGAATAAAGCGATTAACATGTTTTTGAGATAAAAACCATAGCTAAATTCTGAGTTTATTGAGCGAAAGAAAACGACGGGTCAAAACGGTTACGGGCACGTAATTTGGAATTACGTGCACGTAACTCTGTATTACGTGCACGTAATTCACAAGTTACGTGCACGTAACTTGTGTCTTCTGAAGTTACATGCACGAAATTCCTGTATCAAGCAACATGTTTTGTCACGAAATAGCGTATTACGTGCACGTAACTCCTGAGTTACGTGCACGAAATTGTTAAAGCAAAAGTTCGTTTTCGCGAAATTGTCTCGTTATGCTGCCCAAATTTTTCAAAAAATCCTTTACGTTAGACAAGTTACGCGCGTAACTGTCAACAGATTCACCTCTGTTATTGGCAAATTCAATTTGCTTAACGTAATTGATTTCAACGCTTGCAGCATAACCCAATTTCACTCGAAAGTAGTATTGCACGTCTAGGATATTGTTTACGATATCTTTTAGTAGTTTTTGTGCATATACTAACTTTTGTGTGAGTTCTGTTGTCGTTTGTGTAGAATGGCACCTAAAGCTTCGAAGACTGACACTGCAATTAAGAGACACAACGCGGTGGCTCTTATGACTGCTGAGAAAAGTGGGGCCGGGTATGAAGGGATCATCAACTATCTCAATAGGAGCCCAATTGCATATGCCCTACGTGCAAATCCTGCTTTGAAGCTCGATCTTATATCCGCATTCTGGAAGAATGCTAGGGCTAATACGACGGTCGATCCCCCTACGATCGAGTCCATGATTGGGGATCTTCCGGTTGTTATCTCTGAGGACGTGATTCGCACGGTTCTTCAGTTTCAAGATTCAGCTAACGCTCCTGATGTGTTTCCTGATAAGCTGATCTTCGGATGCTTCAAGCAGATGGGCTATACGGGTCGACTAGATTCCGCCCAGTTCTACAAAGCTATGATGCCTGATCAATACCGTCTTCTGATGCACACGCTCATCCAATGTTTGTCAAAGTGGAAGGGCGGATATGACGTTCTGGACCGCAAGGGTCAGTCACTGATGGTGTCATTAGTATTCAAGCATCCGTTCAACACTTCCCGGTTTATTCTGAGCAACATGTTATGGAATTTAGAGGATAAGTCACGGACTTTCGATCAGTACCCGAGGTTCGTGACTTTAATGATTGATTACCTACTGCCTCAACTGGCTTACACTGGTCCTCTGGGAGAGTCTACGCACATCCAACCCAGAGTATTTGCTGACTGCCGAGGGGGATATGAGTTGCCACTTCAGGGTGCGTTGGTTGATCCTGCTTTTGTGGCACCGGCACTCACCGCTTATGATCATCTGGTTGTTGATGATCCCCCAAAGCCGACCATCTCTCGAAGATCTTCCAAGTCTGTAGCTTCTGGGAGTGTGACCAGTAAGCGCCAAAGAAAGAGCAAAGGGAAACTGGTTGTCGAAGATGAGGATGTGTCTGGGCGGGTTAAAGGTAAAAGAAAGCAGCCAGCTCAGTTGGAACTTATTGACGAATCCGATTCGGAGGGTGCTGAATCCGGTGATAAAGACGATGCTGCTGATGATGTTGGTGATGAAAGTGATGATTCGGATGAAACTGTAGAGATGGTCAATACTGCGAAGGAATGGAAGCAGAAATTCAATAATCTGAAAGTCCTGCAGAAGACTTTATCAGTGGAGGCATACAAAGAAAAATACGATCGGCTTGTGAGGAAGGCAGCAAAAGCCGGAGTTAATTTGTTGGGAACGGCTCTCCAAGGGGGAGTTAAAGGAACTGGGCAGGCTTCAAGAGATGTTACTTTTAAGGAACCACCACCGGTGATTCCTTCGCCACCGCCCGTTCGAGCAGTGCGAATGAAGTCTGCTGAGTATGTTGGTGTTCAGCCAGGAACGTTTAGCCAGAAAAGGCCTCGCTCCTCCACCGCTTCTCCAGAGGTTTCCTCGGAACAACCTTTGGTCAGGAAGTCAAGGAAAACCACCACCACCGCTCCTCCGCCTCCATCCACCACTACCATTCCTCCACCTCCACCTCCTACATTCACTCTTCCTCCTCCATTGGTGAATCCTACATTTCCTCCTCCACCGGGCAGCTCTTCTCGCCCGGAGATCCCAGTTGGTCAAGATGATTTGATAAGCCAAATGCTCACTTCCTTCCAGTCTACTCTAATCAAGCATGAGAGGCGAATAAAGCGGCTTGAAGAGCAGTTGAAAGCTCGTGATGATAAGATTGCTTACATGGAGGAAAAGTTTAAAGTGGTTGAGAACGATCATAAGGTAGTTAGAGAAGACTACAAAAGGTTCACTGATCGTCTCGAGGAGCATCTAAAGGCGCAAGAAACGGCGAATGAGGACGATGAAGAGAAAGAAGACGATGATGAGAATGAAGATGTTGAGATAGACGATCAAGATGAGGATGAAGCTGATCAAGACGATGAAGCGCATGATGATGAGCCCAAAGACGATGACGATCAGGATAAACCTGATGAGGGAGGTGATGCTGGAGCTCAACCCTTAATGGGCTCTGGTGATCAAGGCAGGGCTGATCCCTCCGAACAGGCGCCGCGTGATGAATCCGCGCCTGGTTCTGGAAAAGATACGGGATCTCCATCGAAGGGAGCATCAACTGAGGGGGAGCCTGCTGATATTAACTTTAATTTGATTAGTTTGTGCAGGTACCCATTTTCATACTCTCGATTCCGCTCAGCCTGAGTTGTCATTTCATGGGTCTACCGGCGTAGTCCCTACCTTTGCGGCTATGCCTTTGGGTGAAGAAGATGCTGCCTCCGCAGTCCAGGGGATCTGTTTGTTTGACGATTCCGAGGACGAGGTGACCTCCACCCGATTGAAGAAAGTCACCGCCACTCAATCTGGCGTTGTTAAAGAGATGGTTGCTTCCCCGGCTGGTTCAAAGGGGAAGTCTAAAGAAGATGAAGCTGCACCTCCACCTCCTGAAGTCCCCGCTCCCCTCGTGCCACCTCCAATTCATTACATTGATGGCCGAGGGAGAAAGATTAATCACGATGTATTTGGGGAGATGGGCATTCTAGTCGGATGTAAGCTAGTAGGCCCGTGCAAGAGGATGGTCCTTGCCTGGCGCTACATTGATGACACCAACTACTTTGCCCTGCTGCGAAGTGATGGAATCCAGTATCTGAAGATGAAGTTTGAGACGTTCAACACTCTACCTTACTATGAGTTGAAGCGCCTCGCGGATCTGGAACCTACCAACCTCTCTACGGATGCGGCCAAGCTGTTCTACAGGCTGTTGAGATCGGACATTCACTTTGGAAAGCTTGAAAACTTCAAGCTCACAATGCCCGTCCGAGAGAGGGAAAAGAAGAGAAATCTAATTACTAAGAGGCGCGGTTGGATCGATGTGTATCCTGAGGTCAAGCAACTCAGGAGAATCAGATTACCTGCGCTTCCTCAGGATTTCTTACAAGATGTAAAGGCTTGGGGGTTTGATGAAAAGGCTCGGGAGGCAGTCGTTTTTGATCAAGATGGCAAAGTATTACTTAGGATCTATGATCCTATCCATCTTCTCTGCCTCTCCGAAGCAGATTTGAAAAAGCTGAATGAGCTGAAGATATATTGTACGGCGAATGAGCAATCCTTTGGGCTTGTCTTTTCACACGTAGTGCACATCTGCGTCAAGAAGGGATTTCATTCGCAGAATCTTCCGGTGATGGTCGAAGCAGCAGTGTAGAATATGATTTGCAGGGATTGGCTGGTTTTTGGTATTTCTTATTTCCAGCTCAAATTATATTCATATGCTGTAATATTTGTACACCTCTTTTGATATATATATGTTTATTTCGCTTGAGTGTTTGTTTGTAATGTGTGTGATGCATGATTCAGTAGGCTTTTGATTCCTATTTGAATTATGTAATCCGGTTTGCGTTCAGACTTTTACTATCAAGTTAAATTTACATGATTATATCCTAAGTTTAAAGCGTTCAGACTTCGCAACATATAACAGTTGCGAACTCGGACAAAAACCGTTTTGCTTAAATGCAAAACTCTTTTCACAAAGAGTCTAAAGTTTTTGATACTCGTCGAGTCTAAAGTTAAATAATCTCGACTGAGTCTAAAGTTTAATAATCTCATTGAGTCAAAGTTTAAATAATCTCAAGTGAGTATAAAGCGTCCAATATGATAAAAACCTAAATTTTTGATCGTGACTTCGAAACTTTTCTTTTTAAGTTTTTAGGATTTGTATAGTTCCACAAATAATAAAAATAAGAAAAACATAAAAAGAGGGGGAGAAAGTTTGTGAAAACATTAGGAAATGATAGTACATCGCGGATTTTAAAATTTAGAATCACAAGTTTTTGTTCGATGTATTAGTAGGTACGGCCAATATCATATAAACAATTTTCCGAACCTGTTTCTAATGGGTAACACGGTTAAGTTTGTTCATCTCAATGACAAGCTGAAAACTTTCGGTGTACCTGGAATCTGTCACCATAGGATTATATATATATAAATAAGTATCTGAGAGTAATAGAAAAAGCGAGGAAAAGAAAAATTGAGAGAAAATCAAAAAAAAATATAATAAACCGTCTTTTCTAAAACTCAAAGAGTTTTTATTAATAACTCCTAAACACCTTGAGGCGCTCCTGGATTCTATAAGGTTGCGAAATCATAGTTTCCGTGCGGTTAGTAAAGTAAAACTCGTATCCTTGAGGCGCCCCTGGATTCTATAAGGTTGCGAAATCATAGTTTCCGTGCGGTTAGTATAAAGGGGAGAGTAGAGTCAAATAAGAATTCCGTAACTCTTGATGCTAACTTGATAAACGGCAAAGACAGAGGGAGGAGTTCACGAGTCTATAAAGCTTTTAAGCTCAAAAAAATTAAAAAAATATATAAATTAAAAAAAAAGCAAAAAGCTTCTCTATTTATGAAAAATGCACAAAGTGCTTAAAATCAATACTATAAGTATGCATTTTCAATACTTAGAGTAGTTAACTAAATAGGAATAAGGTGACGGGTTTCCTAAATAAATACTGGAAGTTTGATGACGCTTTGAGGGGAGTTCGAACTTAGTTAAGTGTAAATATAAGTGGGATCCATATAAACAGTTGTAACATAAATAATCGGAAGATTTTTTATATGATATATATGTTGTATTTAAGACTAATAATCGGCTGATTCTTGTGATTCGACTTCTGCGATATGATCCTAAAAGCAAACTAATCCCTATCCAAAAGATTTGCCCTTTTGTAGGTTGCTAAAGTAGTGTGAATAGCTTATAGTTAAAAACCACAAAAAGAGTTTCGGTTTTAGGTTAAGAAAACAAACAAAAATCAAAAATATTTTATTTATGCGTTTATTTTCTTCGTTGTCACGTATCGCTTATGGTTAAAAAAGGTTTTATCACGTGTTTCTGAAAAATGAGAAATTTTGTCAGTTTAAAGAACAAAAACACGTTTTTGGTCAGTTTTATCTTTGTAAGCCAGGTTTTACAAAGTTTAAAGATCGGATCTTGAAGAGTTTAGCACTTCTTGGAAGTCGAGGACTCGAAGCTGATATTCATGGAGCCGCGTTGCTTAATGATGAAGATTAGCCGTCTGAAAAGATTCGCAAGTTATCGGTTGCAAACTTTACACCGTACAAGTCTCTTGAAGTATAAAGGACTGACTCTCGATCTCTCGACACCAAAAGTTCAAGACAATTTTGAAGAATACAAGCTACATCCAAGGGGGAGTTTGTTGGAGCATTATTGTCTGTATTTGTATTCATTAGAACGTGTCGTAGAGTTAGTATGTAATTAGATCGAGTTGTAAAGTCCAAACGCATTTACGAACAAGTTACGTTCGAGTGAAAGAGTTACACTCACGTAACTCTTGAGTTTCGTGCACGTAACTCTTGAGTTACGTGCACGTAACTCTCCTCCAAGAGTTACGTGAGCGTAACTCTTCTAGGGTTTCGGGACAGTATAAATAGCAGTCTCGAAATCATAAATGCGGGTGGTTGAACAGTGTCAGTGCAGTCACATCAGAGAGAGTTACGTGAGCTAGGTCATAGGTCACGTAATTAGTGTTCTTGAGTGTTAAAGTGTTGTAATCGAGTGTTCTTGGTTCTATTCGTGTTTGTAAACATTCACGTAAGCAATATAGAATCAATCATTTGATTATATCTCTTGTTCTTCACCGTTTACTTGCTTAAACTTGTTATTCCGCAATTAGTTTAAGATAGGATTCAAAGGAGGTCCGAGATTAGGCGACCGACAAAAACATTTCTCTTTATATCAACCAATATGGAAACAACAAACAACCAGCCACTGTTTCACGACTACTTACCGATAATGGCCGATAAATTAGGCGGCGACGGGTTAATGGATGAGCTATGTAAAGGGTTTCAGTTATTAATGGATCATGATAAAGGTGTGATCACTTTCGATAGCTTGAAGAAGAATTCTTCGGTTTTAGGTCTCCAAGACTTGAGTGATGCTGATCTTATTGGTATGTTGAATGAAGGCGATTTCGATGGAGATGGTGCGCTTAATCAAATGGAATTTTGTGTTCTTATGTTTAGATTAAGTCCTGATTTGATGGAGCAGTCTGAGTTTTTGTTAGAACAAGCTTTGGAACATGAGTTTAATTATTCCATGTAAATTTCTTGATCTTAATTAATACAGTTGTCCTTTTTTATTGATAGTTATCATATCACCAAATTTAGTATAAAGTTTACTGCTCACATTCGATATTCGCTTATAGATTAAACGGATGAACTTTTTCGTTGTTTACGTTACCTAATCTGGTGAAAAAAATTTCTACTAGCGTGTATGTGTTCTAATCGCGATATCCCACCACTTCTATAAGGAAACCAATCAAGACTCCTAATCAAGATAATCAAGATTCTAATGTAGATTAGTTGGGATAAATCATTTATTATAAATGTAGGAGAAATTCTTTGCTCTAATGTCAACTTAATGATTTTTTTGTTATAATGAAATAAAAGTTACCTCATTTATAGATGTTACGTTAAATGGTTGATTAAGTAATGTTAAAACCAGTAGAAACCATACATAGAAGTCAGGAGACCGAATTTTATTTTAAGAACGATAAGTGAATTACTAAATATGTTCTAGAACGTAGATACCAAAAATCTCCTCTCTTTCAAAACCTATTTTGAATATTGCTTTCATTTGAAACAACACAATGAAACCGGATATGTAATTCATCTAATTTTATTATATATAACTATTGTGTTTGGTAAGTGGGTAAGAGAGAATATATTGATGTGAGAGAGAATATATTGATGTGTTTATAACTATTATATCAATCCTAGCTACATAAATTAATTCTTTATTCACCATTTGTCATAATTATAATTTTTACTTTTCCCATTTAAAACACATGGGTATTTATCCACTCTGTTGGTCACCTTTCTTGGACCTTGATTTGGACCCAAATATTTGAAAGATGCGGAATCTCTTTCCAGTGACTAAAACTAGGTGGAACACACAATATGATCGAATTATTGATATTATTAAGCTTACGTAATGTTATACAATACAAATAATATTAAATACAAACGATTACAAAGACTTTAGACCGTTCGAATCTCTATTACGCAACTCTATGCTCTCGGTAGTGCAACAACATTTTCTATCTCTAGAACGGTTACATTTATGGCTGTTGGTTGGGGTATTTATAGTCGTCACCTAACCCCAACCATGTTACACAACCGTAACACCCGGAAATGGTGTTGCGCAACGAAACAGTGGTGTTGCGCAACAGGGGTGTTGCCTGCGCAACACCAAGCGTAACAACGTATAAATGCGACTATATCCTTTACAACTCGATCTATATACATGCTATATTTCACGACATATTTCTGTACTAAGTACAAACTACAAACAATGACGATTATCTCCAACAAACTCCCCCTTGGATGTAGCTTCTACTTTCGACAATTGTTTACCGAAAATTTGGTGTCGTGAGATCGAGAGTTGTTTCTTTGACTTCAACGAAGTATCTCTCACAGTCTTCAAGTCTGCAATCAATGTATCTTGAATCTCCTTAACTCCGAGTCTTCATCCTTAAGCAACGCGGCTCCATGAAGATCGGCTTCGAGTCTTTGACTTCCCGGAAGAGCTAAACTCTTCGAGATCCAATCTTTTAAACTCTGTAAACCTGACTCACAGAGAAACTATCCAAACATGTGTTTTGTTCTTTAAAGTGATAAAATCTTTTAGTTTTTCAGAAAACACGAGACAAAACCTTATAATCTTGTGTGATACGTGACGACGAAGGAAATAAACATAGAAATAAAATCTTTTTGAATTGTTGTTGATTTTCTTTACCTAGAATCACAAAATCTTTTTTTGATTTTCATCTATAAAGTATATACAATACTTAGCAAACTAGAAACGAGCAAATATTTTTTGCTAAGGATTCGTTTGCTTTTAGGATCATATCGCTAGAAGTGGAGTCATACGAATTAGTCGATTATTAATATGTTTGTCCTCTTAAGTGCAACATCGACATCATAGAAGCAATCTTTCGATTATTTATTTACATCTGTTTATACGGAGTCCCATTTATATTTACACTTTGCTAATTCCGAACTCCCCTCACAGTGTCATCGAACTCTTAATATTTATAGGAAAATGTCGCCTTATTCCTAATTTTATTAACTAAACTAGAAAATTGGATCTTGTCGAGTATTGATTCTATGCAAACTCTTTTGTGAGTACGTGAACGTTTCAGGTATATATAAGTTTTGCTTGCACCCGATTACACATTGTGCCCCCAATATCATGACATTTCTCCGAAAACTAATATAGAGTTCGTAAAGTATTTATTCATTCATTTATTTATGAGGTGTTTATGACAAGAATTCCTCCCCCTGTCTTTGGCGTTTATCAAGTAAGCATTAAGGGTTATGGAATTCTTAGACTTTTACTGACTCTCCCCGTGCCTTTGCGTTTATCAAGTGAGCATTAAGGGTTACGAGTCTTTATTCCACTGTATTAAGAGTTGAAATTTTTATTCTCACTTTTTCTTATTACTCTCTTATTTTTTCCCTCATATATATATATATATATATATATATATTCCTATTGGTGACAAATTGCACGCACACCGAAAATTCTCGACTTATCACCGAAATGAACAAAAATAGCCATGTGACCCGTTATAAGCAGTTTCGGAAAATTGTTTAATTGATATTAGCCGTACTTACTAATACATCGAACAAAAACTTATGACCTTGATTTTTGAAGAAATCTTAAATATGGCGATGTACTATCATTTCCTAAGCTTTTTACAAACTTTCTCTCCCTCTTTTTATGTTTTTATGATTTTTTTTTGTGTTTTTCTGATTTTTTTCTAACTATACAAATCCTTAAAACGTAAAAAAGAAAAGGTTTCGAAGTTACGACCAAAGATTTAGATTTTTATCATTTTGGACTATATATACTCAGTTGAGAATTTTAAACTTTAACTCAACGAGTTTCGAAATTCTTTAGACTCTATTTCAAAAGAGTTTTGCATTTAAACAAAACAGGTTTTGTTCGAGTTCGCAACTATATATGTTGCGAAGTCTAAACGCTCTAAACTTACTAAATTAGGTAAGAAGACTTACTTTCTCGGTTGAGAAGGAATTTTTTAAACTCACTCGAGAAAGATTTCTTTAAACTCACAAAAAATGTCTTTGTGAGAGAATGATGTTTTTATACCTCCCCCTCAACTCTTGCGCGCTACCGTTAAGTGTTACAGTACATAACATCCATCAATTGTTGCGCAACAGTTTCAATGTTGCGTGACACTTTCTGTGTTGCGCAACAATTTCTTAAAACGCTTTTTTTTTCCGTTTAATTTTAAGCTTTAAACTTATTTAAGTGATTTACCCCTTTACACTATCACTAGATGCCAAAACCTTGCGTTTTTCAAACCTTTACACTCAACGTAGAGATAAAAACTGATTTCCATCATGACGATGAAGGCATATGATCCATTGATCGTATGTAAGCTCAAGGGTCCTTCCAATCGTCACGTTTATCTCATTATCCGTCATAATCAGGAGGGCATGTGATCCATTGATCGTATGTAAGCTCACGTGATCCTTCCTGTTGCTTTACACTGCACATTACTTCGAAATTCATGTGAGACCCATATTCACCCGTTACTTTCCACTTTCATTTCCAGCGATGACAACCTTTTCTCGTAGAGATAGGTTTCCTATTATGTGCCTAGAACAACGACTGTCAACATACAAGATGTTGTCTACAGTTCGCTTCGGCCGTTCCTGCACATTTGATGAAAGATTAGTTTGTAACGGGGACCCAAGCCTTAACTGACTTGGGTCTCCCACTTTCATCAGGAATGATCACATCAATCAACTTATGATCTTTCTGATAATCGGTAGAATTTGATGCGTCATCCTGATGTTCAAGTGACTCTGTAACATCTTTCACAGTTTTGGTCAATGTTGGTTTTGGACCGGTCTTGACTTTAACTGAAGGAGAATCAACTTTTGGTTTGTTCGGTTGATTCTTCCTTTGTGGAACCAACTTAACGTTTTGAAGTTTTTTATTTTCTTTGTGTTTCAAAATAACTTCTTTTAAACGTGGGTACATCTTAGCAATATGTCCTTAGTATCGACAAATATAGCAAATCCTTGGATCATTTGAATTGACCTTAGGAGCTTGAGAATTTTGATGTTTCTCTTGATTTTCATTGAGACGTGAAACTGCTTTAGAAGTTTTCGGTTTCAAGATTTTTGGTGGCAAAACTTTAGATTTAACGTTTGAGTTTTGATCGAAAAGATAAAAGCATCAATTTCTTCTGTTTGAATCAATTGATTAGGGTTAGGTGGAAATGTTAATGGTAAATCTGAAAAAAGCTACAAAGAAACATAAATGGTTGGATTTTCATGATTGAAAAACAGATTCAGCCAATTTTTATTCTTATTTTGTGTATTTCAAGTCAGATTTTAAGGGTTGTTATTGTGCGTTTCTAGGGTTTCATTGAGTGGTTTGGGTTTTTTGACTTTCAGTTTCAATTTCAATTTGATGTGTTGGTGTGACTTTTATTGAGTTTCTCCAATTTGGATTATGTATTTCGTCTTCGATAGAGGGAAGGAACAATCCGAAAATCTAAAAAAGTGACATGAAGGGAAAAAAAAGGAGTAAAGTTATTTAGAGATATATGGACGGCTGACGGTTTTACCCTCGTGTGCAACTCACATGACATCATTTAACGACTTTTTTTTAACGGACATCAATCTAAAGGACAATTAGTGTTAAATGTTCTAAACTAAAGGATATGAAGTGTTATTTTTAAACTTAAAGGACAAAACATGTTATTTTGGACAAACCACAAAGACATTTCGTGTAATTTACTCCATTTTCAGCTATGTTCTGCTTTCAAGGAATCCGAACAACAACCACAACCCCCACAATTTTTACTCGGGATTGTAATGTCACTGTTTTCCTATGGCTAGGCAGCTAGCTACGGACCACAATATGACTTATTTCTCACACCTTAAAAATTATAGTTCATCAATACACCCACACCAGTAATGACGTAAAGGATGGTAAATGGATAATGAAGCTACATCTCATTTAGCCTTGGGTTCAGGTGTACTAAAATTTTTATATAATAAGAATATTCCTTCATTTACTATTGTCGGTACCAAACCCTTATTGACTCTTCTAATCTTATATCTTTATTGGTGGCGGTGGTGGTGTGGCGGTGGTCATCTTTCATTTTAATTGCAAAGGCAAAGGCTTCCTAATGTACCAAACATCTCTCTTGTCCATCTCCGATTTAAGATATGTCTAAGGTGTTCAATTATGACTAAGGATTTTTGGTCTTGTTTAAGTTTTTGGTAAATGTACGTGATAGCATGGCAACCTCTATCATGCTATCACTATCTACTCTTCTTCACCAGCTTGCTTGTGATGCATGGTTAGTTCATGTAAATATTTGCATCATTCTAATGCCCATATGCCACCCATCCCAACTAGGAAACATGTTAGACTTTCATTTGGATGGTCCGAGTCTTGAGTCTTTGGTTAGTTCAACTTTCAATATTATACATTCAAATATGAGGACATCACCTATGATAAGTTTTAGTAGCATTGGATGTTATATTATCCTCTCAAATTTAATCATTATTCACACTTTTTGTGATTCCACCTTCTTGTGTAAATCGGAAACTTATTTATTGAAGTAATTCCCGTTTTATCCAAAAATTAAAGCTTACTAGGTTACCAATGTGATCATGAAGATGCATTTTAAAAATCTTTCCTTTATGATATTTTCGACTCTAATGCCATTCAAAATAGTTTAATATGTCCATGAACATCAAAACAAAATTGATAAATTTAAAAGACTGATTTGCACAATGTGATTTGTACCTCATTGTTTCATGTAGGTCGGTGTTCTGATATAAACGTGATTTTTAACTAGTAAATTCGTCTATTTTCTTTCTATTGACTCATATTTTCCTATTATTCGTACATATGTTTTTTTGTTTTTAAATAATAAACTTTAGAAATGGTCCAAAATAAATTGACCACTACATTGCCCAAAAGATATAAAGTGATGGGCCGCTACTACATTTGTTGAAATAAGATATCTGTTTAGTCACAGGTGGGATTTTGCGTTATTAGCCCAATAATAAGTATCAATATATTTCATCATCTTCAATTTCGTTAAACATATTTGAAAATTTTCCTTTGATCAGTTTCGCAGTTTGCTTGCTTTATGTTTATATGATTATAGAATTTCCCATGTAGAAGAATTGGTTCTTAAAAAATTGCTCACTTAGCATAATAAGTGTTTTCGATTTTTTTTTTTTTTTTTTCGAAAAGCAAGTATAACGGTTCGGGGTTACAGGGACATCTAACTGGGCAGTATGCAACCCACGAACCCACACAAGGAGGAATCTCACTTATCTCACAAAACAAAGAGGAAACCCTCATGCGAGGCTCGAACCTGAGACCTCTTTTTCATCACGAAAACCTCTTACCACCCAGGCAAAACGCAAATGACCATTGTTGTTAGGATGGACAAAAGAAAAGGATAGGAAATGGCAAAAAACCACAAAAAATATATTAAATTTGACAATGTTTGGCATGTAAAGGTTTTTGGTTCGAGAAAGAGTTACAAAATCGGATTTAACATATTTGTGATTATTGATGATTTTGTTGATGTTTTTTTATATGTATATATTTGGTCGGTAATAATCACATACAATTTTAAATGACATAACATACTCTTTTAAAAGTTTAACGACATATATTCGGGAATACTTATGATTTTTATCTCGTCACTTGCATCAACCTTATCATTCAGGCTTTAACTTTAGCTTTGATACCAGTTGATATGAGAACATGTTTAACATCATAAGATTAAATGAGGTTCATTTCTTTTTTATGAAACAACAAAGATTTTATATATATTTATACCCCGAAACGAGATGTGCGGGAAAAAAGAAAGTTATAGAATAGGACTGGGAAAATTACAAATCGTAATTGGGTTAACTACCTAATTATCCCATACTAGCGAGATTTTCTACACCTATTGGAGATCCAACAGAAAGTGTGTCTTTGAATATTTTTGAAGCATATATATGAATTGTGCTCTTTTAATGAAAATTCCTTTTGATTTATCGCATTCGAAATGGCCCAAGTTGTGACAACTATAAATGCCTCGAAGCAATTGAGTTGAAGAGGATGAAACATCTTAATTCCTTTTTAATTCTTCTAGCAATCTTACGAACCTCGTTAAATCTTGGATATTTGCATCTGAAGGGAGTAACAAGCCTCACCACATAAACACCTTGATTCAAAATGCTTTCACTCAAATACGATCTACTAGCACATGGTTCACGGTCTCACAACTCATCACAAAACGGACCTAATAGTGAGTCGAGATCAATGTTCCTTTTATCTAAATTAACACGTGTCAGAAGTCTATCTTTATCAATTCGCAAAAAAAAAACATCGACTTTATTTGGAATATAGGAGTTCTATTTAGTCTTTCCTTACGAAGGTAGAACGTTTAATTCAAATAAACTATGCAAAGAATTTACTTTAAATTCTTCAGAGAATCAGAGTCATCAAACAACCATTTCCAACCATTAACAAGATCTGAGATTTTGACGTTATCGAAATAATTTTGAATAAATTTAAAGATATCTTGTTCTCTCTTGGGTATGATGTTTCTAACCCATTCCCGGTGCCAACAAATAACATTTAGTGAGAAAAAACAACGATCTTTAAGCTTGCATACTTTGATGATATCCATCCCATAAAGTCTTGCGTGTGTGTATATATATATATATATATATATATATATATATATATATATATATATATATATATATATATATATATATATATATATATATATATATTGACCTTACTGTTATGGGTAGAGTTTTCATCTATGATCACGGATCATGATCATAGCAGGTTAACTCATGATCACGGATCATAGCAGTCTTCGTGATCACGGATCACTGGCAGGTTCATGATTACTAGTGCTTCTTATTATATTCCTGTGTATTTTACTATTATCTTAGCAGGTATCATGATCAGCCTATATGACCGTTGAAGAGAATGTCTGAGTCAAGCATAGAAGACTTGATACAAAAGTTGAAGAAGCAGTCTAATAAAAATCCTGCACATCTCGGAGCTGGGAGGAACCCGCATAAAACCCTAGATTAGTTATTTTCTTATGACTAATAAATATCCTGCACATCTTGGAGCCGGAATACTCACCTGAAACAACACACAAACACTTAGCATCAATCATTTGTGCTCATAATTTGTACTTGTTACCGTTGTATTAATAATATAAACATAGGCAAGGGATCATTATTCCTTCCCGAGGTTTTATGTCAGCGGTCTAAAAGGATTAAGGGTTTTCCTCGTAAACAATTGTGTTCATTTACTATTTAAGATCATCACAACACCTTACCTCACTTAACTGATTTGATCACGGAATTATTATAAGTAGTTTTTGGTCAAAACAATTTGGACTCATCATCCCAAAATATAGTGGAACTCATGTCACCAATTTCTTAAAGAAAGGATGAGAGAAGAGGAATACCAATTGCTTGAACCTCCAAACCTGCTTTAACGATATTAGACCAAACACCTTTAATTTTGGTATGCTGTAAAAGGATTTAGTACCTTTAAAAATGCCATAAATATCATTGATCGTGTTATTAAAAAGAAAATATTTTTCTATTTGAATCCTCCAACGCCACTTTGATAGAAGAGCAAGGTTATAAGCTTTTAAACTTCTAAACCCGAGACCTTTATGATCGAGCTTTGCCATAGATTGCTTCAAAAACCAATTGACAAGAGAGGAAATTGAAGACCTCATTTTTTATATGCTATCATTTAGTTATTACTTTTATCGATGTAAGACATGGGTTTGCACCTAATAATCCTTCCCTCAAACTCAAATTCTACCTCTTGGACCCTCTTTTCAACGACATTTAACATGATCAAACTTTATGTACACTCTTGGTATATGGTCTTCTAACTGGTGTATCATGAAAACTTTCAATATAAGGTTTCACGATCAATTTTGCTCTAACCGAGCGAGACTGGGAGTGGTCGTTGTAGTTGGAATCACTAGGCATCGTGCCACTTGCGCCAATCACATCATACGGACTACAACCATAGCTCTGATACCGGTTGATGAGATCATTTAAACCCAACAACATGCTTAACATTATAAAATCAGTTGGGTTTCTTTTCTAAAACCAATTGACAATATAAAAGAGCTTTTTCTTATATTAATATGCTAACATTTAGTTTTCATATTTACCGATTTGAGATGGGTTTACACCTAATCATCCAAATGCTCATCGACTTCCGAATAATATAAACTGTCATGTTTCTCTATTTACTCATAATTGCAATTTACAGTCTCAACATAAATTGCATCAGTTATATATAATAGTCATATATCATAAACATGAAAGGGTATTAATATAAGTGGTAAAATTGGTATTCAACTAAATTAAAATTGCATTAAAATGTAGTTTTTCTTGTGAGCAATCATTCTGGTTGGGAAGGAGTATTGCTTTCAGTGATAAATAATAGAAGTAAACTATGTATAAGGATTTATTAATTTAGTTATTATGAAGTATAAAAGAAAACTAAAAGAATTCACGGGCCATTAATTCTGCAATGTAAACCACAATATGTGACTCAAATCACTTAAGATTATTTCAAGATGTGATAGTTGCATTGCAGTTTTTGTCACTAAATTGAGGGCCACTAGTTTTTTTTTGAACGGCAAAAATACAAACAAGAAGCTTCGGCATTGCCATCACCCCGTGCCTGTATTCAAATATATTAAAATTAGCAAGAAGCTAAAAATAACCAGTTACATAAGAGTATACATTATATTTCTAATCCAAAATTGAGAGCCTCTAGTATTGTTACATTATTGCATATAATGTTGTTATACATAGATCTTGCAAAAATGGTCAAACTAATAATTTGAGATTTGAACGCTAACTATGAGGTGTTGAAAGGTGGAACTACCGATACCGCTAGGCTAATGCATGCTTGTAAAATGATGCATAAATCTAAAACCACACCTTCGGATTGAATTGAATTGAATTATTTAGTATGTTGATTCAAGAAAACTTGTCAATGAGGCAAATAATAATATTCTTCATACTCAGTTAAAAAATGTATATTAGATTCATGTATATGGAGAGACCTTTTTCACATCATTGGTGACTTTCAGTGTTTAACAACGAGATGCACATATTTTGGCCCACCATCTGAAACAATTTCCACCACTCTTAATGCCCATCAAAGGCTGTAAATGCTTTATACCGGATAGAAAAACTGTTTCTTTTCACTCATATATGGTGCATCCGTGACACTTGTTATCAGGGGCGGAGTTAGAAAATTTTTCAAATGGGTTCATGATTATATTTTAGTTATGTTTGTATGCAAAATTAATGGGTCCATACACTAACTAAGGCTAAACTTATACAAATTTTTTTAAAAGATTCCAATTCAACGGTTCGATTAAACCCGCTCGGATCAATGTAGCTCCGCTCCTGCTAGCTTGTTATATACTTTTAGTATTTATCTTCTACAATTAGTTTTTAAAATGTAAAGAGTGCATGAGATTTTATCAAACTCGTTCTTCAATGTCCTGATTTAAGCCAAAACCTTTGTAAGATTGTGTTATAGACGTTAAAATTGTTAAGTATTTACTTGACTCACGTATAATGTAAAGTCATTGATTAACGAGTTCTTATTTTAAAATTTAGAATAATTAACATGACTAACTTATTTAACTAATATATATGTCTAATTCATTCATTACATAACACACGTCATAGACAGCCCCTATCTCATCACGTTTACGAGTTTTGTGATATGTTGTAGTCTCCTCCTTAAACATTAAATTAGACATATCAATCATTAAAAAAAACTTATACAGTTTTTAATTATGCGAATATTTTAAATATTTTAGTATTAATTATCCTAAATATTTATAGAAATGTGCATCTTAATCTTATGAAATTTTTACTTGGATCAATGTCAATTTTACCTTTTCTTTTTGTGAGAAAACACACTACTAATGCAATTTTTAAAAGAAAATCAGGAAAGTTTGATATATATGCATCCACTCTTGAAAGTGTAACATTATTTTAAAATAAAACTAGATTATTGTCCCGCGATAACGCGGAAAAAAATAAAAATTAAATCGTAAATTTTATGTTTATGTAGATTTTTAAGTATTATGAGAAAATAATGTTATACTGATGTTTATAGTTATAATAACATATGCACTTCAGGTTTTGATGTTTTGTATTAGCAGATTTTAGAATAATAATAACGTAAATCACAGTCCAAATTGAACGATTCTATAAGTATATTAGAATTATGTTTTTTATTTTAGTGTGGAGATGGAATGAAAAAAGATAATGTAATTATGTATTGTAACAGGGTGTAAAATGAAAATAATCGTTGATGACATCATCAATCTGATCTAACGGCTGACATCAAAGAAGTGAATCTATCCAATGTACCTTAATTCGCCATGTGGCATTTAAGGCCCATATTTTATTATATATTAAAGATAAGATAAAATACTGACAAAAGTTATCAAAAATTAAAGCATATATGTTTTGATATGTCAATTAAGAGACTAAACCACTCAATAACTATTGATGGCTGTATTTTTCTTAATTAAAGCATGTTTTGATATGTCAATTAAGTTAAGAATTTGGTACCCTCTCTATAATCATAAAGCCAAAATCGTTGTTGAATTTCCGGAGACTGGTTTACTTCACTTAATCTAGTATTGACAACATTATTTGTTATCTTTAAGATGTAGCATCAACACCATTCAACATCTGGTTTCTCTTAGGTTTTGTACTTTTATTTCCCACCTCTTAACTAATGTGACATGACTAAATCAAATAGCCAAGAAATTGGCAAAACTAAAGGGTAGAGTTGTCTTTTTACATAGAGGCTGTCTACATAACATGCATACTAATACATTCATGATGAGTGTAACAAAAGTAGGCAAAAGAGATGATGTATCATCATGGACAAAACACACATACACAATTATTCTCATTTTCCCTTCAACCTGGTTCTTCCCCATTTCTTGTTAGATGAATGGAGGGGGAGACATGACCCATTAGTCATCACCCCCTCCCCCCTCTCCTTTTTTAGTTACCCTTTGTTTGTAGGACCATGGAGACAATGAAGAAAATAATAGAACATAACATATGGCCCCCATGTCTTTTGAATCTGTTTGTATTGGGAAAAATAATAGAACGCAAAGACCATAGTATTGGCACCCTATATTTGCCTATGTTTCCTTATCATTATCTTTTAAAACTATTACATGAATTTGTCTCCCACATTACTTGTCCACACTTCCCAAAATAAACAATGTTTGGAAGCTATGGGTTTTCATGCTACAATTGTGATTATTGACTCTATTAGGGTTTCAACTCGTATTATTGTGTTTGTATTTATTGATGTTCAAATGTGGGAAAGTCGTGTACGTAATGCAAACTATGCATATGGGTATGTACGCGATACATGTATTCAAACATTAACGTGTCACATTGAATATCATTGTGTTAAAATTTCTAAAATTTTGTAAATCAATCACCATTATGATATAATTGAGGTATTATTTTTCCATGAACATGTTACGTTTTAAATTAACTGAAATATTTTAAATTGTTTGTTATCAACAGGTCTGAACTGAAACTATATATGTATGTCGTATTGTATATATTTAACGTGTGAATGAACTAAGTGGTCGAGGGGCTCAAAACGTTTCTTAGAAAAAGATGTAGAACATGTATTAAGTACAGTATATTAGTCTAATTAGTAAAATTACAAGTATCTAAATGAGTAATAATATTAAACTTTTTTAATTTAGAAAATAGTATATAGTATGTAAAGTAAAATAAGGAGAGCCCACTAGCAACACCATATGAGTTGAATGATGTTAGTTAAAAGAGTGATAAGAGAAGTGAGTGGTAAACCGGATGTTCGCTCCGGTCAGGGTCCCAGCGGCCGGCTCAACCGGCGACATGAAAAGATGGGCTAAAAGGTTCATCTCATGAACAATAAACTAGCCCACTAATTACTCTTAATTACACCCTCTCCCCTTTGTTTTGTTCTTAATTAGGGGACATTAAACAATAAACATCATTAGTATTTATGCATTGCTTTTCACAAGACACAATCCAATCTAATCTAAATATCTAATTGCACTTTCTTTTGCTTTTGGAATAAAAAAAAGTCAATCCCTTTTTTCATTTCAATTATATGATCCATCTTGTCATGTTTTTCAACTTTTGGATTAATGTTTATCCTATACGTTCATATATTCTTGCTCATAATCAATTTCCTTTGGATATGAATAATCCACCTTTTCGAAGTTTGAGTTAAATCATTTTTGTTATAAGTATTGAGTTTAAGTTTTGATCGCTTTGATTTGTCAAAACCGTGTTAATTTCATATGTCAAATAACTATATATTTTACAATGTGATTCATTATAAACCTATATCATTAAGTATGTATGAATCTTTTATCCACATTCCAATTGTTACCTATCCATTATCTCTTGGGGTCAAAGTCGACCGATCACATTACCAACATAAGATAGAAAATATAATTATAAACGAAAAAATAAACAAAAAAACCTTGGTTTAAGAAGGTGATAAACGCTCCGAGACGATAAATGTCAAATTTTAAAGGCGTTACGCCTCACGTATATTAGAATCTCGGTATATGAAAATACTTTGTATGAGTTTTATCATGTATACCAATTTTACCAAATAAAGACTTTTAACGTACATAAAACTAATTCCTACATAACAAAAATACATAAATACTTCAAGATTTCACTAATATACAAAAACATTTCTCAAAACTTGCTTAAAATGGACACTTTAAAACCTTATTAAAAGAGGTTGATACTGAAAATAAGTCGGTTCCGTCTAGATGGTAAAGAGTTTTCCCAATGAGGGAGAGGTCTCGGGTTTGAGCCTCTCTTGAGGGTTTCTTCTTGCCGAATTGGTCAAGTAGTTGGCGGGTCATTGTCACGTTCGGGTTCTAGGGTTTGCCCATTATGGATGATATAACTCAGGATTCAGACCACTTGTCTTTATAAAATAATACAAAAAGAAAAAGAAAATAAGTCTACATATCACTTGAAACAAAAGACACTTGATTCTCCTAATGTGCATTTTACGCTAAGCCGCCAATTAAACGCCAAATACCACCACCAAAACTTAAGGCGTCGCCCGAATAGCAAAAGGCGATTTGGTCATCGCCCCGACACTAAGCACGCCTAGATATTGCCTTTTTAAACCAAGTAAGGAACACAATAGTATTAAATAAATCACGAGTTTTCCTTTATATTACATACATGTTACTAGTCACTAAACTAACACCTTAAAAAGACGATTTCAGTTTTATTCATATAGTTTGGAAATGATGGATTTGGTAATTTTGAAATGATAGCATTTGTGTATTTACCTTGGTTAAGATGACTCACATTCAACATCAAGATATATGCACTTAGAAAGTCAAATTGATAAATTTACATTAATTCTAAGCCTTAGAAGTATGTGTTAATTCCATTAATTGTAAGCCTTAGAAAGTGAGGGACAGATTGATTAAAATCAATAGGGACTACCCACGTGAGTGATACCTAAAAACAAATACAATTTGATCACTAAAATATTAGAGTATGAGCAAAAAACATCAAAGGTGATACTTTTGTTCCCCAAATGCCCTTTCTAATTTCCATTTATTTCTAAATATATTCAAACCAAATAATCAAATAAAAAAGCATCCAATCTTCATTATGTTTTTAGTTGCCATCCAATTTTAGAAAGGTTTTCTTCTTGGTGTAGGGCATGGCAACTATATACGTAAAATATTGTTCCTAACTTTTCTTATTTTTTAATTCAATCTTTTCAAAGCTAAACATTGTTAAAGTTACATATAGGCATCCGATTATGTTTAAAGAAACATGTCGGGTGTATCACTAATTAACACATCTACTCTAACGACATACATCATCAAACCGCATGTTTAGCATGATAATATTAATTTAAACGTGGAAACTTATATTCGACAATACATTTCCGTTCTAGTTCTTACCTTTCTAAACATGGCCTTACATTTATTAACCAACATATAATAATTTCCATCTATATATAAAAAAATTCTTCTTATTAACAGTTGTTTTATATCCCTTTTTGAAATAAATTAATAAGATTAAAAGCATATCATATATCATATTATTTAAGCAAAATCTTTTTCGAACCATAAATACACATAGACACACATTGACACACTTGTATATATTGAAAATTGAACATAATCCTTTTTGATTGACAGGTCACCTTCGTATGATCACGACTGTAAATTGCATGCCTAAAGTTCAAGAGTTACATAAACAAGATTATAAAGTATAAAAGCAACTTAATCTTTATTATGTTTTGTATTTTCTAGTTTTAGAAAGATTTCTATTTTCATATTTCGATGTAGGCCATGGCACCCAGTGGACGTAATACATTGTTCCTCGCTTTTAATTAATTAAATAATTTTTCTAGAATTTAAATATTGTCAAAAGTTATAAAAAGGCATCTGATTATGTTTAAACAATTATGTCTAGTTTATGATTAATTAATACTAATTATATCTTACCAACACATACAACCAATACGTTCTCTTAAACTTGTATATTAATATTGTCGTTGCAACATATTTTCATGAAACTAAGTTTCTTTAATCGGTACTTTCTACTTTCTAGATATATGAAGTTTCATATTTTATAGCTTTTTTTAAACGTCGATAGTAAAAAAAACGTTTAATATAGAAATCAGGGTTTGTCTGAAACAAGTAGGTGATGTGTGACCTGAACATAATCCAAAGGCTAGGAGGGTTTATTTTTCTAAATCCGTACATAATATACATGTGCACAACTTAACGAAACAAAATTTTGTGTTTAGGTGGTTGTTTCTATATTAAATAAAACTTCGTACATGTATAATATAAAACTTGTATATGAGGGGTTCATTTTAATTTTCGCACGAGGCCTTTACTATATTAGGATCGGCCCATGTAGAAATTAAATAAAGACATTTTACGATCTTAATTAGATAGCTCATCCAACAAAGTTAAGCTCGTCGAAAGTGGTGAGTACGTGCCCTTCGATTATGTGTAAATGGGCCCTCGATTATGTCTAAATGTGTGAATCAAAATTGGATTAATTACCTTTAAAGTTCATACTTTACAAGTAATGTTGAAGGTCTCTTACTAAGCAAGCAACTCAAAAATTAGTTAAAATATATGGTGTATTTGAAGGTTTATAATATGTTGATGGGTTAAAATAAAAATTTCTTAAAGTATAAGAGTTTGATATTTTGTGTAACACTCTTATAGTAGATGTGATATCATATTCTAAATAGCTAGGTAAGCCGTTTTTATGTTTGTTAATCTCTTTCATAAGTTTTCAAAAATAAAATTTTAGTTGGATTTTAAATTTTACACTTTTATATAACTAACGCTTAGCTATACAACATACATATTTTTGACGTTATTGTCGAGGACTATTCATAATAGGAATCAACATTTTTTTTTTCACGTCATGTATAGGATCATTCATAATCGGTTGCATATATTAACATATAATAAACTTGTTTTATTAATTTCTTCGGAATATTTTCTCTCCACCAAATGAACACTGTTGTTCGGCGATCTCTGGATCGACAACTTAGTCTGCCAGAACGGTAATTTCAAAAGAATTTTTGGGGATAAAAGTGTTCATCAAAGTTAAATTTGTATACCCGAGTAATATCTGTTTTTGTAAATACTTATTACATAAATAGTTTATATTGTTATTCTAGAGTAAAACAAGTAAATGATTTTGACACTTCATTTAATAGCTTGTTAGTAACCTATTGAGAACTGTATAAATCATGTTTTCAAATAAATTCGTCAAGATATTAATTTACCAATTAACAAGTTAAGCCGACCTTTTTAATTCACCATAAATATATTTTTTTTATCACGACCCTATTTCAAATCCTATCAAAATAAATGGTCTCCAAAATTTTTATATTTTTGATTGAGTTAATTACATAAATCGTCCCTATAGTTTATCCAAAGTTATAGATTTTGTCCCTAGTTTAAAAAGTTACATAAATCGTTCAAGTTTAAAAATTAATTACATTTTTCGTCCCTAATTTCTAATTTGCACCCGTAATTGGGGCAAACCTTAGGGACCAAATTCGTAACTGAGAACAAACCTTAGGGACGAAATCCGTAACTTGAGCAAATCTTAGGGACGAAAAAGGTAACTAGTTTCTAAAAGTGGATGATTTATGCAACTTTTTAAACTTAGGGACGAAATCCATAATTAGAGATAAACCTTAGGGACGATTTATGTAATTAACTCTTTCTGATTTATTTTAACGGAAACAATAATTTATGTGAAAAATATATATATACGGGTATTATGTTTTTACTGTTTCACTTTACGACCATTAGGAAAAATGTATTATCGTCCAACCGCTATCTGGTCTTGAGTAGGGATGCTAAGATGACACCATAACCAAGCTCTTCAACAAAACAAGTATAAATGTCTCAGGAATGTACGTTTATGGAATACTCACGACCTGCATCAAACATCAACCGAGATGTTGTTACTAAGCAAACCATTATTGTTGCTTATTTTGAGTTCAGACCACAATTCATTGACGTGCTTAATAAGAAATGAGTTTTTTGTTGATGACAAGAAGAAGATGTCAATCTCCCACATAGATTCCTTTCTCAGCGTTTGTAACATGTTTGTGTTTAAGATGGGGTTACGGACGAGGCTATGACATTAACCATGTTTTCATAATTCCATTTTTTCATATAGCTAAAACAATATATAATGTATGCTTAAAATAATAAAATGATGTTTTCTTATATACTAGATTAAGTGTGTGAATATTAATAGATTACCATTATAACCCTTAAATAAAAGCAGTTGATTTGGCAACAAAGTAAAGATAGTGGGAGCGGCGGGGATCACTACAAGAATCGAGGCCTTTGGCGACGATTTTATGTCGTCGCTATAGGCCCGCTAAACGACAAAAAATTTCAACTTTTTGACTTTGTCAGACTTTAGCCTTTGGCGACGACTCTTTGGCGACGATTTTCTCCTTTAGCGACGACAATATATTAAATAAATAACTAAAATCATTAATAATTCACGCCAAATCCCGCCAAAAGCTACGGCGACGATTTGTCGTCGCCATAGCCCTCTCTGACATATTTATTTAATTAATAAATAATTAAATGGTTATTTTAATAATTTATAAAATATTAAAATAATTAATTAATTTAGTTAGGCCTATAGCGACGACAAATCGTCGCCGTAGGCCTAACTAAATTAATTAATTATTTTAATAAACATTTAAATGTTTATTAAAATAATTAATTAATTTAGTTAGGCCTACGGCGACGATTTGTCGTCGCTATAGGCCTAACTAAATTAATTAATTATTTAATAAATAATTAAATGTTTATTAAATATATTAATTAATATAATGTAAATATTTTAAAATTATATAATGTTAATATATATAATTTTTTTTAATTAAATAATATTTAAAAAATGAAAATATAATATATCAAATTAAATAATATATAATGTTAATTTTAAATAATAATTTTTATTTAAAATAAAATTAGTTGATAATAAGAAATTAAAAGTAATTATATTATTAATGTTAATATACTTAAAATAAATGTATATACATATTTTTAAAAATCTAATATCGTAATTAAATAATTAATACGATTAATAATCGTTTACTGTTATAACGAAAAGTTGTAATACGACATGTTGTGGTATAACTATAACTTTAAACCATAAGCACCTAATGCTAGATGTTAGAGCAAGGATTGACAGGCTCAGTAACTTGGGTTAGATTGATCACTCTCTTGGCCTCCTGCTCAAGTAGTGCAAACCTAACAGACTCTTGGCGAGTCTAAGGTGGACAAGAGATTGATCGGAATGGCTTGACGGAATATGATTAAGTATTCCGGTCAGTGAATATGTGAGGAAGATGATGAAGTTGTCTCCAAAACCTGAAGTGTTAAGTATTTATACCCAACACTTCCAGGTATTAACAACGTATGGCAATGATGACCATTTATGGCCCATCAATAGGATTCCAATGGCTATTAACGTCTATGTCATTAATATAACTTTATTAATGCTCTGACGGTTACACTCAAGGATTAGGCTTGAGTGTCTGACTGGTAGGATGTCAGGATTAGGCTTGAGTGTCTGACTGCCGGGACACGGGGCCTGGTTCCCGGACACTGCCAGGACACGGGACCAGGTTCCAGGACACTGCCGGGATACGGGGCTTGGCTCCCGGACACTGCCGGGACACGAGGCCAGGTTCCCGGACATTGCCGGGACATGGGGCCAAGTTCCCGGACACTGCCGGGATACGGGGCTTGGCTCCCGGACACTGCCGGGACACGAGGCCAGGTTCCCGGACATTGCCGGGACATGGGGCCAAGTTCCCGGACACTGCCGGGACACGGGCTTGGCTTCCGGACACTGCCGGGACACGAGACCAGGTTCCTGGACATTTCCGGGACACGGGGCCAAGTTCCCGGACACTGCCGGGACACGGGCTTGGCTTCCGGACTTTGCCGGGACACGAGCTTGGTTCCCGGACACTTGCCGGGACACGGGCTTGGCTCCCAGGACATTGCCGGGACACGAGCTTGGTTCCCGGACACTTGCCGGGACACGGGCTTGGCTCCCGGGACATTGCCGGGACACGGGCTTGGCTCCCGGACACTTGCCGGGACACGGGCTTGGCTCCCGGACACGTGCCGGGACACGCGCTTGGCTCCCGGACACGGCCTGGTTCCCGGACACGGGGCCAGGTGCCGGGCCATTTTTCCTGGTCCCGGGGCTTCTGTGTCGGTTCTGGCCCTTTTGTCACATTTAGTGGGCCGAACCCAAATGTTAGGATTGATAGGCTATAAATATAAGCCATCACCTACTAACACTATCATGCCCCCCAGTTAGGTTTTAAAAATTAGGTAACTCTTCTGCTTTTTTGTGTTAGCCGGCATATAGCCGGCCTTTTGTGCCGGCGACTTAGGCTTTTCACAGCCGGCATATAGCCGGCACTTTTGTGCCGGCGGCTTGGTTTGTTAGCCGGCATATAGCCGGCACTTTTGTGCCGGCGACTTGGCTTGGTAGCCGGCATATAGCCGGCACTTTTGTGCCGGCGACTTGGCTTGGTAGCCGGCATATAGCCGGCACTTTTGTGCCGGCGACTTAGACTTGGTAGCCGGCATATAGCCGGCACTTTTGTGCCGGCGACTTTGGCTTGTAGCCGGCATATAGCCGGCACTTTTTGTGCCGGCGGCTTGGTTTGTTAGCCGGCATATAGCCGGCACTTTTGTGCCGGCGACTTAGGCTCGTAGCCGGCATATAGCCGGCCCTTTGTGCCGGCGAAAATTTTTTGTCCCCTTTTTTTTTTATTTGTAACGGAGGCCTCTCTTTTTTGTGCAGGTGAGTTTTCTCGTTCCCATCAGAAGCGCCGTTTTTTTGCGGGTAAGTTATTGTTGGTTTTTCCATCTTCGCAACATGAGTCTTATATTTATCTTATTTGAATTGTAGCAGTTTGTTATAAAAAGCTGAAATGGCTTCCCGAAAAGAGAAAGAGGTTAGGAAATGCAGTAGTGGCATTGATGATGTAAAGTTAGCGGATTTAATAACTAGGTTTCCATGCCTTAGTTCCTTCAATCCTGTAGCGCCTACTATAGACCAACGTGCCACTGATCCTCCTTCAGGAAAAATTACTTTATACACTAACCTTCTTACCCATTCAAACCTTAGACTTCCATGTAGCTCCTTTTATATGAAAGTGCTAACTCACTACAAAATTGGATTCGCCCAAATGCATCCTGTAGGTGCTGCTAAGGTTATAATGTTTGAGATGCTGTTGGTGGGTATGAAAATTGTTTGTTCTGTAGATTTGTTTAGGCACTTTTATAAACTGTCTAAATCTAGAGATTGGTTTAGCCTAGAACAGAGAGAGAGAAGCAAAGAATGGAAACTAATTGAGAATCCTCCCGATAGTCTTAAGAATTGGCGGTTTGACTTTATTTTCGTGGATAGATCGTTTATTAAGCTTTGGTCAAGGGCCCTTTTTAGCTGGCCATCTAAGATACCCAACGGAGTAAATGAACTCCCCGAGCTTTCAGCTCCTAAGGCGGCGGCCTATGCACGCCTCCGCCGTATGTCTGTGAGGTATAGGATATGCCCCGAAGGGGTGCTGGCGATGGCTGGAATTATTAAGGATGTTGAAGAGGAGACGGTTCCCGTCATTGTGTCGAAGACATCAAAGAAACGTGGGTCTCTGTAAAATCCTTTTTTGTTTTTATTATTTCGTGAAGTTGATTGTCATTTATATTGTTTCTTTCTTGCAGTTATGGGGTTGCTAGATTTCTTAGTGGGGGATGAAGCATGTGTAGTAGAGGATCATCCGCCTGACGTAGCTTGCCAAATGTACAAAGCAGCTGGTGTTGATGTCCCTGGTGTTTTTCCTACAGGAAGAGAGGGGCAGGGCCTGGAGGTTAGGCTTCCGCTTCCGGAGAATACTGAGGATGGAGACCTCGCAGTATCCCCTGCTGGTATTATTTCAAACCTTTTTTGGTCTATTTAAATAATAGCTATATATAACTGATGTTTTTTGTTTGTGTAGGTGATGATTTTGATCCCAATGGTTACATGCTTGAAGACCAGGATTCTTCTCGTCAGAGACAAGGTACTTATGAGTTATGAACATTTTTCGCTGTGTGTAGTAACTAACTTGTCTTTCTTTTATGCAGTTGAGTTGGAGGATATTGGATCTGACGATGGTCAGGAACCATGCTTTGATGGTCCATCCATGTTAGGAAAGAGGCCATCCATAGATGTTGAGGATTATGACCTTCCTACACCTAAATCGAAAAAAGTGTTGTTCCCTGCT
Organism: Senecio squalidus; assembly: GCA_910822075.1. Classification (NCBI taxonomy): domain Eukaryota; kingdom Viridiplantae; phylum Streptophyta; class Magnoliopsida; order Asterales; family Asteraceae; genus Senecio; species Senecio squalidus. Next base: position 9,409,906 of record CAJVGC010000060.1, on the reverse strand, counting down.
TCTCCAACGCTTGGAACAAATCTTGTAAGGGGTTACGGGGGCCTTCAGATGGCGCCCCATGGATCTACTATCATGGCTCTTCCTGCTTGTGGCAATACTGTTCAGCCTTCTGCATTTGTTGGCACGCCATCTGGTCAACGTTTTGTGCCTGCCTGGTCATTTTGTGTGGGTGACAATGGGCAGACTGTTGGATCTGTTAGGAATTTCATGGACAATGTTGTCCCTCCTCAACTTGTTATGCAGTCAAAGCTGCAAGGAACTTCTGAATTGTTGGATGATGCTGATATGAGCCTTTTTCATGGCTTTATGGGACATATACTTGCTAGGCAGCGTATATGTGAAGATCATGAAAAATTGAAAGTTAATTATTCGGATCTGAAGAAAGAGGTGGAAAGTTTGGCTGTGGCTAGGAAAGATCTTGAGGCCGAACGTGAGATCGTTTCCAGCCGGGAGAAAGAGATTAGTGATCTTTCTGCCAAGGTGTCCAACTTAGAGAAAGAGAGGGATGGATTGGTAAGGAAGACGCAGGAGTATGAAGATATCCTGGCTGCAAAGGATAAGGAGTTGGCGACAGTGACCAAGTCTTTAGAGGTTGAGAGACAGGCAGTTGAGTCTCAGCGCCAGCAACTTGATGCGGCCGTCCAGGGTAGAAAAGACCTTCTTGCTGTTTTTCCTGAGTTGTTCAAGCTATTACTTGATCATCCTGATGTGATGAATTTGATGTTGGAAGTTAATCGGGCTGCTCATGCATTTGGCAAACACATTGTAGGGACCAAGTTGCGATCCGTTGCCGGTGATGCAGTGCTACCCTTTCTTGATCCTTTGGTACAAAGTCAGATGCGAGCTGCTAATGCTTTGTTTGAAAAGAAAAATTTTCCTATTCTGGAGCGCATTGTCCAAGACTTGAACATTTCTAATGAGGATCTTCTTGCTATTGTTACGCCACCAGTGTCTATGCCACCAGTTTAGTTTTTGCTCTTATATGTTTGAACATTTTCCCTTTCTGTTATGAATATCAGCTTTATAAGCTTTATGTTTTGGATATTTTGTTTGACTCTATGAGTGATTTCTTTTTAATAATAAATGTTTATCCGTTGGATATTTATCTTATTACTTGTTTGCTATTTAAGCGTATTATATCAGTGATATATTATTTGGTTAACCGTTTATTTGTATTACTCGCGAGGTATGTCGCTTCCCTATGGGAAGTGCTTATCTTTTCTCAAGTAGATGAAAAGACGTGTTTGCATGTTTTGGCTTAGACATGGGTGTCTTATTTGGCCTTATGCTTGTGATGTTTGAACAATGTTCAAAAAGTAGAAAGATAATGCAGTGCATAATTGGGATAATATCAGACCAAACGTTTTATTATAAGGCATGGTATCCATGTCCTTGACAGAAATAAAGATTAAATTTCGACAAAACAAGAAAATATAGAATAAAAGTTTATCAAACCTTGATCTAGGTTTAGTCTATGTATATCTAATCTTCAATCATGAAGATGTGACCTTCTGGCGGTCCCGGTCGTTCAGTATCCTCCCCCTTCTTTTGCCAGGCATACGTTTTCTGGGTTGGGGTCCTGTTGGTTTGCTTTCTGGCAGCTGGCACTAGGTGTTCCAACTTCCCTTCGTCCAACGCCCTTCTTATCTCTCCTTTCAATTCCCGACATGCATTGGTGTCATGTCCATGGTCCTCTTGAAATTCACAGTACCTGTTCATGTTTTTTGTACCGGACCTGTGTGCCATTTGTGGTGGAGGCTTAAAAGTAGAGCCTATACGCTCCGTCTGCAGGATCTCTTTCGGAGTCTTGTTGAGAAATGGCTCGGATGAAGTTTTGTCATAGGGGCTAAACCTTCTGTTGCCGTTGTTATCCCGTCTGTCATTTCGCCTATCTTCCCGCTGTTGGTCCTGTCTACCTGACGCTGACCCACCGTTCCAAAGCTTGTCCTTCTTTCCAGCCACCCCTCTTGCCAAAGAGACAGTTTCCCTTTATCTTAAGAAGTCATAGGCTCTATCTGTGGCTTCCTTGAAGGTGGCGGGAGTTCTTTTTGCAAGCTTTTCCTGCAACTGACCAGGCAAGAGGGAAAAGGTGAAACCTGAAATTTGTTGGCTTTCTGGCAAACATGGGATCTTTTGGCATTCCTGTGTGTACCGCAGGATGAAGTCTCGCAAAGCTTCCCCTTCCTTCTGCCGGATTAGGTGGGCCTCCAGATGTGTCCTGCGTTGTTTCTTTTGCTGAAAAAATTGATACACAAACTTTGCCTTTAGATCAGCAAAGTCTCTAATGCTCCTTTCTGGAAGGCCAGCAAACCAATCTCTGGCGAACCCTTGCAATGTTCCTGGAAACATTTTATAGGCTACCGGGTCTACCCATTTTTCTGTCATGATGGCCTGCTCAAACAAGGCCATATGGTCATCTGGATCCCTTGTGCCGTCATAAGTGCCTACAATGGAGGGGACCTTCTGCTTGTCTGGCATCGGATATCTGGACACCCAGTCACAAAATTTCGAACTTACTATTGATACGGGCATAATAGCTTCTCTTGTCATTTCTCCTTCTGCTAGTTGCTGCAACAGTCGTAATAACTCTGAATTGGGATTTTGAGGTGGTACCGGTGTCGGCGCGTTCTGTCTCAGGCGATCCGCCAACTGTGTCAACAGGACATCTGTTTCGGATTGTTGGGGGATTACCTGTGGTGGTGCTGGCTGCAGGGATGCCAATAGTTGAGCCAGGAGGTGATTAGATGAGGTTGGTGCCGGGACCGATGCTGCTCCTTGGATATTCTGAAATGTTCCTTGAGTGCCGGGTTGGGATCCCGCTGAGGCAGGCTGCCTAGGGGCTTCAAAGCCAGGAAGTTCTGGGACAGCCTGTCTAGAGGCTTCAGCGGCTTCTTCGTGCAGTGTTGAGGTACGAGACACGGGGATCTGAAAACTTGGCACGTTTGGGGTTGGTATGGCAGATGCACTGGCTCCGGACACCCTTGTAGAATACAAAGGTCCAGTGGTTGTTGATCGATACAGGCGGGCAGGACCTGAATCCCCTAGTGTCCAATCCTCCAAGGCGGAAAATCCGTGCCTGCCTGTCCTCCCCATAGGACCTCTTTCAAACGTCATGTCTGTCTCCACGTCTGGTATGAATGGACTGGATGGAATAGGCAATGAAACAAATGCACTAGGTGACGAAACAGTCGTTGGTATCAGGGTGGTACTCCCTTCAGCTTGGGATGTGGTCATAACAGTCACTGGGGAAGGGGTTACAGTAGTCATTAGCGGTGGTGTTGTGGTAGTTACTTCTGGGGCTGAGGAAATTATTGGTGAAGAGTTCATGTCTTCCATGATGAAAGAAGAAGTGAATTAAAGAAAAATTTTGTGAAAATCTGGAAATGAAGGTAAAACACCGTTGCTAAAACGTGTCCTACGGATGGCACCAATGTTAGAGCAAGGATTGACAGGCTCAGTAACTTGGGTTAGATTGATCACTCTCTTGGCCTCCTGCTCAAGCAGTGCAAACCTAACAGACTCTTGGCGAGTCTAAGGTGGACAAGAGATTGATCGGAATGGCTTGACGGAATATGATTAAGTATTCCGGTCAGTGAATATGTGAGGAAGATGATGAAGTTGTCTCCAAAACCTGAAGTGTTAAGTATTTATACCCAACACTTCCAGGTATTAACAACGTATGGCAATGATGACCATTTATGGCCCATCAATAGGATTCCAATGGCTATTAACGTCTATGTCATTAATATAACTTTATTAATGCTCTGACGGTTACACTCAAGGATTAGGCTTGAGTGTCTGACTGGTAGGATGTCAGGATTAGGCTTGAGTGTCTGACTGCCGGGACACGGGGCCTGGTTCCCGGACGCTGCCAGGACACGGGACCAGGTTCCAGGACACTGCCGGGATACGGGGCTTGGCTCCCGGACACTGCCGGGACACGAGGCCAGGTTCCCGGACATTGCCGGGACATGGGGCCAAGTTCCCGGACACTGCCGGGATACGGGGCTTGGCTCCCGGACACTGCCGGGACACGAGGCCAGGTTCCCGGACATTGCCGGGACATGGGGCCAAGTTCCCGGACACTGCCGGGACACGGGCTTGGCTTCCGGACACTGCCGGGACACGAGACCAGGTTCCCGGACATTGCCGGGACACGGGGCCAAGTTCCCGGACACTGCCGGGACACGGGCTTGGCTTCCGGACTTTGCCGGGACACGAGCTTGGTTCCCGGACACTTGCCGGGACACGGGCTTGGCTCCCAGGACATTGCCGGGACACGAGCTTGGTTCCCGGACACTTGCCGGGACACGGGCTTGGCTCCCGGGACATTGCCGGGACACGGGCTTGGCTCCCGGACACTTTCCGGGACACGGGCTTGGCTCCCGGACACGTGCCGGGACACGCGCTTGGCTCCCGGACACGGCCTGGTTCCCGGACACGGGGCCAGGTGCCGGGCCATTTTTCCTGGTCGCGGGGCTTCTGTGTCGGTTCTGGCCCTTTTGTCACATTTAGTGGGCCGAACCCAAATGTTAGGATTGATAGGCTATAAATATAAGCCATCACCTACTAACACTATCATGCCCCCCAGTTAGGTTTTAAAAATTAGGTTTTGAAGCCTAACTCTTCTGCTTTTTTGTGTTAGCCGGCATATAGCCGGCCTTTTGTGCCGGCGACTTAGGCTTTTCACAGCCGGCATATAGCCGGCACTTTTGTGCCGGCGGCTTGGTTTGTTAGCCGGCATATAGCCGGCACTTTTGTGCCGGCGACTTGGCTTGGTAGCCGGCATATAGCCGGCACTTTTGTGCCGGCGACTTGGCTTGGTAGCCGGCATATAGCCGGCACTTTTGTGCCGGCGACTTAGACTTGGTAGCCGGCATATAGCCGGCACTTTTGTGCCGGCGACTTTGGCTTGTAGCCGGCATATAGCCGGCACTTTTTGTGCCGGCGGCTTGGTTTGTTAGCCGGCATATAGCCGGCACTTTTGTGCCGGCGACTTAGGCTCGTAGCCGGCATATAGCCGGCCCTTTGTGCCGGCGAAAATTTTTTGTCCCCTTTTTTTTTTATTTGTAAAGGAGGCCTCTCTTTTTTGTGCAGGTGAGTTTTCTCGTTCCCATCAGAAGCGCCGTTTTTTTGCGGGTAAGTTATTGTTGGTTTTTCCATCTTCGCAACCTGAGTCTTATATTTATCTTATTTGAATTGTAGCAGTTTGTTATAAAAAGCTGAAATGGCTTCCCGAAAAGAGAAAGAGGTTAGGAAATGCAGTAGTGGCATTGATGATGTAAAGTTAGCGGATTTAATAACTAGGTTTCCATGCCTTAGTTCCTTCAATCCTGTAGCGCCTACTATAGACCAACGTGCCACTGATCCTCCTTCAGGAAAAATTACTTTATACACTAACCTTCTTACCCATTCAAACCTTAGACTTCCATGTAGCTCCTTTTATATGAAAGTGCTAACTCACTACAAAATTGGATTCGCCCAAATGCATCCTGTAGGTGCTGCTAAGGTTATAATGTTTGAGATGCTGTTGGTGGGTATGAAAATTGTTTGTTCTGTAGATTTGTTTAGGCACTTTTATTAAATCTAGAGATTGGTTTAGCCTAGAACAGAGAGAGAGAGAAGCAAAGAATGGAAACTAATTGAGAATCCTCCCGATAGTCTTAAGAATTGGCGGTTTGACTTTATTTTCGTGGATAGATCGTTTATTAAGCTTTGGTCAAGTGCCCTTTTTAGCTGGCCATCTAAGATACCCAACGGAGTAAATGAACTCCCCGAGCTTTCAGCTCCTAAGGCGGCGGCCTATGCACGCCTCCGCCGTATGTCTGTGAGGTATAGGATATGCCCCGAAGGGGTGCTGGCGATGGCTGGAATTATTAAGGATGTTGAAGAGGAGACGGTTCCCGTCATTGTGTCGAAGACATCAAAGAAACGTGGGTCTCTGTAAAATCCTTTTTTGTTTTATTATTTCGTGAAGTTGATTGTCATTTATATTGTTTCTTTCTTGCAGTTATGGGGTTGCTAGATTTCTTAGTGGGGGATGAAGCATGTGTAGTAGAGGATCATCCGCCTGACGTAGCTTGCCAAATGTACAAAGCAGCTGGTGTTGATGTCCCTGGTGTTTCTCCTACAGGAAGAGAGGGGCAGGGCCTGGAGGTTAGGCTTCCGCTTCCGGAGAATACTGAGGATGGAGACCTCGCAGTATCCCCTGCTGGTATTATTTCAAACCTTTTTTGGTCTATTTAAATAATAGCTATATATAACTGATGTTTTTTGTTTGTGTAGGTGATGATTTTGATCCCAATGGTTACATGCTTGAAGACCAGGATTCTTCTCGTCAGAGACAAGGTACTTATGAGTTATGAACATTTTTCGCTGTGTGTAGTAACTAACTTGTCTTTCTTTTATGCAGTTGAGTTGGAGGATATTGGATCTGACGATGGTCAGGAACCATGCTTTGATGGTCCATCCATGTTAGGAAAGAGGCCATCCATAGATGTTGAGGATTATGACCTTCCTACACCTAAATCGAAAAAAATGTTGTTCCCTGCTTCTCCAACGCTTGGAACAAATCTTGTAAGGGGTTACGGGGGCCTTCAGATGGCGCCCCATGGATCTACTATCATGGCTCTTCCTGCTTGTGGCAATACTGTTCAGCCTTCTGCATTTGTTGGCACGCCATCTGGTCAACGTTTTGTGCCTGCCTGGTCATTTTGTGTGGGTGACAATGGGCAGACTGTTGGATCTGTTAGGAATTTCATGGACAATGTTGTCCCTCCTCAACTTGTTATGCAGTCAAAGCTGCAAGGAACTTCTGAATTGTTGGATGATGCTGATATGAGCCTTTTTCATGGCTTTATGGGACATATACTTGCTAGGCAGCGTATATGTGAAGATCATGAAAAATTGAAAGTTAATTATTCGGATCTGAAGAAAGAGGTGGAAAGTTTGGCTGTGGCTAGGAAAGATCTTGAGGCCGAACGTGAGATCGTTTCCAGCCGGGAGAAAGAGATTAGTGATCTTTCTGCCAAGGTGTCCAACTTAGAGAAAGAGAGGGATGGATTGGTAAGGAAGACGCAGGAGTATGAAGATATCCTGGCTGCAAAGGATAAGGAGTTGGCGACAGTGACCAAGTCTTTAGAGGTTGAGAGACAGGCAGTTGAGTCTCAGCGCCAGCAACTTGATGCGGCCGTCCAGGGTAGAAAAGACCTTCTTGCTGTTTTTCCTGAGTTGTTCAAGCTATTACTTGATCATCCTGATGTGATGAATTTGATGTTGGAAGTTAATCGGGCTGCTCATGCATTTGGCAAACACATTGTAGGGACCAAGTTGCGATCCGTTGCCGGTGATGCAGTGCTACCCTTTCTTGATCCTTTGGTACAAAGTCAGATGCGAGCTGCTAATGCTTTGTTTGAAAAGAAAAATTTTCCTATTCTGGAGCGCATTGTCCAAGACTTGAACATTTCTAATGAGGATCTTCTTGCTATTGTTACGCCACCAGTGTCTATGCCACCAGTTTAGTTTTTGCTCTTATATGTTTGAACATTTTCCCTTTCTGTTATGAATATCAGCTTTATAAGCTTTATGTTTTGGATATTTTGTTTGACTCTATGAGTGATTTCTTTTTAATAATAAATGTTTATCCGTTGGATATTTATCTTATTACTTGTTTGCTATTTAAGCGTATTATATCAGTGATATATTATTTGGTTAACCGTTTATTTGTATTACTCGCGAGGTATGTCGCTTCCCTATGGGAAGTGCTTATCTTTTCTCAAGTAGATGAAAAGACGTGTTTGCATGTTTTGGCTTAGACATGGGTGTCTTATTTGGCCTTATGCTTGTGATGTTTGAACAATGTTCAAAAAGTAGAAAGATAATGCAGTGCATAATTGGGATAATATCAGACCAAACGTTTTATTATAAGGCATGGTATCCATGTCCTTGACAGAAATAAAGATTAAATTTCGACAAAACAAGAAAATATAGAATAAAAGTTTATCAAACCTTGATCTAGGTTTAGTCTATGTATATCTAATCTTCAATCATGAAGATGTGACCTTCTGGCGGTCCCGGTCGTTCAGTATCCTCCCCCTTCTTTTGCCAGGCATACGTTTTCTGGGTTGGGGTCCTGTTGGTTTGCTTTCTGGCAGCTGGCACTAGGTGTTCCAACTTCCCTTCGTCCAACGCCCTTCTTATCTCTCCTTTCAATTCCCGACATGCATTGGTGTCATGTCCATGGTCCTCGTGAAATTCACAGTACCTGTTCATGTTTTTTGTACCGGACCTGTGTGCCATTTGTGGTGGAGGCTTAAAAGTAGAGCCTATACGCTCCGTCTGCAGGATCTCTTTCGGAGTCTTGTTGAGAAATGGCTCGGATGAAGTTTTGTCATAGGGGCTAAACCTTCTGTTGCCGTTGTTATCCCGTCTGTCATTTCGCCTATCTTCCCGCTGTTGGTCCTGTCTACCTGACGCTGACCCACCGTTCCAAAGCTTGTCCTTCTTTCCAGCCACCCCTCTTGCCAAAGAGACAGTTTCCCTTTATCTTAAGAAGTCATAGGCTCTATCTGTGGCTTCCTTGAAGGTGGCGGGAGTTCTTTTTGCAAGCTTTTCCTGCAACTGACCAGGCAAGAGGGAAAAGGTGAAACCTGAAATTTGTTGGCTTTCTGGCAAACCTGGGATCTTTTGGCATTCCTGTGTGTACCGCAGGATGAAGTCTCGCAAAGCTTCCCCTTCCTTCTGCCGGATTAGGTGGGCCTCCAGATGTGTCCTGCGTTGTTTCTTTTGCTGAAAAAATTGATACACAAACTTTGCCTTTAGATCAGCAAAGTCTCTAATGCTCCTTTCTGGAAGGCCAGCAAACCAATCTCTGGCGAACCCTTGCAATGTTCCTGGAAACATTTTACAGGCTACCGGGTCTACCCATTTTTCTGTCATGATGGCCTGCTCAAACAAGGCCATATGGTCATCTGGATCCCTTGTGCCGTCATAAGTGCCTACAATGGAGGGGACCTTCTGCTTGTGTGGCATCGGATATCTGGACACCCAGTCACAAAATTTCGAACTTACTATTGACACGGGCATAATAGCTTCTCTTGTCATTTCTCCTTCTGCTAGTTGCTGCAACAGTCGTAATAACTCTGAATTGGGATTTTGAGGTGGTACCGGTGTCGGCGCGTTCTGTCTCAGGCGATCCGCCAACTGTGTCAACAGGACATCTGTTTCGGATTGTTGGGGGATTACCTGTGGTGGTGCTGGCTGCAGGGATGCCAATAGTTGAGCCAGGAGGTGATTAGATGAGGTTGGTGCCGGGACCGATGCTGCTCCTTGGATATTCTGAAATGTTCCTTGAGTGCCGGGTTGGGATCCCGCTGAGGCAGGCTGCCTAGGGGCTTCAAAGCCAGGAAGTTCTGGGACAGCCTGTCTAGAGGCTTCAGCGGCTTCTTCGTGCAGTGTTGAGGTACGAGACACGGGGATCTGAAAACTTGGCACGTTTGGGGTTGGTATGGCAGATGCACTGGCTCCGGACACCCTTGTAGAATACAAAGGTCCAGTGGTTGTTGATCGATACAGGCGGGCAGGACCTGAATCCCCTAGTGTCCAATCCTCCAAGGCGGAAAATCCGTGCCTGCCTGTCCTCCCCATAGGACCTCTTTCAAACGTCATGTCTGTCTCCACGTCTGGTATGAATGGACTGGATGGAATAGGCAATGAAACAAATGCACTAGGTGACGAAACAGTCGTTGGTATCAGGGTGGTACTCCCTTCAGCTTGGGATGTGGTCATAACAGTCACTGGGGAAGGGGTTACAGTAGTCATTAGCGGTGGTGTTGTGGTAGTTACTTCTAGGGCTGAGGAAATTATTGGTGAAGAGTTCATGTCTTCCATGATGAAAGAAGAAGTGAATTAAAGAAAAATTTTTGTGAAAATCTGGAAATGAAGGTAAAACACCGTTGCTAAAACGTGTCCTACGGATGGCACCAATGTTAGAGCAAGGATTGACAGGCTCAGTAACTTGGGTTAGATTGATCACTCTCTTGGCCTCCTGCTCAAGCAGTGCAAACCTAACAGACTCTTGGCGAGTCTAAGGTGGACAAGAGATTGATCGGAATGGCTTGACGGAATATGATTAAGTATTCCGGTCAGTGAATATGTGAGGAAGATGATGAAGTTGTCTCCAAAACCTGAAGTGTTAAGTATTTATACCCAACACTTCCAGGTATTAACAACGTATGGCAATGATGACCATTTATGGCCCATCAATAGGATTCCAATGGCTATTAACGTCTATGTCATTAATATAACTTTATTAATGCTCTGACGGTTACACTCAAGGATTAGGCTTGAGTGTCTGACTGGTAGGATGTCAGGATTAGGCTTGAGTGTCTGACTGCCGGGACACGGGGCCTGGTTCCCGGACGCTGCCAGGACACGGGACCAGGTTCCAGGACACTGCCGGGATACGGGGCTTGGCTCCCGGACACTGCCGGGACACGAGGCCAGGTTCCCGGACATTGCCGGGACATGGGGCCAAGTTCCCGGACACTACCGAGATACGGGGCTTGGCTCCCGGACACTGCCGGGACACGAGGCCAGGTTCCCGGACATTGCCGGGACATGGGGCCAAGTTCCCGGACACTGCCGGGACACGGGCTTGGCTTCCGGACACTGCCGGGACACGAGACCATGTTCCCGGACATTGCCGGGACACGGGGCCAAGTTCCCGGACACTGCCGGGACACGGGCTTGGCTTCCGGACTTTGTCGGGACACGAGCTTGGTTCCCGGACACTTGCCGGGACACGGGCTTGGCTCCCGGGACATTGCCGGGACACGAGCTTGGTTCCCGGACACTTGCCGGGACACGGGCTTGGCTCCCGGGACATTGCCGGGTCACGGGCTTGGCTCCCGGACACTTGCCGGGACACGGGCTTGGCTCCCGGACAAGTGCCGGGACACGCGCTTGGCTCCCGGACACGGCCTGGTTCCCGGACACGGGGCCAGGTGCCGGGCCATTTTTCCTGGTCGCGGGGCTTCTGTGTCGGTTCTGGCCCTTTTGTCACATTTAGTGGGCCGAACCCAAATGTTAGGATTGATAGGCTATAAATATAAGCCATCACCTACTAACACTATCACTAGACCTTAAATCCTAAACTCGATGATATCCCTAAACCATCGTAACGGTAAACCCGAACAACGTACATTCATCGACGACTATCGACTATTAAAGGTAACATGAGTTAAGCCAAAGTTGTATAGACAATTCATCTATCGATCATTCATCGACTATTACAACATCATAACCACGTAATGCTAGACCTTAAATCCTAAACTCATATCCCTAAACCATCGTAACCCTAGAAACCTAAACCATCGTAACCCTAGAAACCTAAACCATCGTAACCCTTAAACAATCCTAACCTCACCATTTTATCGACTACTAAAGGTAACATGAGTAAGGCAAAGTTGTATAGACCATTCATCTATCGACCATTCATCGACTATTAGAACACCATTCATCGATAATTAGAGCTAATTAACCCGAACAACATTCATCGACTACGTACACCATACATGACATCCAATTATCAATGATTTAATCGATCATTACATAACTTGTAACAATGTCAATGTATACTATCACACGTAGAGGTATTCAATCGACTACACCATTGATCATCGACAACGGTAAAACAAGTCGATATCGTATTTCCACAGTTTAATAACTTATACCTAATATAATTTAGATATTTAACTTATACCTAATATAATTTAACTTCATTTTCATTACTAATATTATTTAAACGTTTTCGTTACTAATATAATTACATAATAACTAAATTAAAAAAAAAAAATAAAAATTTTTGAAGGGCCTTTGGCGACGACAAATCGTCCCTAAAGGCCCGGTCAACAAAAGTCAGCCTATTTGGGCAAGCCCGCCAAACTTTTGGAGTTTCCCGGGTCAACCTACAGCGACGATAAGTCGTCGCCATAGGGCTACTGCGACGACCAAAATGCCCTGTCAATAATTGCAGATTCTTATCTCTTTCATTTACACCAAAACACAAAATCACCACCACCCGATTTCTTAGCTTCAAAATCGCCATTTTTGTTGAATTTAGGTTCCCTCCACCGTTATTATCACTCCAACATTCCACTACCACCACCAAATTGCCACCACCCGCCACCAACCACCACCAAACCGCCGGCAAATCGAACCAACCACCACCAAACCGCCACCACCCACCACCATCACCACCAATTCCTCCATTCCTCCACCACCATCTAGGTTTGTTTCTTTTTCTTTTTCTTTTTCATAAACTTAATTAATTTGTTCAATTTGTAATTTGTTAGATTATTAATTTGGGAATTGTTTTGTTAGATATTTTTCATCACTATATCCGGTTATTGATTTTATTGAGCATCTCTATTAAAAGGTTAGTATCAAAATTAATTTGGGTTTTATTTTTGTTAATAAGAATTTGTATAGTTAGAATATGTATATAAGTTTGTATGATTTTTATGAAATGGGTCAAAGTGGGCAAAGTGGGTTAAGTGTAGAATTGTATGATTTGTATGTATAATGTTGTATGAATTAAGTGTAGAAGTTGTATGAATTAAGTGTAGAATTGTATGTATAAAATTGTATGAAGTTGTATGATTTGTATAAAGTGTAGAATTGTATGATTTGTATGTATAAAATTATATGATTTAAATGTGTAGAATTGTATGGTTTGTATGTATATAAGTTTGTATAATGTAGGTTTAGTGATTAATTTCGGAGTAATGATACCTTAGGTCTGAAATTAATCGATCCCGTAGAATACCCGTCCGAAATTAATTTATTAGAAATTAATTTCGGAAAGTCCCAATTTTGGGACTGCTTTTTGAATGTTTTGTCTCATTTAGGATATAGATGTATATAACGGGTCAATGTGGGCGAAATGGGTAAAATGAGAATAAACATGGTTAAAATTGGTCATTTGAGTCAAATGGGTCAAGGTGGGCGAAATGGGTGATATATTACTAACCAAATACAACTAACTTATAATTATTCTTATTTGGTTTATTTTGAAGCGAAAAATGACGGAATTGAGAACGAGCTCCCCCTCCGCAAGTGAAGGAGAAATATTGGATGAAGTATTGGGAACTCGAAGCGGTCACCAACGAGGTCGGGGAAGAAAATTATCGATCTCTATCACGGGAGAAGGATCTTTGATGACTTCGTCTTCGAGACAAAAAGGCAAGAGTAAAATGCAAGAACCAAATGTGATGACAACGGATGATTTCCAACGATACTTGCAATCACTACAAGCCGCCAACCCGAACATTATTATTCCCAACCTTCCAATGCCTAGTCAAAACGAGGAGGAGAATGAGGAGAACGAGGAGGAGGATGATGACGATGATAGTTGATGGTTAGTGTTTTTGTTAAAATCAAATATTTGTTGAATGTTTGTACTTGTTGACGGTTTGGAACAATTTGTAAGCGGTTTGTAACAATATTTAATATCGACGGTTTGTAATTGTTGACGGTTTGGAACAATTTGTAAGCGGATTTGAAGTTTATGATAATTTAGATTATTTGTTTATTCTTTTGTTTTTTAATTTTTGTTGGGAATAAGCTGTTTGGATCGAAATAAGCAGGAAGCCGGGAAATAAGCTGTAAATCAGCTGCTGTTTTTTTTTTTCTGCAGGGTCCTTTGGCGACGACAAAACGTCGCCAAAAGCCTCGAAATGTCGCCGCTATAGCCCTATTTAAATATTATTAATTAATTAAATAACTAATATTAAATAAATAAAAAATAAAAAATAATTAATTAAATAAATAAAAAATAATAATTAAATAATTAATTAATTAATTAATTAATTAATTAAATAATTAATTAAAAAATCGGGTTTGAAAAAGTCAAAGTGGGTCCCGCCATCGTCGCTATAGGTTGCGTGAAATCGTCGCCAAACACCTTTCGCCACGAAGCTTTGGCGACGACCCTTTAGGCACGATTTGTTGTCGCCAAAGGCCTTTAGGCACGATAAATTTCCTTTAGGCACGATTTTTTGTCGTCGCCGTAGCTCCCGTTTCTTGTAGTGGATATAGAGAAGTAAAATTGGAAAAGATAAAGACAATCTTTTTTTAGTTAAGCATTGCTTTGATATGACCACTAGGAAAAATGTATTCTCCTCGGAGTTCCAACTCTAATGAATAAGGTGAATCAAGGGATCGATCTCCTATTACTTAACTTGCGTCTTTAGTTTTTGTTTAGCAAGTCAAGCCATTACCATCGATGTGTTGAGTATAGGTATATATCTAATCAGATTGTCACACAACATATAATAAAAGTAGTTAACATTTAACATGTAATTAATATTAACTAAGTAAAAGTATTACATTTGTTGTTGATTTACCTCGGTTAGGATTTATAGTGAAATCCTTCTACGGGTTTGTACACGACACCTTCTTTAGTAACAGATTTTTATGCTAGTACACGTTTATTATCTCCACAACTCTTGTCTAACTTCTAGTAGCTTGTATGCTTACACCGAATGCCAGTGGCGAGTTTACAATGTGCAAGGGTAGGTCACGTGACCTACCTTGCTTTTTTTTTTATTAGAAGTATATAGGAAATTTAAATGTGAACTACCTAAATAATATGCCGTGACCTAGGTAAAATAGCTCAACTAACTTAGAGAAGAAGAAGATAGCCCAACTAACTTAGAGAAGAAGCCCAAAGAAAATTCAAAGGAGCCCATTACTTGCATCTTAATCACACGTTTTTGAGAAAGGAATAAAACAGAATAAAAAAAAAGAAACTCTTTGTTTCTATTCTCCACGTCTGATACGGAAAAGGCAAAACCCAAAAGTTTTCAAGTCGCCACGAACAACACACAACAAACGAATGAACGATGATGGTCGATAGCCGGTCGCTTGAAAGTTGAAATCGTCGGCCACTGGCGCCGGATTCTTGCCCAAGTCGCCGACCTCAGGGGAGGTTTCTGCAAGTCCGCTTGTGATTCAGTTTCGTCGGGTGCAATTGTAAGAACTTGTAATTTTTTTTTGCTTATATGACCCGTTCCGCTAATAGTTTTTTTTTTACTTATTCATGATTATCGGTTTCAATTAAATAGTGACCTACGTGCATTTGAGTTCTAGACTCGCCACTGCCGAATGCTCATAACTCCGTGTACTCGAACTCCAACAAACCGAAACCCTTTGGGTTTGTTTAAACCGATCGACTAGCAAAGAAAGAAACAGAAATCGATTTAGGAGAAACCCTAAAATCGATTATAGGATGATTGGAATAATGAACTTGATGTGCATTATATAGCAAGACATTTACTTGGAATACAGGTTCTATTGTAAGTAGGAAACATTCCTATTTACACAATAAGCCCTTCCATTTGTCAATTATTACGATTAACATATTAATTAATAATTAACATTTAATAAACGTATAGTCGTGTCCAAATGTCAACGTGTACTACCCCGTAGGCTCACATATTTATAGACACACATTTAATTGACGTGTTCAATTACCAACAGCTCTCACTTTGAGCATGTCTTAATAAATGTGATAATATTGGTTAGCGTCTAGCAACACGCCAATGCTCCTATAAATACACGAGTAAAGTTTCCAAAAGTCATGTTGAGTTTACTATCCTTTTGTTACAGATAATCTAGTTAAATATGGATATAGATCTAGGTCATTCCATCTTTTAACTTTTGTTTCTCATATCGCGAATTACTTAAGGTTACCAAATTATATGGAGACATATCTAGATTAATTTTGGGTCTATCCAGACATACATCTTAAAGTATTCATGAGTGGCCCAATAGTATCATATTTCAGTTGCAAGATGAAGGAACAAATCCTATCTTGAATTCAAGCTTTAGCCATATATTTTACTACATTACCAATAATAGTCTTTTACTATCCTTATTCAGGATAGGTAGAACTATGATCAAATAATCTATTCCATACATGTGTAACTTCTTGAATCTCATGTCTAAGGATAAATAAACCAATCATATATGAATTATACTTAATGACTAAGATCCATAAGGTTATAATTCATTGATGAGATCATCTAGTATGCATCGTGTGGATACTATGTGAGTTGGTGAGTCAATCTAACCAAACACTTAGATATTGTCTTAGTTAAATTATATTCCCATTAAATAATCGACAACGGATATTTAGAATAATAATATATGATAAAAATATTATTGAAGGACTAAAACATGAAAAATAGGACATAATTAATATAATAAATGAAAGAACCTCATATATCAAATATTCATTTTAATTAAAGATAAAATTATTTATACATCCTTTATCCAAATATTAAACATGAATTTACATGTGATTACTAGCTAAATGAAGTCCTATACCCTCAGCATGTTGAGGTAGCTTCGTTTTTGACAAAACCTTCGTAAAGGGGTCAGCTAGATTATCATCCGTGTGAACTTTGAGTAACTTGAGTTCACCTTGTTCGATTTGCTCACAAACATAGTGATATCTCCGATGGTAGTGTCTGGCTCCTTTATGAACACTGGGTTCACTGACTATAATAATTGTACCAGAATTTCCGCAATACATATCCATTGAAGATTTATTTGTGGGAACCACGTCAAGCCCAAAAATAAATTTTCGTATCCAAACAGCTTCCATAGTAGCTTCCGAAAATGCAATGTACTCGGATTCTGTTGCAGACATGGCTGTAGTGGTTTGCTTCTTGATCTTCCATACTACTGCTCCTGCATTTAAGGTGAACACATATCCTGTTTGCGATTTTGTGTCATCACGATCAGTCTGAAATCCGGCGTCACAATATCCACTAACTTTTAGATCAGCCTCGGGATTTCCACCATAAACAAGAACCATATCCTTAGTAGCCCTAAGGTACTTAAGAATGATCTTGACATCAATCTAATGGTTTTCACCAGGATTTTGTTGGTATCTACTAACAATATTCTGTGTGAAAGCCATATCAGGCCTTACGCATCAAACCGCATACATGGTAGATAGGTATCCTCTGCATGCGCTCCACCTCCTGAGGTGTAGAAGCACATTGCGTGATACTTAAGTCAAGTCGTTCTTGCATTGGCACATTTCCACGCTTGGAATTTTCCATATTAAATCGCTTTAATATTTTGTCAATGTAAGCCCTTTGACTTAGTTCTATTAACGCTTTTATCTATCTCTACAGATCTTGATTCCTAAAATGAATGTTGCATCACCTAAATCTTTCATGGTGAAACACTTTCCAAGATAAGATTTAACATTATGTAACATTGGAATGTGATTTCCCATAATCAATATGTAATCTACGTACAGAATTATGAAAGTAACAATACTGCCACAGGTCTTTTTATATACACATGGCTCATCGGGATTTTGAGTAAAACCAAATTTCTTGATTTCGTCATCAAATCGCTTATTCCAACTTCGTGATGCTTGCTCAAGTCAATAAATGGATCTCTTAATTTTGCATACTTTGTTGGAATTCAATGGATCAATAAAACCTTCTGATTGATTCATATAGACGTTCTCGTCTAGATAACCATTCAAGATGGTTGTCTTGACATCCATTTTACATATCTCATAGTGTCAGGATCGTTTAGGTTGTATAAACCCAAAGTAAGTTAAACAAAAGATCTTAATTATCAAGGAAGTTTAGCAGCGGATAAACACCTTGATAGTACAAGTTTAACGATCAAACAAATATTGTATATGAATAATAATGAACAATGAACAATAATGTTTGTCGAATGTTAAGCCTCAATATATTGATAATAATGAATGAATCAATACACGTGTTTTTCTCTCTACAAGGATCTATGTATATATAGACCTTGAGGCTAAACCTATCTACAATAGGAAACATCTAAAACAATTACAATTCTATTCTAATTATAATTGCGAAACTTGCGGATAAAGATAATTCCATGATTATCTTCAAGCAGTAGAAACATGTAGCGGGCCGTAGTAATGAGCAAGTGTAGTAGTAACCAGCAGTAGTAACCATTAGTTTGTCTTTAGCAATAGTAACTGTCTTCATGCAGTATCAATAAGAACAGTATTAACCAAGCAGTACTAATGAAGCAGTATTAATAACACTAAAACTATTTAGCTAACAGTTTTAATCCCCACAATCTCCCCCTAACTTGAAATTTTATTACAAATCAAAGTAACGAGTTTTCAACAAGTTTTACTACTAATGATTACAAAATACATTCACTCTTTTCTCTGTTTTGCCTCTCTTTCTTCATTCTGTTTCACTTGTTCTTCATTCCTTTGCAAAACTATCCTCCACACTAAGTCATGTGCCATCTGAGAAGTTCTTGTAGCATAAAACCTAAGTGTAATCAGCTCTTGAAGAGTTCTTAGATCCAGATTATATCTCTTGTCAACCAGATAGAACTGCATAGCTCCATGCTTTCTAACTATTGAATGTATTCCACTCCTTTCATACATGAACCACTTAATTACTGGATTATGAACCCCTCCCTTCTTAAAGACTTTGCTTACCATCTTTTCTTCAGGATTAAACATATCATTCATCTAATCAAGTGCAATATCGGTTCCTGAACTAGCATCTCTATACTGAGAATACTTTATAACACCAGTATCATACAATCTCTGAATGTCTTCCCTTGAGAACTCTTTTACCATCCTGTAGAAAGCAGGCATCACATATTTTTTCTTATCAGCTCTAGTCACCAAGTAAGTTGTCTTATTAGGTCCTCCAACATATTCCCAATCTATTATTTCAGGAAGCTCCACAGCTAGAGGTTCAACATGCAAACTTTCTTCATGTACTATGAGGGCAGAGCACTCATTTTCAGAGATTTCAATATCTCCTTCCTTCTCTTCAATAGATGCTCTGACTGGCTCTGTGTTGACAGGCATATATACAGATGAAGAAGTAGACAAATCACCCATTCTAGACTTCTTACTTGGTATCCTAGTAGCAAAGGATTTCTTTCTCTTTAATTGTTCAGTCTGACTAATTTTCTTTGGATGAAGAGGATTAGGAATTTCTTCTCCTTGAGGGTTATACATAACTCTTCCAGTCTCTTGAGCTCTTTTCATTACCCTCTCCAATTCATATCTATCTTGATCTTCCTTCTTAGTCAACTGTGTTTTCTTCTCAGCCTCTTTCTTCATTTCTTTCTCCACAAGAGCAAGCAAATTACCCATGTTCATTGGACCTAGAGATTTACCATTGTATCCCTTTGACTTCAGATAGGCCATGAACTTCTGCTTGTCACTTACCAGCTTCTCCTTTATATCTTGTTTCTCCACCACCATCTTCTTTTTCTTAGCTTCTTCAGCTCTTCTGATCCTTGCTAAATCTCTTTCATATTCAGCTAACAAAAACAATCTTTCCTTCTCCAGGTTAGAAATCTTATCCAACTCAGCTTGTTGAAGTTAAATATGAATTTCTCTAGCAACTTCAGGATCACAACCAACATCCAAAGTCTCTGAGGCCAACTGTAAGGCAGCGAGCTCATTGAACTTCTCCTCCTTCTTTTCTTTTTTCTTGGCTTTCTTTTCTTCCTCCACCACAACCTTCTTACCCTTATCTCTGCTCTGTGAATCTGATTGAGGTCTGGGTCTGTTGAGTTGTCTAGTATCTGGAGGGATAATTGGTACAACCCCGAATCTGGCAGTAGGATCAGCAATGTAGTCCACACCCTCAACTATCCTTGAGCTTTGATCAATAGCAGATGGAGTAGTGAATGCCTTTTCTTTTGTCCTTTTGGCTTGTTCCACTTTCCTTTGTTGAATTATCTTGCTCCTCATGATCTTTAAAAGCTCTGCAGCAATTGTTACTTCCTCTACAGATGTTTCAACAACTGGAGTGGAAGTAGGAACTATAAGTGTGTCTGCAGTAGGAACAGTTGTGGATGTTGCTTCAGGTGTAGTAATTGCAAGAGGGATGGTTGTTATAATATTTGATTCAGTAAATTTTGCAGTTGGAGTTTCTCCAGTAGGAATAGACAGTGAAAAGTCTTCAGTAGAAAGACTCTCCAGGACTGCAGTAGAAACTGGTTCAGAAGCAATAGAATGAATAGCAGTAGAAACCACCTCAGTATTAACTGGAGCTTCAGTAGAAATGGAAGCTTCAGTAGAAACAATGATATCTTCAGTATTAACCACTTCCTGCTCCCCCTCAATCTTTTCAATCTTCTGCTCCCCCTCAACATCTTCATTAATTTTCTCCTCAACCTCAACCTCCATTTTAGAATGATCCAGACTAACTACTTCAACATCAATTTCCAAGTCAACATTAGTAGTTGCAGTAATTACAGTCTCATCACTCTTTCTTTCTTCCTCCCCCTTTTCCTTCTCAACCTCATTGCCTTCCTCCTTTGACAAAACAACATCAGCCTCAGTCTTCTCCCCCCTTTTTGTCAAAATCAGGAGCATCATCTGAGGAGCTAGATGAGCTAGAATGAATAGGAGAGGTACCAATGCTTCTTCTTTCAGGCCTTTGTTGTTGTAGTTGAGCTGTCAACTTCTCTTGTTGTTCCACCAACTTAAGAACTAGTTGTGTCAAAATGGCAAGTTCCCCCCCCCCCCCCTTGTTTATCCGCTTTAATTATGAAGGTTTGGCACATTTCCAGCAATTCAATATTAGAGTAGTTATATCTATCCTCACTCCTTGCCTGTTGAGTACCAACAGGTGGTGGATCATAGTAAGTAGAGGGACCCTTCTGCCCAGCAGAAGCTGTTCCCTCCCCTAAGGTTTCTTGACACTTGGGACCACTTTCTAATGATGACTCAAAAGAAGCATCATCAGGTAGTGTTGCCGTGAGTTGGGTCTTAGCTCCTGTCAAACTGCCATGTGCTCCACTAGGTGAAGCATCAGTAGTTTGAGCCCTTCCCACATGTTCATCCCTCTCCGTATAGACCACCTCATGGAGCTTGGGAAAAAGCTCATTGTTTTCCCATTGAAAATCCTCACCTGAAGATTGTTCAGGTAAGGTAGTGAAAGGAATTTGAGCAGGGGTAGGTTTAGGCTTAAGAGAATGAGGAACTCTCTTTGCCTTTCTTGAAAAAGTAGCAACTAATGGAGGGGTTTGAAGAGGTGTAAAAGCAGATGAGATTATTCGGTCTGTCACAATAGGGGTGACATCTGGTTCAGCAGAAACTGGAGGGGTACTTGCAGTAGAAACTGTAGAAAGACCCTCAGTAGAAACAGGTGCAGTACTTCCAGTTGAAACTGTAGAAGTATTTGCAGCAGAAATAGGGACAGATGGGGGTTGAGACAGAGGTAGAGTAACTTGTCCCTCATCTGTAGAGGATGTTACCACCACCATTTTAGAGAAAAATAGGGTTATGGTTTGAAAATCCTTTGTTTTTCCTTCTCATGTTAGCAAAAAATTTCTTACCATGAGATATGGCAAGGAAAACAGTTTGGGATCTTGAAAGATCCATTATTTCACAGTTTAAAACATGTTGAAGAAATCTTGGGTATATCAAAAACTTTTGATCAGGATGTCCCAAGTTCCATATCATCTTAATTTTGAAAAATTGAAGGTCTGGTTTGTAGCAAGGCATACCATGGCTGTTGCCAAAGAATAACTTGCTTCATTCCAGCCTGTCCTCTTTTTTGAAATGCACTGTTGTAAAGTGTGCATGAAAAACTTCCATTGAGGGGACAACTTGGCTTTTAGAAAAGTTGTTGTATTTAGAGTTCCCTCATACGCCATTCTTTGAAAATTGACAAACAGAGTTTGATTAGGCAAAGAAGATATACCTTCTGCATCAATCAGTTGAAGATGGGTACGCAGTGTTGCCTCTGAAACTGTGAGTTTGGTGCCATCTATTTTTGCATTGATGACTGGCACTTCTTGTTCTAAGGATATGACAGCAGTTTCCCAGAATTCCCTAATGTGTTCTTCATGTAATTCAAGGCTTACAGTCAAAGCAAAGTTTATTTGAGAATTTTTCAAGAAGTCAATTATTTGATGAAAATCTTGGTTCTCTTTGTTCTTGAATAGATATGCAACCATGTTGTGGCTATCAGCAAATTGTAACTCAGCCATTGTTGTTGTGAGTGAAAAAGTTGTGAAGAAAATTGATTTTCAGTTGCAACTATGTTTGAAGAAAATTCGGGTTCAATTGATTCGAGAAATTTTAATTAATTGAAAGATTAAATTAAAACCATTTTTATATGCTTAATTTTGTAACAACTTGGGCCTGTTGGATTGGACGTGCGTCGTAGTTTAAAATGTAGGTCCAATCGTTAACTGCCACGTGTTAAAAGCTAGTTGCAACTTGAGGTTTGACTTGTCAACGCAGTATTAACAGAGTAATCTTATTAATTAAGTAATCCTCTGCAGTACTAATCGTTGCAGTATTAACACAATTGGTCGTAGTAATTAGGAAAGCACAGTAGTAATGACCAACCTGACCGTATTAACTGAACTTGCAGTAGTAATGTGAATTACGTGCAATATTAATCAGTTAGGCCGTAGTAATGACTTTACTAGCAGTATTAACCATTCAAGCAGTATTAACAAAACCACTGACAGTATCAATGAAACTTGCAGTAGTAATGAAAATACTTTCCTTACTAATAATACTTATCCAAAGGTGTTTCTACTGTTACTTTTGCAGTAGTAACATAGTACAATACTAAAGAGTAGAGCACTTATTTCAAGAGAACGTTACTACTGCTTTCTCGATGGGACATTTATTGAGATTTTAAGGGACCAATTTATACAGTTTAATCCATGTTGATCATGCCAATACGAGTAATCAAGAATGTAGATCTTCCCACATCAAAAGTTTTTGTGAGGAGATCAGCAAACTGATTATCAGTATGGACTTTTAAAACATGAATTAATTTCTTTTCATTACAACCCCTTATAAAATGGTATCGAATCTCAATGTGCTTGGTCTTGGAATGCTTCACAGGATTGTTGATGATGCTTATAGTGCTCTTGTTGTCTATGTAGATTGTAGTGTTGATGAATGCATACCCATAGTCCATCATCTGATTTTGTATCCACAATACTTGAGCACAGCAACTTGAAACAACTATATACTCAGTTTCTGTTGAAAAAGTTGACACAGTTGTCTGCTTCTTGCACTGCCATGACACCAGTCTTGACCCTAGAAATTGACAACCTCCTGAAGTAGATTTCCTGTCTAAACTTTCACCACCATAATCACTGTCAGTATAAGCAATTAATTCAAAAGGAGAGTCTTTGGGATACCATAAACCTAAGGTAGGTTTGCCTTTCAGATATCTGAATATTCTCTTGACTGCATGAAGATGTGACATCTTTGGATTGGTTTGATATTTTGCACAGACACACACTCCAAACATGATGTCAGGTCTTGAAGCTGTGAGATACATGAGGGAACCAATCATGGATCTGTAGTTACGAATTTCTACATCCTCCCCCTCAAGATCTGCAGTCAACTGTTTGTGAGTCTCCACAGGAGTGCTTGCAATCTTTACCTCCAAGAAACCAAATTTGGTTAGAATGGTCCTTCACATACTAGGACTGACTGATGAATAACCCTTCAGGCTTCTGTTTGACTTGTAGACCCATAAAGAAAGTTAATTCACCCATTAAACTCATTTTGAACTTGGTATGCATCAGTTGTTCAAACTCCCTGCACAGAGCATCTTTGGTGGAGCCAAAGATGATGTCATCCACATAGATTTGGACAAGTAGGATGTCTGAATGAGACTTTTTGATGAAAAGTGTCTTGTCTATTGTACCTCTTTGGAAATTGTTCTTGAGTAGATAATCAGAGAGAGTTTCATACCATGCTCTTGGTGCTTGATGAAGCCCATAAAGAGCTTTGTCCAATTTGTACACCAAGTGAGGATGTTGAGGGTCCTCAAAGCCTGGTGGTTGTCTCACATCAACTTCCTTCTCTATCACTCCATATAGAAAAGCACTCTTCACATCCATTTGAAACACCTTGAAGGCCATGAAAGATGCATAAGCAAGGAAGAGTCTGATGGCTTCCATCCTTGCTACTAGTGCAAAAACATCTTCATAGTCAATCCCTTCCTCTTGAGTGTAGCCTTGAGCTACTAGTCTAGCCTTGTTCTTGATCACTATTCCTCTTTAATCTTTCTTGTTCCTGAAGATCCATTTTTTGCCAATTACCTTCTTCCCTCCTGGTAACTGAACCAACTTTCCATACATCTTGGATCTTGAACTGAAAAAGTTCCTCGTGCATAGCTTCAATCCAGTTTGGATCTAGAAGAGCTTCTTGTATTCTCTTGTGTTCAAGCAGTGAGAGAAAACAAGCATATAAACAAGTGTTTATGTCCATGTTTGGTTCCTTCTGTTGCCTTATTTGGCTTCTTGTTTGCATTTGAATTTCATAATCACCAAACATTTGAGTAATAGGATGGTTCTTATGAATTCTGGATGTAGGAACCTTTTCCACTCTAACTGAAGTTTCCAAGTTTGGGTCATTAAGATCTGGTTGTGTAGTTTCAAAAGTTGGAGGACCATAACTCTTGGGAGTGAAAACTTCCTCATCTTCAGCTTCATCAACTACCATTTGTTCAACTCCATTTTCATCATCTTCTACCAGGTGGGGGACACCATTTGATCTATGAACTGGTTCTGTGGCAGAGACTGGAGTTTATGGGTTAGGTGAGCTGCCTTCCTCATCAGTAAATTGGCTTCTATCATTGGGTACTTTTGGTAGAGCTTCCTCTTCAATCACCTTTTCAATAGTATCATAAACTAGGAGAGGATCTTCTTGAGAGACAGGAAGATAGACATACTCCATCACATCCAATCTTTCAGTACCAATGACTTGGGGTGTAGTAGTAGGAACAGATGCAGTAGAAAGTGGTGCAGTATTAACAGAAGTAGTAGGAACAGATGTTGATTGTTCGAAGTCAAAGTTGAAGTCCAAAGATTTGGTTAAAGCATTAATGTCAAACAACCATGTTGGTCCTTGGCCCTTGGTGTTTGGAGTGCTTTCATTGAAGGATACATTGACACTTTCTTCAATTATACTTGTCCTATGATTGTAAACTCGATAGGCTTTGCTCTGTGATGAATACCCAACAAAATAACCAACATCTGCCTTGCTCTCAAACTTTCCAAGATGGTCCTTTGAGTTGAGAACTGTACAAGGACATCCAAATGCTCTTAAGAAACTAATTAGGGGTTGTCTCTTATGTAGGAGCTCATAAGGAGTCTTGTTGTGGGACTTCACCAATAGGACTCTATTCTGCACATAGCAAGCAGTATTAACTGCTTCTGCCCAAAAGAAGATAGGTAAATTGGAGTCTGCTAACATACTTCTTGCAGCTTCAATGAGAGTCCTATTTCTTCGTTCTGCCACTCCATTTTGTTGTGGAGTTCTTGCTGCACTAAATTTTCTTTCAATCCCCTTCTTCTCACAAAATTCATTCATCACTTGATTCTTGAACTCTGTCCCATTGTCACATCTGATCTTCTTCACCTTCAGATTGATTTGATGTTCCACTTTGGTGATGAATGAGATGAGTAGTTGACTAGTCTCATCTTTAGTAGCAAGGTAGTACACCCATGTATACCTTGTATAATCATCAGTAATGACAAGGCAATATGACTTTTTGGCTATACTCTTTACATTAGTGGGTCCAAGTAGATCCATATGAAGCAGATGTAAAGGAGTATTAATGGTGTTGACTTCCTTTGTCTTGTGAGAAGACTTGTGTTGTTTTCCCTTCAAACATGCAACACAATTATCTTCAAGGGAGAATTGCTTGTTAGGAAGGCCTTTGACTAGATTTGATTTCACTAACTCATTGATGTTCTTGAGGTTCATGTGACACATTCTCCTGTGCGATAGTGTAGATTCATCAAGTGTTGCTTTAGAGACAATACAAGCTGCTTCTCTAGTTGGGTGGACCTTGGACAAATCAAAACAGTAAACATTATCTTTCCTTGGTGTTCTGAGCAGAACCTTACTCTCATCAATGACATACCCAGGCTCCATTATCAAACATTCAGTCTCAGTGAAAATTGTAGTATTCTTTTGGTCACACACTTGTGGCACACTCAGCAGATTGTATTGCAGCTGTTGCATATAGATGACATCCTTGAAGCTAATTCTTCCATTGCTAACAGTTCCCTTTCCAGTGATTCTTCCTCCTTTTGGATTTCCACCAAAGGCAACATAACCTCCATTAAAGTTCTCAAAGTTTTGGAGACAGGAGATGTTGCATGTCATGTGCCTGGAACAACCACTATCTACATGTCAACTGCTCTCTTCACCTTTTGTTGGCTGTTCCTGCACATAAACAAAGGAATTAGTTCCTGGTGGGAACCCAAGCCAAAGTTGACTTCGGTTTGCCCATCTCATCAAAGTAACTCACCTTCCTTTGGATAAGGTTTGAAAAATCAAGTGGAATAGGTGGTTGAGTCACTTTGATCTTTGGTTGCCATACCTGTTTAGTTGTTTTACTTTTTGAAACATGTGCAGTATTAACAATCTTTGGTTTAGCAGTAGAAATAGATATTGTTTTAACAAAATTTCGTTTTGCAGTATTAACACTTGCAGTAGTAACAAGATTACGTTTTGCAGTATTAACACTTGCAGTAGTAACAAGATTACGTTTTGCAGTATTAACACTTGCAATATTAATACCATTACGTTTTGTAGTATTAACACTTGAAGTATTAATACCATTATGTTTTGCAGTATTCACACTTGCAGTATTAATACTATTACATTTTACAGTATTAACATGCGCAGTATTAACAAAGTTTTGTTTAGCAGTATTAACTCTATTTCTACTGTTATGAAAAGAATTTGAATTTTTGTTAACACTCTTTCTACCCGATCCCGTATTAACAGAGTTATTCTTTAAAGTATTAACTCTATTTCTACTGTTTAGGTTAGATTTTCTTTCAACTATAGGTATGGTTTGTGAAGCAGATTTTTGTTGATTTTTATATGTTTCAAACCTGTTATTATACCCGAACCCCCTGTGTTGCTTTTGAAGCATTTTCTCTTGATTTTCAGGGTTATAAAAACAAATTTTAGCATAATGATTTGCTTTTCCACAGATAAAACACACTTTCGCAGGTCTTTTAGGAATTTGTCCTTTTTGCATTTTTAACTGGTTCCTATTTCTTTGATTTCCTCGTGTATCTATGTGAACCCAAGACTTTTCTTTTTCCTTAGGACCTTTTGTGTTCTGACAGCAGTTACATTCACACTTAGTTGTTTTCGTTGACTGTTTAGTGGGCACCAAGGACACCAGACTTTGTGAATTTTGTTGAGTAACTCCTTCAATTGTGATCAAGTGATTTTCTAAAGGAATGTCCTTGTTTTTCACAATATTCAGTTTACTCTCTTCAACTAAGTCCTCAATCAGAACTTCTTCATAGTTGATTGGATCAACTTTGAATGATTCTGTTGGAGGTGTCTGTGAAATTGGGATTCTAGGTTCCTCTAATGATGGAGGAATGTAATTTTGATTAAATGGTGGGGCTACTTCATTATAACCTATTCCTGCTTTTAACTTTCCATGTATCTGTTGTTGAATAAGGTTATTTACAGATTTTGAAGCAAATTCTAGTTTCCCTGCATTTAATTCAACCTTATCTTTTTCCTCAGTTATTCTTTTGATTTCTTCTCTAGCATCCTGAAGCTTAACTAACAAATCATCTCTCTGCCATTCAACAAACTTAATCTTTTCTTGATAACTTAATTCGTTAACTTTATAATATTTAATTTGATTTTCTAGATTTTCTATACCCCTAGCAGCTGATTCTTTGTTCTTCTAATGATTTAATGTGACAACCGTCACATTTCAGGTGATCTTTACGTGCTATGTCTCTCGTTTTATCTTTGGTGCCTTTGAATTGAACATTACCGGAATTGCGCAAATGTCGGAATCACAACCGGAGCCAACTTACATAAGTCCTAATGCCAAGAAAACACCTAATGAACTTTCCTAAGTTCATAATGTAACATACCTTAAAACTTTAGTTAACGAAAAGGTCCAACGAAACAACTTTACAAAAACAGCAAAAATCCAAAAAAAAATAATTTCAGAAATGGTCCAGAACGGCGCACAGTGACCTTGTGCGCCGTCCTGGAGGACGGTTTCTGTAATAAAATTCAAATTTTTGCATGCCTCGATTTTCCAACAAAAACACCCACTCAAACTCGGGCATAGACCATTATTTACTGCATTTGGCAGTACCAATACAACACTTAATTGCTTTTCTTTATTTTCTTTCATTTCTCTTTTCCTAATTCATTTTTACAAAACTTTAAACACAAAACACACACTTTCTCTCTAAAACCCTCTCAAGAACACACCAACTCCAGAATATTTGACCACCAAACACCAATTTCTATCCATTGAAATCGCCCAAATCATCCAAAGAAGCAAAAGGAACCAAGAAATTTCGGTAAAGGACCATTTTTGTAAAGATTTTCGGAGCTCAAACATCACCAAATCATCATCCAAGCTAATCTCTTCGGTAGAAACCTTTCTCTTTTCATTTTATACTGATTTTATTACTTGCATGGATGATCTATGGACCCAAAATGAGTTTTTACAAATATTTATAACGTTTTATGTACAAAAACGATTTTTGACCGAAATGTTACTTAGATCTATGTTTTTATGGATGAAAACGCTTTAGAAACTGTTGAAATGACATTTTATTAAGTTTAGACCTAATGCATGTCGAAATCCGTGGCTAAAATAATCGTTTTGATCGAAAAATCCCGAAAACACGACCCGTGCGCCGTCCCTGTGACCAGGACGACGCAGCGGGGTTGAAATATGGCTCTGTGCGCCGTCCTAGAGGTCACAACGGCGCACAGGCCTGACTGGTTTTTCCCGATTGCTTTACTTCGACGTTTTAGACGTGTTTGACTTGCTGACTTTTTGTAAAACATCATTTTGGGACTGAGTTTGGAAAAATAATATACATTGGTGTCTTGTAATGAACTTTTGGAACTTAAATGGACTTGTTTGGACATAATATAGTGTTGTATGTATTTTTGTGAGCGGAATTGGTAGGTACATTTTTGGATATGAAATTTGGGCACGGAAGCGCTGCCCAAATTTCCTTAGAAAAATGTAAACCACTTCAGCAAGCGAAAACACTTATGACCTAACAATAATAAACGTTAAAATGGGACTTTTGGACAAAAACGTAACTTTCACCGTGTTGGGACTATTTTGATTAAACTTAACCTTGACACTTAAAGTTTAATTAAAAACTTGATTATATTATCTTAAGTACAATAACATAATAAGTTAATAATAAACGGACTATCTTGGTATTATTAGGCGACCCGTGATTCCCGATTCCCGCTCCGGCCGATTTCCGAGCTCCTTGTCTTCGCAAACCGTGAGTTACACCCCTCCTTACTTTCACATTTTAAGTACTCTTTTTGGGGGAAATATGAGATCAAATTCTTTTGTGAACAATATCTTTATGTGAAACTGTTTTACGTGCTTGAATCTATGTACAACGTGTGGTGATCTATTTTTGGAAACTTTTGAACTATTGAACTACCTTTCTATTTTTGGAAACTTTTGAACTAATTGAGCTACCTTTCTATTTTGGAAACTTTTGAACTAATTGAGCTACCTTTCTATTTTTGGAAACTTTTGAACTAATTGAGCTACCTTTCTATTTTTGGAAACTTTTGAACTAATTGAGCTACCTTTCTATTTTTGGAAACTTTTGAACTAATTGAGCTACCTTTCTATTTTTGGAAACTTTTGAACTAATTGAGCTACCTTTCTATTTTTGGAAACTTTTGAACTAATTGAGCTACCTTTCTATTTTTCGGAAACTTATTGAACTTGCAACTCTTTGAACTCTTGGAACTTGAGAACTTTTGAACTATTTTAGAACTTGCAAACTAATATGCGTAGACAATATCTTTATTCGGATTGGCTTACTTTAGACTCCCTAGGTTTGCCTCTTTGGATATTTGATTAGACAATGATAGCTTGGTTGTATTTTGGAGCAAAACCCTAGGTGAGGATATAAGCGGCAAACTGAGCCCGAGGTACCCCGATCCAATCTAAGTCTTAGAGCATATCGGTCCGATTTCTCATCGCCTTTAACTTCCCCTGTCCTCTCCTAACATTCTCATGTGTTCCCTTCTCACGCATGAAAAGTGTTCATCTGATGAGACTCTCGTCATCCCTCTAGACAAGGTCGAAGCTGGTGCCAAACCCAATTTCCTTGGCGAACCGCTTAAGTTGTTGACTCCAAGGCCAAACAACCTAGACGGAACCCTGTTCTCATCTCTGAGTTCGGTGGAACCTCCGACGTAGCCCCACAACCGCGTGAAGACGCAGGGACCGAAATTCGTCAGGAGAATCCACCGTGATCCGACGGCACTTCTTCCCCATGAGACGAACTAAATTTCGGGACGAAATTCCTTTCAACCTGGGGAGAATGTGACAACCGTCAAATTTCAGGTGATCTTTACGTGCTATGTCTCTCGTTTTATCTTTGGTGCCTTTGAATTGAACATTACCGGAATTGCGCAAATGTCGGAATCACAACCGGAGCCAACTTACATAAGTCCTAATGCCAAGAAAACACTTAATGAACTTTCCTAAGTTCATAATGTAACATACCTTAAAACTTTAGTTAACGAAAAGGTCCAACGAAACAACTTTACAAAAACAGCAAAAATCCAAAAAAAAAATAATTTCAGAAATGGTCCAGAACGGCGCACAGTGACCTTGTGCGCCGTCCTGGAGGACGGTTTCTGTAATAAAATTCAAATTTTTGCATGCCTCGATTTTCCAACAAAAACACCCAATCAAACTGGAACATAGACCATTATTTACTGCATTTGGCAGTACTAATACAACACTTAATTGCTTTTCTTTATTTTCTTTCATTTCTCTTTTCCTAATTCATTTTTACAAAACTTTAAACACAAAACACACACTTTCTCTCTAAAACCCTCTCAAGAACACACCAACTCCAGAATATTTGACCACCAAACACCAATTTCTATCCATTGAAATCGCCCAAATCATCCAAAGAAGCAAAAGGAACCAAGAAATTTCGGTAAAGGACCATTTTTGTAAAGATTTTCGGAGCTCAAACATCACCAAATCATCATCCAAGCTAATCTCTTCGGTAGAAACCTTTCTCTTTTCATTTTATACTGATTTTATTACTTGCATGGATGATCTATGGACCCAAAATGAGTTTTTACAAAGATTTATAACGTTTTATGTACAAAAACGATTTTTGACCGAAATGTTACTTAGATCTATGTTTTATGGATGAAAACGCTTTAGAAACTGTTGAAATGACATTTTATTAAGTTTAGACCTAATGCATGTCGAAATCCGTGGCTAAAATAATCGTTTTGATCGAAAAATCCCGAAAACACGACCCGTGCGCCGTCCCTGTGACCAGGACGACGCAGCGGGGTTGAAATATGGCTCTGTGCGCCGTCCTAGAGGTCACAACGGCGCACAGGCCTGACTGGTTTTTCCCGATTGCTTTACTTCGACGTTTTAGACGTGTTTGACTTGCTGACTTTTTGTAAAACATCATTTTGGGACTGAGTTTGGAAAAATAATATACATTGGTGTCTTGTAATGAACTTTTGGAACTTAAATGGACTTGTTTGGACATAATATAGTGTTGTATGTATTTTTGTGAGCGGAATTGGTAGGTACATTTTTGGATATGAAATTTGGGCGCGGAAGCGCTGCCCAAATTTCCTTAGAAAAATGTAAACCACTTCAGCGAGCGAAAACACTTATGACCTAACAATAATAAACGTTAAAATGGGACTTTTGGACAAAAACGTAACTTTCACCGTGTTTGGACTATTTTGATTAAACTTAACCTTGACACTTAAAGTTTAATTAAAAACTTGATTATATTATCTTAAGTACAATAACATAATAAGTTAATAATAAACGGACTATCTTGGTATTATTGGGCGACCCGTGATTCCCGATTCCCGCTACGGCCGATTTCCGAGCTCCTTGTCTTCGCAAACCGTGAGTTACACCCCTCCTTACTTTCACATTTTAAGTACTCTTTTTGGGGGAAACATGAGATCAAATTCTTTTGTGAACAATATCTTTATGTGAAACTGTTTTACGTGCTTGAATCTATGTACAACGTGTGGTGATCTATTTTTGGAAACTTTTGAACTAATTGAGCTACCTTTCTATTTTTGGAAACTTTTGAACTAATTGAGCTACCTTTCTATTTTTGGAAACTTTTGAACTAATTGAGCTACCTTTCTATTTTTGGAAACTTTTGAACTAATTGAGCTACCTTTCTATTTTTCGGAAACTTATTGAACTTGCAACTCTTTGAACTCTTGGAACTTGAGAACTTTTGAACTATTTTAGAACTTGCAAACTAATATGCGTAGACAATATCTTTATTCGGATTGGCTTACTTTAGACTCCCTAGGTTTGCCTCTTTGGATATTTGATTAGACAATGATAGCTTGGTTGTATTTTGGAGCAAAACCCTAGGTGAGGATATAAGCGCCGTAAGTACAAACAAACAATTTTAGAACGGAACGAACTAAATGCCCCGCAACTTTTCTTGGAACAGGACTCTACACACTATTAACAATAGCCGTTAGCAAATTATGGGTATCGATACTTTGGAGCGGTCAGTCCTTACTTTAGGGTAGCAACCTGGGTACATATTGCTAAGTTCTCGCGAACTCGAACTCTAGACTGGAACTAGGGGCTGGAACTTGACCAGAATCGGATTAGTGTGCAAAACTAAATCTTACGATTATATTAAGCTTAGTGGTTGGTACAACTCGAGGATCATAGGTCTTTATTTACGCATATGCTTATTTACTGTCTTACATATGTGGATTAATCCACCGTTAAGGTAATGACTACGAACTTTTTCCGCTTGCTACGCGACTTCACTTGAACTTATTTTGAACTCCCTTTGAACTTATTTTGAACTTATGTGAGCTCGAACTTATTAAGCACTTGAACTTATCTTGAACTTTGAACTATTCTTGAATTTTAAGCACTTGAACTTATTTGAACTTCTTTGACTTCGAACGAATCTTGAATTTTCATGAACTTTGAACTTGTCTCGAACTCTTGCGAACTTTTAATTGAAACCTTTATTCAACTTATAAACTGTAACTCACTCACTACGTTTTCATAGTTGACGCTTTATCTCATGTTTCAGGAACTAAGCGTAAGTTATGAAGTGCATTGCTCGGGCGGGTCAAGCCAATTATGTGAAGTGTACCTCGGGAAGAAGACCTTATTTTGGGAATTTTTATTTAAAAACATTTTATTATGTATTATGGTCTTAATTTCGAATCTTGGTTGTAACTTTGACTTTTGTACTTTTCAACTTAAATCTAATGACTTGAACCGTTGATTTTAGTGTAACCCGTGAAATGATTCTTTGCTCTTCACATTCCGTGTTTCCGCTTTAGCGGGGTGTGACAGACTTGGTATCAGAGCACGGGCTATAGTGAAAACGGTTTTAAAAATTTTCAAAAAGTTTTCGAAACCAAAACTATAACCAAGGCTTTTCAGAAAATTCATTTCGGGTTCAAACTTTAGAACATTACTTTCCGCAATTGCATGATTATCCTTTTCAACTATGCGTGACTTGATCAACCATGCATAGTTCAAAATGAATTATGCAAGAACGGAAAGTGAATGGCTATCGTTAACGGTTCTGAGTCGGAAAAAAAATTCCTGGTCCTTCCAATTCCCGACACTCACATAACTGACCCGTGCATGCATTTTACTTACGTTTTTCCTATTCTTAGTTTCCCCCGTACTTATGTAACTCTCTATTCGCAGATACGCCATGTCTCAGTCATCGCGCTCCCGATCCCAGACTCGATCACTTCCACGAGCCGCCTCCCCCTCTCACGAACCCTCTGAGGGCCACACGGCCTCCGAGAGTCAGCGTCATCAGACGACTGACCCGACGGAAGACACCTCCCGGACCATCAGCAGCAGTAATGGGTCCAGTCCAAGGACGGTACTCCCACCTCCTAGGCTGGTGCCCGTTGCCGCACCACCACCGCCCCGAGGACCCAACGCTAGAGCACCTATGCATCAGCAGTCGGGCCCGTACCGACCCGCACCTCCCCAGTCTTTCTTGGATCCCTACGATCCCGCCCTGCGTACTTCGATATCGGAACGCTACGCGTGGGATCGTCAGTTCATCGAGGAAAGAAGACGTGCCCAGGAGGCCGGACCCTCCCGACCCATGATGCCACCTACTCACCAGCCTCTTCCACCAGACGTATTCCTCAACCTGCACCGTCAGGTCCGGGGACTCGCGGAGGAAACCCAGGAGCAGGGTCTCCTTCTCTTCGAAGTCTCCGATGCCGCCAATAAGTTGGCACAACAGTCCCGGCGGATCATCGCAACGGCTCAGGCCACCGCCCGGACAGTGCAGTGCCTCACCAGAGCCTGCTTGGTCATGGGAGCACTTATCGTAGCCATTGCCGCCATGATGTTCTTTGAAGAGCGTTATTAGGCATACTTTCTTTTATTTGTATTGTACCGGCTTTGTCGTAATTTTTCCATTGTACACGACTTAAGCCATTATCTATTTTTTCGCTATGTATTGTACCTGTATTTCTTTTAGTATTTTGCTTTATGTACTAAAACCTCCTATTATTAATGAAAACTTCTATCTTCTATTCAATTATACTTGTCTTGTCACGTGAACCTTTCTCTATTGTCAAACATTATTACTAATTCTTGAATCATCATCGTGCGTATACTGTTACCTTGCTTGTACACTCATTTACTAACTATCGTTATCATACTTGTACTAATTGTCCACTCTCATTACTCTCGTGTACTCGATAATTGTTAACTCTGAGTTGAATTCTAGTAGTAATTTCCAATTTGTGCGTTCTAAACTAGTTTCATCTTTCCCTGTTAGAACCATGCCTCCCAAGAGAAGCCGCGCTGATCGCATAGCCGAACAGATCGTTGTGCAATTCCAAGCGGTACTTCCAAGCGTGATCGCCCAGATCGTCGCTGGAATCAACCAAGGGATCTTCGGAATCAACGAACCCCTTCTCCCTCTTGTACCAATTAGGCAGGACGAGGACGAGGATTTTGGAACCAACTGCCTACCTCCCCCTCCAGCCCTCTTCCAACGAAGAGAGAGTAAGAGAAGGAAGATTCACCACCAAACCTCATGGACCAGCAACAACCAGGAAACCCCAACCGTACCTCGAACCTACTCTGGACCGCACCCCCAGTGCAACAGGTGCCACTTCCATCATGCTCGAAGATGCCCGGTATGCCGATTTTGCAACGCAGTTGGGCATTACCCCTGGTGCTGTCCAGAAAATTCAAACAGAAAACTGCTATGCCTCGAATGTGGGAGCGACCAGCACCTCCGTGGGGATTGTCTCCTAGAACATACCACAGAAACCCTCAGTGCTCTCGCAATCACGGCCAAGGAAAACCCTCAGGACCCCAATGCAGCTACTGGTACGTTCCCTGTCAAATAACCATTTTCTTCCGTACTATTTGATCCAAGAACTGAAAGGAACTTTGCCTCCTTGGAAATTAGACCCCTCATCAGCTTAGGACCTAAAGCTTTGCGGATAGCTTTCCATCGATTATGCCAATGTCCAATAGTCGAAGCTACGAATGCAAACTTAGGATTTACGACACCTCATTGGCCTAGAACCTTTTCCCATCAACCTAATCCCTATCGAACCATCAAGCTTTGACGCTATCGTTGGGATGGACCAGTCACCCCATTCTTTTTGAGCCAAGATCGTCCGTTCCGACGAACTCACCCGTATCCTTACCCATACAGTGAAACTTCCGTCGTTCAGGAGGACAAACCTGAATGACAACTTCGCAGCGTGTATCCCTCGATTGTGCACCAGTATCTCGAGAAGGACTACGACGCACTCTCCGCTCACAGCGTCAAACGTAAATCTAAGGAAAGCTGAGTCCAAGACCTTCCCGTGGTCAAGGACCATCCAAAGCCTTCCTGAGAATTTGCTTGGACTACCGCCAAGTCGGCAAGTGGAAATTCCGAACAAACCTCGTTCCTGACGCAGCACCAGTAGCCAAGACTCCCGACCATCTAGCACCACCCGAGATGCTAAGGCGGCCAAAGCTGCTGTAGGAACTTCCCGATCCTTGTCCTAACACCCAAACCCAACTCCATGGGAAGCCCTAAATTCCCTAACAAAAGACAGACGGACCCTCCCGTGTGTACGTTGAGCATCATGAACTCATCAAGCAAACCGTCAAGAACTGATGACCATTCCCGAGGATCGACAACCTATCCGAGTAGTTGCAGGATGCAGCTTACCCCTCAAAAGTCGACCCCCGCTTGGGTTATCACCAGGTTCGTGACATTATACCCGTCACTACCAAAAACCGCATCCCCAAACTCGATGCAAGCAATCCAAGCTTTTCCCTCTGACAGTAGGCCTAACCAGTACACTGCCGATATTCATGGACTTAATAAACAAAGTGTGTAGGCCGTACTTAGACGATTAATTACTACACTCATTGTCAACACTCCCACCTGCTCAAGGAAGATCCTGTGAGCATCCCAAGCTCACTTTAGAACTCTCCCGAGACCAGGGGTTGTACGCCAAATCCCCAAAGTGCAAATTCTGACCCAGAGAAAATAATATTTCCCCAATTCCATAGCCAACCATGAAGGAACTCGAACTCAGGCTAAACGTCACCCGTTACGCCAAGCTTCAAGCATGAGTTCGGAGGTCCGAAGGTATTCGTAAACCCGCTTCCCTTTGGTCAAAGCTCACCTATGTCAACGGCTTCCATGCCAGCACTAAGTGCGCACCCTTCAATCTCTATTTGGACACAAGTGACGAACACCGCCCTATTGACTAGAAGCTGACGGTCGACAACTTGCAAGGTCCTACGTCTACCCCTAACCGTGGAAGACTGGAAGCATTCCGTACCCGGCCAAGGAGCTGCGTAACCAACCAGAAGAAAAACCTCGATTCCTAGTATGGCAATAGAGTACCTCCCAAGATATCGCCATGGAAGGGGATAGTCTGCTTCTGGAAACGCGGCAAACTGAGCCCGAGGTACCCCGATCCAATCTAAGTCTTAGAGCATATCGGTCCGATTTCTCATCGCCTTTAACTTCCCCTGTCCTCTCCTAACATTCTCATGTGTTCCCTTCTCACGCATGAAAAGTGTTCATCTGATGAGACTCTCGTCATCCCTCTAGACAAGGTCGAAGCTGGTGCCAAACCCAATTTCCTTGGCGAACCGCTTAAGTTGTTGACTCCAAGGCCAAACAACCTAGACGGAACCCTGTTCTCAT
This sequence comes from Senecio squalidus, assembly GCA_910822075.1. Taxonomy (NCBI): domain Eukaryota; kingdom Viridiplantae; phylum Streptophyta; class Magnoliopsida; order Asterales; family Asteraceae; genus Senecio; species Senecio squalidus. The sequence continues at coordinate 9,372,589 of CAJVGC010000060.1, read as the reverse complement.
CTCTGAGTTCGGTGGAACCTCCGACGTAGCCCCACAACCGCGTGAAGACGCAGGGACCGAAATTCGTCAGGAGAATCCACCGTGATCCGACGGCACTTCTTCCCCATGAGACGAACTAAATTTCGGGACGAAATTCCTTTCAACCCGGGGAGAATGTGACAACCGTCAAATTTCAGGTGATCTTTACGTGCTATGTCTCTCGTTTTATCTTTGGTGCCTTTGAATTGAACATTACCGGAATTGCGCAAATGTCGGAATCACAACCGGAGCCAACTTACATAAGTCCTAATGCCAAGAAAACACCTAATGAACTTTCCTAAGTTCATAATGTAACATACCTTAAAACTTTAGTTAACGAAAAGGTCCAACGAAACAACTTTACAAAAACAGCAAAAATCCAAAAAAAAATAATTTCAGAAATGGTCCAGAACGGCGCACAGTGACCTTGTGCGCCGTCCTGGAGGACGGTTTCTGTAATAAATTCAAATTTTTGCATGCCTCGATTTTCCAACAAAAACACCCAATCAAACTGGAACATAGACCATTATTTACTGCATTTGGCAGTACTAATACAACACTTAATTGCTTTTCTTTATTTTCTTTCATTTCTCTTTTCCTAATTCATTTTTACAAAACTTTAAACACAAAACACACACTTTCTCTCTAAAACCCTCTCAAGAACACACCAACTCCAGAATATTTGACCACCAAACACCAATTTCTATCCATTGAAATCGCCCAAATCATCCAAAGAAGCAAAAGGAACCAAGAAATTTCGGTAAAGGACCATTTTTGTAAAGATTTTCGGAGCTCAAACATCACCAAATCATCATCCAAGCTAATCTCTTCGGTAGAAACCTTTCTCTTTTCATTTTATACTGATTTTATTACTTGCATGGATGATCTATGGACCCAAAATGAGTTTTTACAAAGATTTATAACGTTTTATGTACAAAAACGATTTTTGACCGAAATGTTACTTAGATCTATGTTTTTATGGATGAAAACGCTTTAGAAACTGTTGAAATGACATTTTATTAAGTTTAGACCTAATGCATGTCGAAATCCGTGACTAAAATAATCGTTTTGATCGAAAAATCCCAAAAACACGACCCGTGTGCCGTCCCTGTGACCAGGACGACGCAGCGGGGTTGAAATATGGCTCTGTGCGCCGTCCTAGAGGTCACAACGGCGCACAGGCCTGACTGGTTTTTCCCGATTGCTTTACTTCGACGTTTTAGACGTGTTTGACTTGCTGACTTTTTGTAAAACATCATTTTGGGACTGAGTTTGGGAAAATAATATACATTGGTGTCTTGTAATGAACTTTTGGAACTTAAATGGACTTGTTTGGACATAATATAGTGTTGTATGTATTTTTGTGAGCGGAATTGGTAGGTACATTTTTGGATATGAAATTTGGGCGCGGAAGCGCTGCCCAAATTTCCTTAGAAAAATGTAAACCACTTCAGCGAGCGAAAACACTTATGACCTAACAATAATAAACGTTAAAATGGGACTTTTGGACAAAAACGTAACTTTCACCGTGTTGGGACTATTTTGATTAAACTTAACCTTGACACTTAAAGTTTAATTAAAAACTTGATTATATTATCTTAAGTACAATAACATAATAAGTTAATAATAAACGGACTATCTTGGTATTATTGGGCGACCCGTGATTCCCGATTCCCGCTACGGCCGATTTCCGAGCTCCTTGTCTTCGCAAACCGTGAGTTACACCCCTCCTTACTTTCACATTTTAAGTACTCTTTTTGGGGGAAACATGAGATCAAATTATTTTGTGAACAATATCTTTATGTGAAACTGTTTTACGTGCTTGAATCTATGTACAACGTGTGGTGATCTATTTTTGGAAACTTTTGAACTAATTGAGCTACCTTTCTATTTTTGGAAACTTTTGAACTAATTGAGCTACCTTTCTATTTTTGGAAACTTTTGAACTAATTGAGCTACCTTTCTATTTTTGGAAACTTTTGAACTAATTGAGCTACCTTTCTATTTTTCGGAGACTTATTGAACTTGCAACTCTTTGAACTCTTGGAACTTGAGAACTTTTGAACTATTTTAGAACTTGCAAACTAATATGCGTAGACAATATCTTTATTCGGATTGGCTTACTTTAGACTCCCTAGGTTTGCCTCTTTGGATATTTGATTAGACAATGATAGCTTGGTTGTATTTTGGAGCAAAACCCTAGGTGAGGATATAAGCGCCGTAAGTACAAACAAACAATTTTAGAACGGAACGAACTAAATGCCCCGCAACTTTTCTTGGAACAGGAATCTACACACTATTAACAATAGCCGTTAGCAAATTATGGGTATCGATACTTAGGAGCGGTCAGTCCTTACTTTAGGGTAGCAACCTGGGTACATATTGCTAAGTTCTCGCGAACTCGAACTCTAGACTGGAACTAGGGGCTGGAACTTGACCAGAATCGGATTAGTGTGCAAAACTAAATCTTACGATTATATTAAGCTTAGTGGTTGGTACAACTCGAGGATCATAGGTCTTTATTTACGCATATGCTTATTTACTGTCTTACATATGTGGATTAATCCACCGTTAAGGTAATGACTACGAACTTTTTCCGCTTGCTACGCGACTTCACTTGAACTTATTTTGAACTCCCTTTGAACTTATTTTGAACTTATGTGAGCTCGAACTTATTAAGCACTTGAACTTATCTTGAACTTTGAACTATTCTTGAATTTTAAGCACTTGAACTTATTTGAACTTCTTTGACTTCGAACGAATCTTGAATTTTCATGAACTTTGAACTTGTCTCGAACTCTTGCGAACTTTTAATTGAAACCTTTATTCAACTTATAAACTGTAACTCACTCACTACGTTTTCATAGTTGACGCTTTATCTCATGTTTCAGGAACTAAGCGTAAGTTATGAAGTGCATTGCTCGGGCGGGTCAAGCCAATTATGTGAAGTGTACCTCGGGAAGAAGACCTTATTTTGGGAATTTTTATTTAAAAACATTTTATTATGTATTATGGTCTTAATTTCGAATCTTGGTTGTAACTTTGACTTTTGTACTTTTCAACTTAAATCTAATGACTTGAACCGTTGATTTTAGTGTAACCCGTGAAATGATTCTTTGCTCTTCACATTCCGTGTTTCCGCTTTAGCGGGGTGTGACAGACTTGGTATCAGAGCACGGGCTATAGTGAAAACGGTTTTAAAAATTTTCAAAAAGTTTTCGAAACCAAAACTATAACCAAGGCTTTTCAGAAAATTCATTTCGGGTTCAAACTTTAGAACATTACTTTCCGCAATTGCATGATTATCCTTTTCAACTATGCGTGACTTGATCAACCATGCATAGTTCAAAATGAATTATGCAAGAACGGAAAGTGAATGGCTATCGTTAACGGTTCTGAGTCGGAAAAAAAAATTCCCGGTCCTTCCAATTCCCGACACTCACATAACTGACCCGTGCATGCATTTTACTTACGTTTTTCCTATTCTTAGTTTCCCCCGTACTTATGTAACTCTCTATTCGCAGATACGCCATGTCTCAGTCATCGCGCTCCCGATCCCAGACTCGATCACTTCCACGAGCCGCCTCCCCCTCTCACGAACCCTCTGAGGGCCACACGGCCTCCGAGAGTCAGCGTCATCAGACGACTGACCCGACGGAAGACACCTCCCGGACCATCAGCAGCAGTAATGGGTCCAGTCCAAGGACGGTACTCCCACCTCCTAGGCTGGTGCCCGTTGCCGCACCACCACCGCCCCGAGGACCCAACGCTAGAGCACCTATGCATCAGCAGTCGGGCCCGTACCGACCCGCACCTCCCCAGTCTTTCTTGGATCCCTACGATCCCGCCCTGCGTACTTCGATATCGGAACGCTACGCGTGGGATCGTCAGTTCATCGAGGAAAGAAGACGTGCCCAGGAGGCCGGACCCCTCCCGACCCATGATGCCACCTACTCACCAGCCTCTTCCACCAGACGTATTCCTCAACCTGCACCGTCAGGTCCGGGGACTCGCGGAGGAAGCCCAGGAGCAGGGTCTCCTTCTCTTCGAAGTCTCCGATGCCGCCAATGAGTTGGCACAACAGTCCCGGCGGATCATCGCAACGGCTCAGGCCACCGCCCGGACAGTGCAGTGCCTCACCAGAGCCTGCTTGGTCATGGGAGCACTTATCGTAGCCATTGCCGCCATGATGTTCTTTGAAGAGCGTTATTAGGCATACTTTCTTTTATTTGTATTGTACCGGCTTTGTCGTAATTTTTCCATTGTACACGACTTAAGCCATTATCTATTTTTTCGCTATGTATTGTACCTGTATTTCTTTTAGTATTTTGCTTTATGTACTAAAACCTCCTATTATTAATGAAAACTTCTATCTTCTATTCAATTATACTTGTCTTGTCACGTGAACCTTTCTCTATTGTCAAACATTATTACTAATTCTTGAATCATCATCGTGCGTATACTGTTACCTTGCTTGTACACTCATTTACTAACTATCGTTATCATACTTGTACTAATTGTCCACTCTCATTACTCTCGTGTACTCGATAATTGTTAACTCTGAGTTGAATTCTAGTAGTAATTTCCAATTTGGGCGTTCTAAACTAGTTTCATCTTTCCCTTGTAGAACCATGCCTCCCAAGAGAAGCCGCGCTGATCGCATAGCCGAACAGATCGTTGTGCAATTCCAAGCGGTACTTCCAAGCGTGATCGCCCAGATCGTCGCTGGAATCAACCAAGGGATCTTCGGAATCAACTAACCCCTTCTCCCTCTTGTACCAATTAGGCAGGACGAGGACGAGGATTTTGGAACCAACTGCCTACCTCCCCCTCCAGCCCTCTTCCAACGAAGAGAGAGTAAGAGAAGGAAGATTCACCACCAAACCTCATGGACCAGCAACAACCAGGAAACCCCAACCGTACCTCGAACCTACTCTGGACCGCACCCCCAGTGCAACAGGTGCCACTTCCATCATGCTCGAAGATGCCCGGTATGCCGATTTTGCAACGCAGTAGGGCATTACCCCTGGTGCTGTCCAGAAAATTCAAACAGAAAACTGCTATGCCTCGAATGTGGGAGCGACGAGCACCTCCGAGGGGATTGTCTCCTAGAACATACCACAGAAACCCTCAGTGCTCTCGCAATCACGGCCAAGGAAAACCCTCAGGACCCCAATGCAGCTACTGGTACGTTCCCTGTCAAATAACCATTTTCTTCCGTACTATTTGATCCAAGAACTGAAAGGAACTTTGCCTCCTTGGAAATTAGACCCCTCATCAGCTTAGGACCTAAAGCTTTGCGGATAGCTTTCCATCGATTATGCCAATGTCCAATAGTCGAAGCTACGAATGCAAACTTAGGATTTACGACACCTCATTGGCCTAGAACCTTTTCCCATCAACCTAATCCCTATCGAACCATCAAGCTTTGACGCTATCGTTGGGATGGACCAGTCACCCCATTCTTTTTGAGCCAAGATCGTCCGTTCCGACGAACTCACCCGTATCCTTACCCATACAGTGAAACTTCCGTCGTTCAGGAGGACAAACCTGAATGACAACTTCGCAGCGTGTATCCCTCGATTGTGCACCAGTATCTCGAGAAGGACTACGACCCACCCTCCGCTCACAGCGTCAAACGTAAATCTAAGGAAAGCTGAGTCCAAGACCTTCCCGTGGTCAAGGACCATCCAAAGCCTTCCTGAGAATTTGCTTGGACTACCGCCAAGTCGGCAAGTGGAAATTCCGAACAAACCTCGTTCCTGACGCAGCACCAGTAGCCAAGACTCCCGACCATCTAGCACCACCCGAGATGCTAAGGCGGCCAAAGCTGCTGTAGGAACTTCCCGATCCTTGTCCTAACACCCAAACCCAACTCCATGGGAAGCCCTAAATTCCCTAACAAAAGACAGACGGACCCTCCCGTGTGTACGCTGAGCATCATGAACTCATCAAGCAAACCGTCAAGAACTGATGACCATTCCCGAGGATCGACAACCTATCCGAGTAGTTGCAGGATGCAGCTTACCCCTCAAAAGTCGACCCCCGCTTGGGTTATCACCAGGTTCGTGACATTATACCCGTCACTACCAAAAACCGCATCCCCAAACTCGATGCAAGCAATCCAAGCTTTTCCCTCTGACGGTAGGCCTAACCAGTACACTGCCGATATTCATGGACTTAATAAACAAAGTGTGTAGGCCGTACTTAGACGATTAATTACTACACTCATTGTCAACACTCCCACCTGCTCAAGGAAGATCCTGTGAGCATCCCAAGCTCACTCTAGAACTCTCCCGAGACCACGGGTTGTACGCCAAATCCCCAAAGTGCAAATTCTGACCCAGAGAAAATAATATTTCCCCGATTCCATAGCCAACCATGAAGGAACTCGAACTCAGGCTAAACGTAACCCGTTACGCCAAGCTTCAAGCATGAGTTCGGAGGTCCGAAGGTATTCGTAAACCCGCTTCCCTTTGGTCAAAGCTCACCTATGTCAACGGCTTCCATGCCAGCACTAAGTGCGCACCCTTCAATCTCTATTTGGACACAAGTGACGAACACCGCCCTATTGACTAGAAGCTGACGGTCGACAACTTGCAAGGTCCTACGTCTACCCCTAACCGTGGAAGACTGGAAGCATTCCGTACCCGGCCAAGGAGCTGCGTAACCAACCAGAAGAAAAACCTCGATTCCTAGTATGGCAATAGAGTACCTCCCAAGATATCGCCATGGAAGGGGATAGTCTGCTTCTGGAAACGCGGCAAACTGAGCCCGAGGTACCCCGATCCAATCTAAGTCTTAGAGCATATCGGTCCGATTTCTCATCGCCTTTAACTTCCCCTGTCCTCTCCTAACATTCTCATGTGTTCCCTTCTCACGCATGAAAAGTGTTCATCTGATGAGACTCTCGTCATCCCTCTAGACAAGGTCGAAGCTGGTGCCAAACCCAATTTCCTTGGCGAACCGCTTAAGTTGTTGACTCCAAGGCCAAACAACCTAGACGGAACCCTGTTCTCATCTCTGAGTTCGGTGGAACCTCCGACGTAGCCCCACAACCGCGTGAAGACGCAGGGACCGAAATTCGTCAGGAGAATCCACCGTGATCCGACGGCACTTCTTCCCCATGAGACGAACTAAATTTCGGGACGAAATTCCTTTCAACCCGGGGAGAATGTGACAACCGTCAAATTTCAGGTGATCTTTACGTGCTATGTCTCTCGTTTTATCTTTGGTGCCTTTGAATTGAACATTACCGGAATTGCGCAAATGTCGGAATCACAACCGGAGCCAACTTACATAAGTTCTAATGCCAAGAAAACACCTAATGAACTTTCCTAAGTTCATAATGTAACATACCTTAAAACTTTAGTTAACGAAAAGGTCCAACGAAACAACTTTACAAAAACAGCAAAAATCCAAAAAAAAAAAAATTTCAGAAATGGTCCAGAACGGCGCACAGTGACCTTGTGCGCCGTCCTGGAGGACGGTTTCTGTAATAAAATTCAAATTTTTGCATGCCTCGATTTTCCAACAAAAACACCCAATCAAACTGGAACATAGACCATTATTTACTGCATTTGGCAGTACTAATACAACACTTAATTGCTTTTCTTTATTTTCTTTCATTTCTCTTTTCCTAATTCATTTTTACAAAACTTTAAACACAAAACACACACTTTCTCTCTAAAACCCTCTCAAGAACACACCAACTCCAGAATATTTGACCACCAAACACCAATTTCTATCCATTGAAATCGCCCAAATCATCCAAAGAAGCAAAAGGAACCAAGAAATTTCGGTGAAGGACCATTTTTGTAAAGATTTTCGGAGCTCAAACATCACCAAATCATCATCCAAGCTAATCTCTTCGGTAGAAACCTTTCTCTTTTCATTTTATACTGATTTTATTACTTGCATGGATGATCTATGGACCCAAAATGAGTTTTTACAAAGATTTATAACGTTTTATGTACAAAAACGATTTTTGACCGAAATGTTACTTAGATCTATGTTTTTATGGATGAAAACGCTTTAGAAACTGTTGAAATGATATTTTATTAAGTTTAGACCTAATGCATGTCGAAATCCATGACTAAAATAATCGTTTTGATCGAAAAATCCCGAAAACACGACCCGTGCGCCGTCCCTGTGACCAGGACGACGCAGCGGGGTTGAAATATGGCTCTGTGCGCCGTCCTAGAGGTCACAACGGCGCACAGGCCTGACTGGTTTTTCCCGATTGCTTTACTTCGACGTTTTAGACGTGTTTGACTTGCTGACTTTTTGTAAAACATCATTTTGGGACTGAGTTTGGAAAAATAATATACATTGGTGTCTTGTAATGAACTTTTGGAACTTAAATGGACTTGTTTGGACATAATATAGTGTTGTATGTATTTTTGTGAGTGGAATTGGTAGGTACATTTTTGGATATGAAATTTGGGCGCGGAAGCGCTGCCCAAATTTCCTTAGAAAAATGTAAACCACTTCAGCGAGCGAAAACACTTATGACCTAACAATAATAAACGTTAAAATGGGACTTTTGGACAAAAACGTAACTTTCACCGTGTTGGGACTATTTTGATTAAACTTAACCTTGACACTTAAAGTTTAATTAAAAACTTGATTATATTATCTTAAGTACAATAACATAATAAGTTAATAATAAACGGACTATCTTGGTATTATTAGGCGACCCGTGATTCCCGATTCCCGCTACGGCCGATTTCCGAGCTCCTTGTCTTCGCAAACCGTGAGTTACACCCCTCCTTACTTTCACATTTTAAGTACTCTTTTTGGGGGAAACATGAGATCAAATTCTTTTGTGAACAATATCTTTATGTGAAACTGTTTTACGTGCTTGAATCTATGTACAACGTGTGGTGATCTATTTTTGGAAACTTTTGAACTATTGAACTACCTTTCTATTTTTGGAAACTTTTGAACTAATTGAGCTACCTTTCTATTTTTGGAAACTTTTGAACTAATTGAGCTACCTTTCTATTTTTGGAAACTTTTGAACTAATTGAGCTACCTTTCTATTTTTCGGAAACTTATTGAACTTGCAACTCTTTGAACTCTTAGAACTTGAGAACTTTTGAACTATTTTAGAACTTGCAAACTAATATGCGTAGACAATATCTTTATTCGGATTGGCTTACTTTAGACTCCCTAGGTTTGCCTCTTTGGATATTTGATTAGACAATGATACCTTGGTTGTATTTTGGAGCAAAACCCTAGGTGAGGATATAAGCGCCGTAAGTACAAACAAACAATTTTAGAACGGAACGAACTAAATGCCCCGCAACTTTTCTTGGAACAGGACTCTACACACTATTAACAATAGCCGTTAGCAAATTATGGGTATCGATACTTAGGAGCGGTCAGTCCTTACTTTAGGGTAGCAACCTGGGTACATATTGCTAAGTTCTCGCGAACTCGAACTCTAGACTGGAACTAGGGGCTGGAACTTGACCAGAATCGGATTAGTGTGCAAAACTAAATCTTACGATTATATTAAGCTTAGTGGTTGGTACAACTCGAGGATCATAGGTCTTTATTTACGCATATGCTTATTTACTGTCTTACATATGTGGATTAATCCACCGTTAAGGTAATGACTACGAACTTTTTCCGCTTGCTACGCGACTTCACTTGAACTTATTTTGAACTCCCTTTGAACTTATTTTGAACTTATGTGAGGTCGAACTTATTAAGCCCTTGAACTTATCTTGAACTTTGAACTATTCTTGAATTTTAAGCACTTGAACTTATTTGAACTTCTTTGACTTCGAACGAATCTTGAATTTTCATGAACTTTGAACTTGTCTCGAACTCTTGCGAACTTTTAATTGAAACCTTTATTCAACTTATAAACTGTAACTCACTCACTACGTTTTCGTAGTTGACGCTTTATCTCATGTTTCAGGAACTAAGCGTAAGTTATGAAGTGCATTGCTCGGGCGAGTCAAGCCAATTATGTGAAGTGTACCTCGGGAAGAAGACCTTATTTTGGGAATTTTTATTTAAAAACATTTTATTATGTATTATGGTCTTAATTTCGAATCTTGGTTGTAACTTTGACTTTTGTACTTTTCAACTTAAATCTAATGACTTGAACCGTTGATTTTAGTGTAACCCGTGAAATGATTCTTTGCTCTTCACATTCCGTGTTTCCGCTTTAGCGGGGTGTGACATTTAAGTGAGTCACACATAAGTTGATTATGATTCCTATATTTAAGCATGACTTCCTTACATTCAGTAGAACAGAGTTTAGAATTTACCTCAGCCATGAGAGATGATGTTGCAGTGTCCTTTGAAGAAGATTTAATCGCCATTAAAGATTGAATGAGAGTGGATTCTTCAGTAGATTCTTGTTCATCTTCATTCCAGTCATATCCAAGAATGTCTTATGTTAATGCAGTAGTAACAGAAGCAGCAGAAATAGGAGCAGTAGAAACACAAATTGCAATAGAATCAACATCTTCAGTATTAACAGTTTCTGCAGTAGAAACAGAAGTTGCAGTACTTAAAGTTGTTGCAGTAGAAACCACAAAAGCCATTAATGCTCTGTTTTGACTGGTTTCTTCTGCTAAGTCATTCCAATCATACCCAAACACATCTTGTGTGATCAGGGCTGTTGATGAACTTTCTTGTGTGTTTCTTGAATTGTTGAGCTTTGACCTGTTCTTACACTCTCTAGCAAAGTGACCTGGTTCACCACAATCATAACACTTTACCTTGCTTTTGTCAAAGCCAACTATGTCGTTGTTTCTTGGAGGGAATCTTATTCTAGTTCTGTTCACAAACCTTCTTGCCCTCAATGATAGCATGGCCAGCTGTCACTTGAGATCCATCTCTTCCAAATCGTCTTGATGAATCTGTCTCAGATCTTCATTGGTTAGACCAGAACAAGAGCTTTGTGAAAGAAAAGCTTCAAAGGTCAGATCTTCTTGACTTTCACTCTGAGTTGTTCAAGAAGGTGTGATGAAAGCAGTATTAAAGTTGTTAATATTGTTGTTGCTGCTGCTTGGCTTCTTTGCTTCAACCTCTGCTTCAAAGACCCTTAGATCATTGTATAGATCATCCAGCTCCATCTCCTCCAACACATCACCTTGTCTGTAAGAGACAGTATAGATGATCCATTCATCACCCAATGATCTTAAGAATTTTCTCTTTAGATCATCTTTATCAATCCTAACTCCTGCACTTCCCAGTTCTCCAGTAAGCTTCTTGTATCTGTCAAAGGTTTGAGTCATTCTCTCTTCCTTTAGTGCCTTGAAATTTTCATACTCTTGCTTGAGAAGAGCTTTCTTGTTTTTCTTTGTATTCTTAGTTCCGCTGAATCTCTTCTCCAAGGCTTCCCATAAGGACTTAGCATCATTGTATCCTTCAAATTGTGATTGATATTCATTGGGAATAGCAATAAGAAGGATCCTTAGTTCCTTTATCTCCGTCTGCTTCTCTCTTCTCTCTTGATCAGTTGTAGGACGAGTAACAATTCCAGGCATTCCATCAGCAGATAGATAAACAATCTCTTTATTACCAATAACGATAACATCCCATACTACATAGTCAGAGAGCAGTATGTGTTGCTTGATACGTAGCTTCCAGAGATCAAAGTCGTTGCTGTTGAGTACAGGAACTTTGTTGACTACCACATCAGCCATGATAGTTAATTGGATTCTTCGTGTTGAGACTTCTATAAAACTTGTAGATCAGTTGATCTTGAGCACCTCCTGTGCTCTGATACCACTTGTCATGATCGTTTAGGTTGTATAAACCCAAAGTAAGTTAAACGAAAGATATTGATTATCAAGGAAGTTTAGCAGCGGATAAACACCTTGATAGTACAAGTTTAACGATCAAACAAATATTGTATATGAATAATAATGAACAATGAACAATAATGTTTGTCGAATGGTAAGCCTCAATATATTGATAATAATGAATGAATCAATACACGTGTTTTTCTCTCTACAAGGATCTATGTATATATAGACCTTGAGGCTAAACCTATCTACCAATAGGAAACATCTAAAACAATTACAATTCTATTCTAATTATAATTGCGAAACTTGCGGATAAAGATAATTCCCATAATTATCTTCAAGCAGTAGAAACATGTAGCGGGCCGTAGAAATGAGCAAGTGTCAGTAGTAACCAGCAGTAGTAACCATCAGTTTGTCTTTAGCAATAGTAACTGTCTTCAAGAAGTAGTAACTGTCTTCATGCAGTATCAATAAGAACATTAACCAAGCAGTACTAATGAAGCAGTATTAATAAAACTAAAACTATTTAGCTAACAGTTTTAATCCCAACACATAGTCATAGAACACCGCTATAGCTAAGAGAATTATGTTAGCTCTTATGTCTGCCACTAGGGAGAAGGTTTCTTCATAATCTATACCAGAGACTGAGTTAAAACCGTTTTGCTACGAGACGAGCTTTATAGATGTGTATATTTCCATCCATGTCGGACTTTAATTTAAAAATCCATTTTCCAATCCAACACGTTTGGGTATTGGAGGACGATCAACCAAATCCCAAATGTCGTTGTCTTTCATGGACTGCATCTCAATATTCGCAGCCTTAAGCCATTTTTCAGAGTCAGGCCCTGATAATGCAACTTTCAAGGTTCGAGGTTCATTAGATCCCCTAATACATGTCCTCATTGCCTAAAGCTATATTTAGGTTTAGTTGTGAGGGTGCACGTATTGTCTTTCGGACTCTACGCATTGGAGTAACATCTTGGGGTTGAGACTGAGGCATAACATGAGGCTCCAATCATTTCTCCCCCACATTTATGTTCGCCAGTATGAGTAGAAGTTGATGCATCTTCATCTTGAATCTCATCAAGGTCTACAATCCTCCCACTGTTTTCTTGAACGATAAGCTTCGTTTTGAAAAACTCGGCATATACCGTGCACTTTAACAGTTGTTCGGTAGATATAGAAGTAGTAACTCACGTTGTTTTGGTATCCTACAACTATACACTTAATAGATCTTTTGTCAAATTTTGTCAGGCGTATCTCGCTTCACAAGTGCCTCACATCCCCAGACCTTAAACTAAGACAAATTCGGGACTTTTCCGTACCATGTTTCATATGGTATCTTATCAACCTTCTTAGTTGGAACCATATTCAGAATGCGTACAACAGACTCCAGACTAAAAACATTAAAAAGATAATGGAAGAGTAGTAAGGTTCATCATCGATCTCACAATGTCAAGCAAGTTTCGATTCCGCCTCTTCGATACGCCATTATGATGTGGGGGTATAGGGAGGAGTAAGTTGTTTGGACAATTCCTCGTGCTTTAAGATGTTCCTTAACCTCTTGGCTTAAGTATTCACCACCACGGTCCCGATCGAAGGATCTTGATGGTTTTGTTGAGTTGATTTTCTACTTGATTTTGGAGCACTTTGAATGTTTCAAACACCTCTGTTTATGTTTAAGCAAGTAAACATAACCATAACAGCTGAAATCATCCTAAATGTAACGAAATAGCTACCACCTTTCTTTGACACATGTCTAAAGGGACCATATACATTAGTAAGTATGATTCCTATAGATCGGTTTGCCCTTTGCGTTGATGTGAAAAAGGGTTTCCTTGCTATTTTGCCCGATACAACAAGATTCGCATTTATCAAATGAATCGTCACTTGACTTTATAAGCCTTCACGTTGAAACCTTTCAATGCGATGCTGCCTATGTGTGCATGAAGACAATGCCATAGAAAATATGAGTCTATGTTGGACTTAACTCGTTTAGTGCTAATTTTAAACATTGAGTATTATTTATAGAAGAATAATTATGCAAATCTATTTCAAACATACCATTAATAATCAATTGCATTAAAATAATGACATTATGTTTTCAAACAGAAATACCAAATTCAGTAAAACAATTAGTGAATCCAGTATTCTTTAAAACGAAACTGAAACAATTCCCCTAACAATAGTAGGTGCATAATGACAATTGTCTAAAACAAAGAATTATGCCCGAGGGTAGATGAAAGTCCAAAACTCCCCATGGCTTCCACAACTGCATGTATGTCATTACCCATGTACAGGTGCAGAGATCCATTCTTCAGCTTCTTCTTTGCTCTAAATCCCTGTAAGGAATTACAAATATGAGTACCACAATAGTGTCAAATACCCAAGAATTTGTTTTGGAGAAAGAATATAACTCTGTAGTGAAGATACTTGAAGGTCTGGTGTTACCGACTCGCTTCTTATCTTGCACCTCAGCTAGATACTTAGGACAGTTCCTCTTATAATGTCCCACCAATCCACAGTGGTGACATCCATCATCCTTAGCAGGATGCTCCTTTTTAGCTGGAGGGGTACACTTAGGCTTGGAAGCATAAACAACAGTTTGTTTATTCTTTCCGTCCTGTTTAGCTTTGCCCTTAGCTTGCGGTTGTCTTTTTCTTTTTATGAACTCTTCCACCACTGATCGCTAGGAGCTGGTTGGTAGTCGATTTCTTGGAACGACTTTTCTCAAATTCCACAAGCATCGCATGAAGTTCATTGAGATTTTTAGCCATACCATGCATATTGTAGTTGCGCGTAAATTCATCAAAACCTTGTGAAAGGGAATTGAGAACAATACTAACAGCAATAGGTTGATGGTAGGGGTAATTCATCCTTTCCAATCTATTAAAGAAGATTTTCATGTTGAGAATGTGATTTCCTACTACCGTTCCATCAATATGCTTACACTGATGTAATTCTCGAATCAAGTCGTTCAGTTAAAGACCGACATGTTTCTCATACACAGTGCGAAGCTAAGTGATTATCTCATCAGACCACTTATTTTCAAATTGCTTTTGTAGTTCGGGGTTCATACCGCTGAGCATTAAGCATGCAACTTCATTATGATGTTCATATGTTGCATTATAAGTTTCCCAAGGTGTCTCGTCATTAGCATCAGTAGGCTCATGACACATCAGTGTAGAAATGACTGGTAATCGCTTCATCACTCGGAGAACAATTCTCAGTTGGCAAAACCAAACATTAAAATTTGGTTCAATAAGTTTTTAGCTTTTGAACGTTGCTTTGATTCTTACATAATCTCGTTAGATTCGGTATTTTGTGCCATTTCTACAAAATAGAAAGAAAGTTCAATTTAGTACTCTCGCTAAATTAATTCTTAAGAAAATTCAAAACCCATGGTTTAATTTTCATTAAGCCTAGGATCCAAATGACATAACCACCCGTTCCAGCTCTTGATCTGCTAGGAACAAATGTTACTCAAATGGTAAGTGACGCTCAATAATTGCATTTACCGATGTAATTCCTAGAAATGAGACTTAATGTCATTTAATGATCAAGCATCGATATGGTGATCGTGACATTAATCATGTTTTGTCGCATCTTATTGCCTCGTCATTAAGGTCTCACCGCTTAACTCGATTTTCGTCGTCCAACTGAAGACTGCAGATAGTTCACCACCGTCTCACGATGAGTGGTAAGCCACCTTGGAAACTCTTTACCTACGTCTCTTGTTGAAGTAACGAGCAAGTACAAGTTGTCTTGACAACATGGATGACAATTAACTTAATTCCATGGGTGACAAAATGTTGTATGTGCGAAGAAGCATGCATAGAACTTCCTAACATAATTTGTTTTTTAAAAGTAAAAACGATTTTCAGTACTTTTTAATAATTTTACCTGCGGCTAGATGTCTATATTCTATACACCGCGTGTATTAATTATATGTAACATCGTTATTATAAAACCCGTTCGGTAGCTCTATTTCAACACGACTAGGTAAAAACGGCGAGGGTGGTTAGCGCGAAGCGTATTAAAAACTGACCTCATTAAGGGTGTAATACTCACAACCGTTCTTGCCTAGACATCACAGTTTAATAGGTGAGCCTAATTGGGGTGAATTAGAGATAACACGTTTTTAAAATTATTTGATCTTAAAGTATATTGTAAGATTACACGTTGCGTTGCTGGAGCATATTACGGTATATTAAACCCAACCAAATGCATTTTAGAACTTATAATAATGCCAAAATAAGTTAAAACCTAGTTTCATAATTCTTTAGTCAATATTATTTGTTATCTCAAAAACAACGTTTGTCGGTTTACATTAAACAATAAATATATAACATTAAAAATTAACTACGCAACAAAGTGGGTGTGCCCTAAATAGTAAAAAGGTCTCTAGGTCATTATATATATATATATATATATATATATATATATATATATATAATATATATATATATATATATAAAACAGGTTCGTTTCCAAGCTCCGTTTCGCTTGTAAACGGACCACATACATCCGTTCACATAAAAATATGGATTGGGTAAACTATTTAATACATACATAATACGATTATCAAATCATTCCCCTCCTCTCCCCCCCCCCCCCCCCCCCCCCCCCCCCCCCAACTCCCAACTTTTGATGTTTCAAACTAGTTAACTCGAGTTACGGTCTAGCTGATACCACGATAGGTATATATCTAATTAGGTTGTCACACAACACGCAACGGAAGCAGTTAAGATTTAACACGTAATAAATATAGACTAAGTAAAAGTATTACCTTTGTTGTTGATTTACCTCGGTTAAGATTTATAGTGAAATCTTTCTATATTTTTGTACACGCCACCTTCTTTAGCAACAGACTTCTATGCTAATACACGTTTATAATCTTCACAACTCTTGTCTGGCTTCTAGTAGCTTGTATGCTTAAACCAAATGTTCGTAATTCCTTGTACTCGAACTCCAACAAACTGAAACCCTATGGGTTTGTTTAAACCGATCGACTAGCAAAGAAAGAAACAGAAATCGATTTAGGAGAAACCCTAAAATCGATTATGGGATGGATTAGAATAATGAACTTGATGTTCATTATATAGCAAGGCATTTACTTAAAATACAAATTGTATTGTATTTAGGACACATTCATATTTACACAATAAATCCTTCAATTTGTCAATTATTACAATTAACATATTAATTAATAATTAACATTTAATAAATGTATAGTAGTGTGTAAATGTCAATATTTGCAACCCCGTAGGCTCATATATTTATCGACACACATTTAATTGACGTGTTCAATTATCAACATTAAACACATACCAATTCAAGCCCTTCAGCCTTTGATTAACACATTCATCTTAATACTCAAATAACTCGCCAGTTACAGTTAATGACTAATCATACCCGAAGCTCTACATGTAATTCTTTTAGTGTGCATTGATATATAGTTGGTGCATAAGTGGTTATTACTATAAGAGTAGTTAGAAGAGCATATTTAGTTTTATAAACATGGGCGGGTTTGTCATTAATTGCAACAACATGCATTTCCATGGTCCTTGGCATTCTGTATTTTGTGTTTGAAGAGACAAATTCGAGGATTAGTTTGGTTCACAAGTTCAACCAAATGCAACTTGATGGAGTTCACTAGTTCGGATGTACCTCTCTTGTAGACTGTTTTGTCGAATTTATGATCCATTCAATTTTGATATGTTTACTTCATCAAGCGTCACATGGCATATAAATTGTTTCACATTTTTACTCCTATCAAGTACCACCATTAGTATTGTTCATGTGTTATTGTTTCACATTTTTTTTCTTCTATCAAGTACCACCATTAGCATTGTACATGTGTTTCTTTAACCTACAAACCCGATACATCTATCAATCCATATTTTCCTACGAATCTTGAGATGACTTCTTTACATGATCATTAAGCCAAGTCTACATAAACGTACAAAGGATTAGTCTCTAGTCTTAATATACAATAAAATCATTCGGAAAGAAAAACTAAAAATGTAATTTAACTAAAATGTTGTTCAATTCTTTCTTTTTGACTAAAAGCAATATTTTTTAAAAAGTTCCATGCATCAAATCTTGTCGATGTATCGAATTTGTGCCAAATTACAAAACCGAACAATAGTACAACACGGAATATAATAAAACCATATAAAGCCATGCCAAAGAGTTATAAGTTCTTTAAACTCGTGTCCTTATGTTTGGTTTTTTGTGTTGTTTCTTACATGCCACATTCAAACCATAAAAGGGGCATATGGTACAACTCTTTCATTCTTGCCCTTTGGTCATGCCTTTCAATATCTTGGTACAATAATATTGTCCCAATGGGGCAAAACAAGATGTTCAATATGAGATTGTGCTCTTTTCACTTTGTATGTATGTCATACAAGGACAAGATAAACGTGTGACTTTAATTCAAAAGAAAAACTTATTGTCCTACATTACTTTTCAACGTGTACTAGTTCGTTATACTTCGATAGCAATGCTGCTATACTACGTCATAAATATTATTGGAACATGTGATTTGTAGTTTAGGTTCTATAGTTTTTCGACCTCATTCACATCCCAAACGCAATTAATTTCAAGTGACGCATCAAACCCTCGAGAATAATCTTTTGTTGACTTAAAATCAATGTTTTAGGCATATTCGACATACAATAATAACGATATGGGCACCAAAGAAACTCTAAGGGTCCGTTTGATTCACGAAATATTTTCTAATTAAATGAAATTTGTACAATCCGAAATCAAAGGATTGTGATTTTGTTACCCGTTTGGTTGTCATAAAATAAAATGGAATTCTATAAAATTCTTTTGTTATTTTCTTTTTGGTTTGTAATTTTGTAAAGGAAATGAGAATGTACTTATGTAACTTAACTAAAAAAACCCTTTTGTTGTTTTTCATTATAATTGCTTTTTTATTTTATAAAATCACGGGTTTTCAACTTTTTAAGATAAGAAAGCAACACTTTTCAAGTATTTTACTATTATTATAATCTTTTAAACCCAAATACTTGAAATACAAATCAAAAAAAAAAAAAAAAAATCACATCATGTTTGTGAACCTTCTACATATAAATGAGCATAAACATATCATCTTTTTATTAAATATTATCATGAGTCGAGAAAAACGCAACATCTTTTAACTCCTTATTAACATGAAACGAGTAAAAACGCAACGTATTGTAACTCTAGGTTAGTATAAAATGAGTAAAAACGCAACAACTTGCAATTGCAACTCTTTATTATCATGAAATAAGGAAAAATACAACAATTTGTGAAGAGAATGGGAATGTACTTATGTAAATAGGGGTATCATTGTTATTTAAATATTCAAGGGTGAATAGAATTGAATTCTTTCCCCTACCCCAAAGAATGTGAATTCTTCAAATGAAGAAAAATTTAGATTCGAACGGAATTCAATTCCGTCAATTTTGGCAACCAACCACATATTGAATTGGAATTCAATTCAAATTCCGTCGAATTCCTTCAGATTCTGTGAAACAAACGTCCCCTGAAAATATACGTAATAACATATCATATTCCAAAATAAGGTTTGAGGGTATTAAATCTCTTAAAAAAATAGATATATACTCTTTGTTTGTTAGTGTGAACGTCTGAAATAGTACAAAACAGTCTTTTACTTGTCTGTTTATTTTTAATTATATCCGAATTATCGGCATTTACACAGGATCATGTTGTCTTTATACCTCTCTCGTGTTCATTAAACTAAAGATTGTACCCATGTTGGTACCTTCACTAATTTTTAATCATCTTCCAGTCATGTTCCTAGCTTTCTAATATTTCATGCCCTCAAAATCCCCAACATGTATTCTCTTAGATTGGTTCCCACTAAAACATATGTTTTTTACGTTGACTTTTTTATATCGAAATAATGTATCCGTGTATGAAGTCTTACGTTAAATTGCATCTTTATTTTGAAAACAGTACCGATAACTTATGATTTGCGTTAACGAATATTAGGTCAGATTATAACTATTGTGGCATCTCATAAGCAAATGGAGAAGCCAATGTTACAAAAAGGGTAAAGGAGAGCGGTTGATAATGTTTTAGTTTACAATTGTTTGACAATGTGTAAAGTGTAAACAGCTAAACTATGTTAGATCATCTAAAACCCCTTAGGGTTTGTCGATCGGTTTGGTGTTTAAATGATACCTTGGGTCGATGGCGTTATATTTACGATTGGCTAAACTTTTTATTCCATCCGTCGATGACCCTTCTAAAAAATACTTACAGGTGAATGAGTAAAAGACAAAGAAACCAAATGTATAATTTTTTAGATGATCAATGACACATAAACTGGAAATATAGACATATGTCTTACTCATTTTAAGATTATGCTTATATAAATATTTCATACGACCTAAAATAATTCATTTCGGACACTAAATATCCTAAAGTGTTTCGCTAACAAAACACCAAGAAAGTCTTTCGCAGCGAAACACAAGTGTTGGCTAAAGTGTTGCGTTGTGCAACACTTACTTGCGCAACGCTTTTATAAATGTTGTGCGATACTTTACAACTCGATTTATTTACATTTTAAACTTCGCGATATATGCTACTTGAAGTACAAGTTACAATCAATACCAATTATACTCAAACCGTATCAATCTCTCTATTATAGTTTTTCAAAAATGATCGTTGGGCCTAATTAATAGACTAAAAAAGGAGACGAAAACATTATCACAAGTGAGAAACTTATTGAACTATATGTCAAAGGGTTTTTCTAACTTGTGCCCTAGAGGCACATGTTAACACCATTTTTAAATATTAAAAGTACAATCAAAAGTATCAAAAAGTACCATTTTTTATTGATTTCTTAACTTTTGATAATTTTGATTGTACTTTTAATATTTAAAAATGGTGTTAACATGTGCCCCTAGGGCACAAGTTAGAAAATGTATAGTTTATATCCATTAGTTAAGTTATATCCATTAGTTAAGACAATTTATCATAATCAGTATTATGTCAAATAGTTAGGGTTATGAATTATTTTCCTTCGAAATATAATCATATAAAGCTGGTTAAACAACATGGGAAAAAATGTCTTTATTTTAAGACATAACTTGAAGATAACTAGGGGGATATCGTGCGTTGCACGAGTTCGCGTTTTTCGTCGATGTGTGTTAGTTCGATGGCCTCGTCACTCTTTGGTGCCTGTTGGAACGATTACTAACCATTGAACCGGTGTCTCGGACCACCAGCCTTGAGCCGGTCTAGGACAATCCCACAGTGCACATTTTGGTCCAAAAAAAGCAGACGGTGGAGGACAAATATTAGGTAGAAAGTTAGTGATTTGAGGTAAACCATCTTCACCATACATATCGTAAACCCCACCAATACAGTTGTTCTCATATTCATGTGGCAAATCAAATGAAAAATAATCAACACCCATATTATGTACTGATGTCGTGTTTATCTCCAAAGGGGAATCTTTGTATTGATCAAGCAACTTGAAGCCTGTTCTTGAAACACCCGGGTCACAACAAAGTTCTGGCAACAAAAATAAACATAACCAAATATAACGGATTGTTCTGTTGCACCTAAAAACTTTGCCATGTAAATCTTTTACGTCGTATCACACGAAAATAATCACCTTATGAAAAGCAGAAATGTCAGTGTCGTTGTGGGCATCTGGATCAGGTTTTGGGCACAAGAAAACTCCAGATGGTCTTGCATCAGCACCATCCTCATCGTACAGCTGCAACAACCTAGTTTATGTCTGGAGAAAAAGACCCTAACTTCCACCCTGCATAAAAAACCAAAAGTTTAACAAAAACCGACATCGAAACTTCAAACTAACAAATAACATATTCTACCAAAATATAGTTTCAAGTTGTTTATATAAATGACTCGAATCTAAAGATTTCCTAGTCCTCCAAGAGTCACCGATACCAAATGATAACACGCGTTATTTAAAACCTTAAACCAATGCCTGGCATTGGCTTATACAAAATACGAAAATCAGATAATCAGTTGTAACAAACCATCTACAAATATGAAATCATCAGTTCCGTAACACGAAACATAAGAACCTGCTGAAATGAAGAAGCAGGAAAAGACGGTTCAGTAAGTTCCTTCTTCCATTCCTTAAGCATCTGATGAACTTGCTCCTCAAGAACAACCATATCGATTTTCCGCTTCTCTTTCCTTGCAGATTGCAGATCCATAAACATACATTGAAGATCATCAACACGGTTCATCGCTCTGTCTTTCAATATCCTATGAGATTTTATACCTCTCCTCATTTCCAAATCACAATTTAACCTAATTTCAACACACAAAATTAGTATGATCAAAATTCAGCATAAATAGTAGCTTTTTAATCAAATTTTGAATAGGAATGATTAAATTTAATACTACCTGTGTGTTGGAAATGGTGATTTGAAGAAAATGATATGAAATGAAGTTTTTAGTAAGAATTGAAAAATGGAAATTGGGGAAGAATGCAGTAAGAGATAGGAGAGCTTCTTTTCTCTGCTCAAGAGTGCGCGCCATAATCATCTGCCTTACGGCTTTTATCCTCTCATTCGAAGCAAAAAACTGAAAATAATAGGCATTATGTTTTCGGATACTAATTCAGTAGTTAGATGACGATAAGAAACATAAGAAGATTACCATATGTTCAGTTCTACAAATGTCCGATCCCTTGAGCACCATTATTTCTAGCTGTTAATGCATCATTAGGTGTTCTCTGCATTCGCCATAACCTAGAGACGTTCTACTTGATCAGCCCATGCCATAAATGTTTCCAAATCACTGCTCATTGCTGGTGGAGCCACTGGCTGTTTACCCAATATAACTTCCCCCGTTGACCGTTTAGTGAAAGCCATTGGCCATCTTATATCACCTGATCACCTATCGTAAGAACGATCTGATAGAGGTCAAATCACATATAAGTCACAGCACATTTAACCCCGTTCAAATCCGTCTAACAATTAAAAATAAGAAATAAGTACTATCTATGGGCAACCATAACGTCTAAAACAGCGCATTTAACTCAGAAAAAGCAACACCAGACGTAGAACCTGCAACAAAGTAACACAGGAGGATAGATTAGCAACTTGCAAATAAAAAGTTTACCATTATACGAATCATATATTCATATGTTGTAGTCTGTGAGACAATTAGCAAACCATACATTACAAAAGGCCAAATTTCATCATCACCATTTACAAGTACATTATTCTCCGTCTAATAATTAAACACAACAAACAGCACCATAAACAACATACCTCAAACAACGAAAAATCGATTATCAAAATCTTGAAATAAAAATCATTCTCTTTTAATTTTAATTTCAAGAAATCACGATATAAACCAACCTATCATTGATGAACAACATTAAGAACCGTCCAATTTAAATAGATGGGTAATTTGATAGAAGTGACCTGGCCAAGAAAGCTGGAATATTATCTCGATCCCCATCTAAATACAATCTTGAATGCAGCAAAAGCCTGATCCACATCACTCATAGGTAGCAACAGTTAACCTGCAACCAACAATATACGATAACTCTTTTACAACAGTTTTTATGATCGACTTACATTGAACTATTATGCAAAGCTTATGAATGTATAATAGCTCGGTTTAGTATTAGTGAAAGAAAAGCTTGTTATGTTCACCTTTTCCAACCCAAGTAGAAGCCTCGTGCATAGATAACAGAAACCAACATAATAAAAACAACAATAGACCGTTGTTGCCCATTCGTTAGCCTTTATAATGTACTTTAGGCACACCATGACTCCCACCTAAAGTGTTGTTTCACCGAAACGTATCAATGTTAGTTTTGATTTTAATTAAAAGAAAATATGATGTAGCTTGACGACAATAGATCACAAAATAAATACATACTTGTAAACTTGCGACTCATACGGAGGACCATAATCGCAGCCTTTGCTATTTCTGTGCTCAAATTTAAGAACTACCTGTAACAAAGCCGGCGCTCATTACCAGCGCACAAAGACAAAAGTAAATTTGCAATGAAACACAATTGTAGGTCAAGAAAGAACAATATAGTTTACAGTATACGCATAGCTTAAGAATATCAAAAGCATGAAATTTTTGTACCTTGTGGAAGTTAAAGACCAAATCCAGTTCGCAAACGTTACTAAAGAAGTGATCAAGTATTTCAACAAATAAGTGGATGCCTTCCAAATAACCTACCTCATTATCAGTTTTATCAACACAAAGTGAGAAAAACAGCCAGCATATCGCCTGTAAATAACTTTGTGTGTACGGAACTGCAAGAAGAGAAACACAATGTACGGATAAAAAACTATCAAGCTACACTGCGATAGAAATCTCTAAAGCAAGAAGTTTGATACTTAATGCACAATACTCGCTCTGTATACAATCATTAAAAAGAAAAAGAATTACGGACATGAAACTATGTTTGGAAATACAGTTTAACACGGATGCTATATAATAATAGAGGGCATCATTTTCAAAGTTAGCTGTGCCAGCATCTTTAAGCTCCACATATTAAGGAATTTATATAAAATAGAAGTATATATCGTTGTATTAGACACAAAAAATAAAATTAGGAATATTACCTGTAGAGCTTTGACACGATGCCATAGAGGCGGCAAGTCAGCAAAGAGTTTCTTCACAGAGAACTCTGGAGGTTTAGCTTGCTTAAAGAAAGAATGTTTTTACAGCTACTCGGCTGTTGGTTTTTTTGTTTGATCTTTCACCAAACACATTACGACTAATTCTTTGAAAGACTGTTCACATACAAAATTTAATATTTATCAACGTAGGAATGTAACATATGCGATACTATAAATAAAGAGAAAACATTACCTTAGAAAACCGTTTATCCCGATCGTAATCAAGTCCAGGTGGCGCGTTTTGAATGGCCATCAAGAGGACTTGTGATACAAAACCAAAGTTTAAAAAACGAACAGGAAGTGGATATGATTTTAAGTAAGTGTCAATATATTGCAATAAATTTTTTTGTTTTATTTCTATTGAATAGCGTTCTTGCATACATAGTAGCTGCTTGTAGGGATTTAAGACCATCAATAGACAAAGCTACGATTCTTTGATCGATGAAACATGTTTATTATTATTATTAACACAATGACACAACATCAGAATATAATCACTAACATAAGTATATAACTATATACCTGCAGTCCAACTTGTGAACACCGCGAGATCGGTCTCTTCTTATCTTTATCCTTATTAGCCGCGGAAGCAGCATTAGTCTTCCCAGCCAAGAAACCCTTTCCACCTTTCCCAACCATTTACGCACCTACACTCAACAAACATTTAAATCAAAAAAATGACACAAACTCTTAAC
Source organism: Senecio squalidus (assembly GCA_910822075.1). NCBI lineage: Eukaryota > Viridiplantae > Streptophyta > Magnoliopsida > Asterales > Asteraceae > Senecio > Senecio squalidus. Next base: position 9,347,443 of record CAJVGC010000060.1, on the reverse strand, counting down.
ATAAAACACAAATTACGTTAAATCATGGATGCAAAGCCCTAACAGTGAACGGAAATATGATAAAGATAGGAAAGCAGATACCAAAGTGTCTATAGAAACATCAAAATGCCATGATCCTATTTCATCAGCAACTAATTTCGCATGTGACCGTGTAGCATCAGAAGTGTACAACATCCGTGTTAGTGGTATATTAAAGCAACAATAATGAAGCCGATGAAAAAGTACTGTCATACATGGCTCATGGACTTACCTGTTTTCCGTTTCCATGTAATGCAACCAACAATACCAGAGATTGCAAACGGAGATGAACAAAGACATAACGAAAACGTAACTCAGCTTAAAGTAAAAAGTGCAATTAGAAGATATTATTGCTTAAACAGTAACCAAATGTACTTACTTTGGACCAGTAACGGTAGATGTCTCAACGCGATTACGGTCAGCTTCTCCTGATTTTGAAACCCATTCAGCTCAATTACCTGATGAAGAATTATAATTATTTTCACGGACTTCAAGACCTTGCGGTTTGAGAAAACCCTATAAAATCCCATGATCTTGTCGTATGTAGATTACGATACTGATTCAGGATAACAGTTTGCACATCTTCCATACCTTCACGAATATCATAACAAACAAATAACGGTTATAAGAAACACAAAACACACTTGCATAAGACTCGAGGCAACATACGATAACTCTATGGCCTCAAATTCCGAAAGTTTAGCTGCAAATGCGTTAAAGCTTTTGGTACAATTGAAAGGATTTGACGAAAACATCCTATTAGTATATAAATGAAACTCACAGCAGCCGGAGCAGGTCTCTTCCCGCTAAGCATGCTTGCTGCCGACCTTTTAACAACACCTCCATCAGAAGCCTGCACATATATGTTGTGTCAGGTTATTCTTACAGTCCAAATTAACCCTTATCGGACACAACAAACATAGTAATGAACTTTTAAATCCCTCTAAAGATAAAGAATACTTACATCTAATAGGAACACGTTTTGAATTTTCTACCGACTCGTTTTATCTCCATATAATGTGCCTGCCCCGTCATTACTTTTATCACATGCCTGCCCCGTCATTACTTTTATCACCATTATACCCTACGTATTTCAAATTTTGTGTAAATATCGTGATTTAAACATTACATTTTATGTCTGATATGAATGGGCTAAGCAAAACCAAAGTTAAAACAAAAAGAAACAGTTACAATCTAAAATATATAAAACCAAATAAACAAATTTACATACTGCTCTTCCAAGCAATTTCGCCCTCTCTTGTGCTTCTTGCATTACCCAAAAGGTAGGTAATGCACATAACCTCTTCTGTCTGTTGTAAGTTCTGTTCGACAGAGAAGTTATTGGTCAAGTAATTGCAAGAGTCGAGCTAAAAAACAACATATTCAGAATCCAAATTCTAACCTCTTTATCGAGTTCCTCAATCTTTGCTTTGATAAAGCGAGCAATTTTTCCAACTTCGTCCACGTCTTTTTCCATACGCTGCTTGATTGCTGCAGATTAAGAAAGATATAACTATTAAATACCCAAAACCTGGTGTAACATAAATAATATCAAATATGGACCACTAATTTAATGCTTTTTTCAATACCGCAGATGAAAAATTACCTTTTCTTATGTAATTATGATTCTGTTTAATGTTTTCTTTCTGCACATTTGGGATCTTTGCAAAAATCAATTGTCGTAACCGTCAACACTTTGTGTAACATTAAAAATATCAAATATATGTAGAGACCACCAACTTGATACCTTTTTTTCTAATACCATAAATGTAATATTACGTTCTCTTGTGAAATGATGACTTTATTGAACATTTTTCGATTGGTTATCATGATTATTTGGACGAATTCCTTTCTCAACGTTTCCTACAAATAACAAATCATAATCGATTAAAATCATAATCGATTAATATACACACACATATATATATATATACATATATGTATATATAGATATATATATATATACCTTGTCGACGGCGGAATCGGAAGCGAGAAGGTGAATCTTGCGACCCTGGTCGAAGAGAGTTGGCAGAGACATGAACCAATCCAAATCATCCAAACTTTAAGCTTAAAAATTCCACTATTTCAATTATCAGCAATACTATAAAATTATCAAAACAGCCAATAACAATATCAAATTTCAAAAAATCCCAACATCAACAGAATTCATACAAAGAATTTATGAAGAAAGTTATTAGAGAACGAATGAGTATGTTGTGTGTGTGTGTGAGATGATGAAGCGGTAGAGACAGGTGTAGACACGTGGTTAGACACGCGTAAGAAAATTAGTAACCGTTGGCTTGTATAGGGCTGTTTTATTGGACTGGGCTAGGCAACAATCCAACAAATCCGGGTAAAAGCCCAGTAAGGGCACGAAACCATAGGAGTGGACAGAATTTAAACTAAAGGTTAATGCGTAAAAAAGTTAATTATTTAATCCAAATAATTAAACTTCAAAATATATTATTCTATTTATATAGTTCCTCTTATTCTGCACTACTTACCACGATCATTGATTGATTTTTATTTGCAAAATATTATTAAAATATGAGTGTCAACGGTCAAAGATATGCATTCACGGTTTTTGTCTCTCATATATAATGCGCACACACATTCTTGCTCCTCAAATACTACATATATTTGTGTTTTTCCGTGTTTTATTTGTTTAATGTTTTGTCAGTTAAAACAAATGTTTTTTAATTATAATTATCTTCAACAAAACATGTAAGCAGATTGCAAGAAAATATGTAAATAGTAGTGTTGTTGAATTGGAAAATATAATTTCATCTTTTTTACAAACTGATCGGGACAAATAAATTGATAACTAGGTCAATATTTTTATTTCTTTATGTTATTACCTTTTTTTTCTGGTTTTCAGATCCATGTTATTCAAATTTTTGGTTCCAGATGAACACATAGACATTGAATACACGTTGTCCATTATTGACTTGTGTGACTATGATCGGTATTTGAATACATTAAATAAAATGTGTATTTATAAATATGTGAGCATATGAGTTTGTACACATTAATATTTAGACATGACTATATGTTTATATATTTATTATATATTACTTAATATGTTAAGTGTGATATTTAATAAAAGAAGGTTTTCTAATTATAATACAACTTGGACTCTAAGCAATTGCTTAACTATATAAGGAACATCAGGTCCCTTATTCTAGATATCCTAGAATCGATTTAGGGATTCAATACCCTAATCGATTTCTCCATTACCTTCCATCCGATTGAGATCAACAAACCCAAGGGGTTCGCTTTTGTGTTGGTGATCGACTTCAAGGAATTCGAACACCTAGGAGGTGAGTTTCGAGTACGGGTTAAAGCAAGCTAGTTAGACATGAGTTGTGGTGATTGTAAACGTGTACTAGCATACAAGTATGTTGCTAAATGAGGTGTCGTGTACAAGTCCGTAGTAGGATTTCACTATAAATCCTAAACGAGGTAAATCAATAACAAATGTACAATTCTTAACTTAGTTAATATTGATTGTGTGTTTGATTCTAAATTGTTTCTGCTGCATGTTGTTTAACAATCTGATTATATGTATATACCTATATTATGTTTCATTATTAGTTAAATTTGGCATTTATAATTTGTTTAGTTGTTTTAAATTTATAAAAATATAAAAAGCTCAAGTTAACTAATTAACTTTATAAAGACAAGGGAATTATACGTCCATGTAAACATTTTGATTCGTAAATTATTTCCATTTTGAATACGCAAAGGACAAATTGTGTGACCTATGATATGCGAAAATTATTTGATAAGATACGAGATCGTGTTATATTGAAGCGACTTGTCTATTTTTTGGCTTTTAGTAGAAAGCGTTTGCGTCTCAAGAAGAATTATTTGACACTAGGGTTTTGTTTTTAATGCGAGTGTTTAGCAGATTTAAATTTAATCTTCACGAATCGTTTAATTTAAATATCAAGTCTTAATATTCTTTAATAGTTTTCACTTAACATTGTTTTCAATTATATGTGATTTTGCTCTACATTTAGGGGTGACCAAAAAAACCAAGAACCGACTAGAACCGCAAAAACGGCCCGACTTTGGACCGGAACCGAACTGGACCGGCTATGGTGGTCCGGTTCTCGGTTCTCAAAAATACTCAAAAAATAAATCCGGTCCGGTCCGTGGCTAAACCGACGGTTCACCGGTTCGGACCGAAAAGTTAACTTTTTCTTTAATAATATGCTAATATTTAATTTTATATTCATCAAACAATTAAACCTAGAAACAATATAATACCATTTTAGTTTCAAATCTCATCATCGTCACTCATGCGTACCGATTGTGGGGTACTAACTCTCCTCTAATGTTTTATTTTTGGGAAGTAAAATATATTATATTAAACAATAAAATCGAACCGATAAAGTATTAAACAATGAAATATTATAACACCAATTAAAATTTATATAAAAATTAAACCAAATAGGAATCCTAATTGGTATTATATTGTTTACAAAAACAGTTTAGTTGAAATACATCTAGTCCTCTATTTAATCCATAGGTTTACTATGTTGAATAACCTTTTTTATTACTATGTTGTGTATTGTGTGAGATATTAAAACCGAAAAGAACCGAAAAACCGGCTAGAACCGACTAGGAACCGGACCGGAAATGACACGGAAAAAGCGGTCCGGTCCTCGGTCTACCGTTTCTTGATTTTTTTTGTCTCGGTCCGGTCCGGTTTTTTCCGGTTCGGTCCGGTCCGTGTCTTTTGAACACCCCTATCTACATTAGTGTTTAATATGAAGAAAATTGAGGTAAAGATAAAAAAAAATATAAGGAATTGATGTGTATTTTGATTTTAGTGGCATAAGTAACATTTTTTATTTTTATCGTGTATAAAAAATAAAAAGTGCATGTACTAGCTAGATGTAGACTATAGTATATGTATATTCACTTTCATATTTAAGAGTCGATGGAACAATCTTTTTGTTTGTTGTATATAAGTGTTTAGTTTTTACACTCTTTTATCAAAGCTCGAAACAAAACAAAACAACGTCATAATCAAATCAAAGTTTGCTGATCTTAACTTCCTTATATATATAACAAGTGGATGAACGTTACGTCGCATCTATAGTCCATCCATCATTTCAACATGGCTCACGTCTCTAACCTAGCTCCTCTTCGGATATAATGTATGTCATTTAGTGTATATATATAACTGAAAACGGTTTTAAAATTAAAATTGCTATAGACATCTAACAATGAAATAATAATGGATATACAAACCGAAACAAGCTATAACTTGATAACTATTCAGAGTATCCGGATATTTTGACTTAGATGTATAGAGGCTAATTATGAATCCTCATGTACCGCCTCTAAAACCTTTACATGGACATGGCCACTCTCAGGATGTTACCAAAAGATATAAGAACGTGAGACCTCTTATGAAGACAAAACATTACCGTTGCAACTCTTTTGAAACCAACCAAAGCATGTGACCTTATATTAAAAACTCTCAGTATACACTAAAAAGGAAGATACATAGCTAGAAGAAATACTTCTTTTAAATGTAAATTCCAAACAACATTCGGATAATCTTGAACGTGAATTATGAACATAAAAAGAATTTTGTTTAGTTTCGTTATAGACTAAGAGACACGATGTCTCTTTTAACTTACTAATTTGAGTAAAACAAATCAAGCACGTTATATCCATTGTTTTGATCTCAATTATTGTTGTAAAAATACAAGTAGATAATGATCATACTTTTATTTGACAACGTTATTGGAGTTATATGGTTGTGATTTACTTCTTTTTTATTTTTTCTTTTTGTTTATAGTTTACTCGATTTGGATATTACAATTGATTTCACATAGAAGTTTTGTATGTCTTTATAAAACAAAAATAGTTAATGATACAAATACGTAACGGAATAACTAGATAAGATAGTGTATTGAATGATTTAGACCTATAAATCAACCAACGGTAACAATCGAGCAAGACCTATTACTTAATTAGTCAATTCAATCCTAAATAACGCGAACTAAAATTGAATTATGATAACACAGTAAGACCTGTTGATTTGTTATCGAATCAAAACTAGATAACTCGATCTAAGAATTAAACAATTGATAATCGAAACATCAATATCAAAAAATAAGGTTAAAACCTTAACAAAATTCATTCACAATCTCCATACAATGAATAAAAACAATTACTTATATAGGAAACTAAACTGGGTAAATACCAAAAAGAAAACTAAAAATTCGGTCTTGGGCCGAAATCAATTACTGCGTCGCAGCGGGGTTGATTCGAGAACCTTCCTATCTGAAAATGACTTCACTGCGGCGCAGTGAAGGTTCAGAAACTTCCAATCTTGTTTGTCGATCATCCAATTGCGTCGCGGTGAACCCAATAGCCAAATCTTGAGTCATACACACCTCCCATGAGCCAAACAAACCTCACAAGTTAACATGCTAGTCCAACGAACCCTCGTAACTTTCAAGACTTTATTACCAATCAACAACATCAAATTTTTGGTATCCGAAGCCATATCAGTTAATGTGAAGGTGAGCATCAACTTACGAGTTGCAACTACAGTTTACAAAACTAACATAAATATAGTTTGAGATCATAAAAGACAAATAAAGTGAAACTAATCACTATCTTTTATTTCTTTAATTCACTTAAATTTATTTTTATTTATATATTAATTATAGCAAAACCATTAATATATAAATGAATAAAATTACAATATTGTAAAAGATATTTTTCTAATCTTTTTACCATTTCTTTGTCAATTTTGAAATATAAATTGTAAAATCGCACTTAGATCATATGTGATTTTAGTATTCTTAGAAGATGTATTTTCGGGTCTAGTTAAATCAATAACATTAATTGTTATGTTAAAATAATTATTTTATACTATTTTACCAGTTTTAACATATATACAAAATAAAAAAATAAAAAGATATCAAAATTAATATTTTTCTCTCGTGTCGATATGAATTATATGCATCATATAACTTTATTATTATATTTAAAATTACAATTTTAGTTAAATCATATGTGATATTGACTTTTGAGTTTTAAAATTCTACAAAATTAAAATATAATTTACTTAAAATGTAATGTTAAATCAATTTCTAAGTCACAAAAATAGTAATTTTATTTTGGTCAAGGTGAATTACTATTGAGACAATGAGAGATGGTGTTCATTCTAGTGTTAAGGATGGAAAAATTACCTGAAATCGATGAGAACATCAGACATATGAGACGGTCGGATCGGGTTCATGGTTGGGTTGGCAAGTATGGGGAAAAGGAATACATTCGATTCAATAAGATGTCCGATATGCCACAATGATCTTGAAATGGAGCTCCATATCTTCGATAGTTGTTGAATTATAGATTGTAATAGCCTCTTGGGGGAACATCGGTTATCTTCATCTCTCTACAATAATCGATAGCCTCAATATAAACAAGCAAGTTTCTATCAACAAATACAACATGAAAAGATTTAAAGCAGTGGTTCGTGTGACAATATGGGTTCTTTGTAGGGGTGTAAACGAGCCGAGTCGAGCCCAAGCTCTACCAAGCTCGAACTCGGCTCGTGAGAAATGATCTAGGCTCGAGTTCGGCTCGGAGTTGGCTCGTTTAAGCAAGAAATGTATATTATTTTTATTTATTTTATATATACAAATAATGACTTCTACATATATATATATATATATATATATATATATATATATATATATATATATATAATCAAAAGCTTTTTAAGGCTCGCGAGCTCGGTGTACAAAGCTCGGGCTCGAGCTCGTTTATTAAACGATCTTTATGATATGTTCAAGAACGACTCGAACACGTTTAGGCTCGGCTCAAATTGAGTTTTAAACGAGCCGAGCTCGAGTAGCTAACGAGTAGCTCGGCTCATTTACATCCCTAGTACTTCTTTGGCTGTATAATACGAATTCGCGCTCAATATAAAACAAGTCTAGACGAGACATTCTATGTAATGATGTTAAACTTCTTTCGTTCATTTGGATCTCCACGTACTAAAGATAAAAAAAATCCATTTATTTGGCTAGATTGGTATTGTACCCAAACTCTACTTCAGACGCTCTATTGTAATTGTTCATTTTGCTTATAGTTTCTTGCTAGATAGCTTTCAATATAATTGTGCCGTTAAAAAAAATGGTCAATGACGGGTTTTGATCAAGTGCCCGCCTAATACTCGTAATAGTACTCGTCCTCTCTTCCTGGGTATTCATCACCGGCTAGGGCTTTCGAATCAAAGCATGGCCATCGATTACCCATACGTACATGTATTAATAATAACACTCTTTAATAAAAAAATATAGAATTAATAATAATTATTTATATTTTTTATATTTGATTTTTTTTTCATGTAATTTAAAAATTTTAACTTTGAAATTGTTCCTTTTAAAATTTTGAAATCTCGAATATGCGATTAGTATTTGTTCATTTTCTTTATTGGATTTTAGTTTTCAGGTCGATTTTTTTTTTTATCGTTGAACATGCCGTTTTGTCATATAGACTGGTATAAACGTAAATGGATATGCTCGGTGGATATAAAATGTTAATCCTTGAAACCCACTGATGGTTAATACTATTTGGGCATTGGGTTGAATTTGTTTATAAATTTTATAAATAAATGTAGGTACGGGTTTAGTGGTATCCGATTCAAACCCATCCAATAATCATTCCTTTTTCAACATATGTCGTGATCTTATTTGTAAATAGTCAAGTTTTCCTATGCGCGTAGTCGTCTACACATATTCAAATGTTTATGTTATAAGTTTGAACCACACATACATAGTTCGGTATGTACTTCAATGTTACCATTTTAACATAATAAAAAGCGAGTAAACATAACAACACTATGAGTTTACATGTTCGGTTAACAATGTTAAGCAGCTACATATGGCTATACAGTCAAACATAGAAACTAAGAGACTCTCTTTTTATGACAAATGGACCCATAACTAACTAGTTGGTAGGTTTAACAAGGATAATATGAATACTGCTTTACATACAGTTTGACTAACAAACTATTTTGTCGGTTTAACTGTAATGCAAATAACTCGTGTTTAACTTTATAAGTAAAGAGTTGTAATCAGGATTATTCTATAAACATTGTTGGCCTCATGGGGGAGCCATGATGGGACAAAGTAGGCAGTTGACTCCACTACATATTATTCGTAATGGAGAAAATATTTATATCTACGTAATTTTTGAGATTTTATCCCTATAATAACCAAAAATCTTAACTTTACCCACATGTAAATTATAAAGATTTATCTAGAAAATTTTTCTTTATTTTGTCTCCACCTGAAAATTTTTCTGCATTCGTCCCTGGTTGGCCTTATGTCATATCATAAGGTAACCCTTTAAATTTTGAGTAGGAAAAGGTAAAATATGTAGAAAAAATTCATTATTATTGTCGTTGTTGTTATAAATATCTAAAAATAAATTTGACATTATTTATAAAAGTACTCTCAATCATCGTACCGAAAACCTTTCATCGTATCCAAAAAGATTGTCACATTATCCATAATATTCAACATCACATAATACTGCAAAACAACGACAACCATCACGTACACTTAAATCTAGACTCCCAAAATTTACTTTTTCTCTACTACAACCGCTAAATCAAACAAAAGAAAAATACCATCACCCAACGCTAAACTCATCACCCCACAACCATCACACAAGTCATCACACTACCCGTTGGCACCGAAAGCTGATTATAACGTCGGGTTTCACCTCCCGTTAGGGGTGCTCTAAATGTATGCAATCATGTTGTATTTGTTCAATTTTTGTTTACAATAGCTTCTAATAAATTATTTTCAGGAAATAAATAAACAAGAAAAATACAAATTAAAAATTAACAATGACATCATATATTCACTCTTGGATAACCAATTATTTATTAAATATATAGACCAAAAGATGCACATTTACAATCAAGCCATTAGCCAATCACCATGAGCTAGACTGTTTTTCTTTTTTCACTTTAAAATGTTTCATACAAACATGGACCACATCCAACCTTCATTTTTCCTTCTATATAACCCCTCATTCCCCTTCTCCTCTTCATTTGTAACTCATACACCCTTCTCTCCAATACACCACCACCGTTCCCCGCCGTCTACCGCCATGCCGGAAGCTCCCAAGATCACATATGATCACTCCTTGAATGATTACACTCTCACCCAAAAAAATAAAAATACTCTTCAGTTCATTGAAGATGTCACGTCTAACCCTGACCAAGTCCAACAAAGAATTCTCTCTGAAATCCTTACACAAAATGCTAACGTTGAATACCTTAACCGCTACGGTCTTTCTGGTAATACGGACCGTGAAACTTTTAAGAAACTTATCCCTGTAATCACCTATGATGACCTCCAACCCGATATCACACGTATTGCTAATGGTGATATGTCCCCAATTCTCTCCTCTCACCCCATTTCCGAATTCTTAACAAGGTAACATAAGTTCCATATCGTATATTAAAACATAAATAAACAGTTTGGAAAAAATAACTAAAGTCGTTTATTCCAAACTGCTTATATGTTGTAAAAAAATGTAATGACCGTTTTAATAAGCAATATGACTTTATTTAAATACATAATTATGGTAACTATAGGTGTTTTTTTGTTCGATTATTTAGCAAAATGATTTTCTAAATTTTGAATGCTGAATTTTGTAGTTCGGGGACATCAGGGGGAGAAAGAAAACTGATGCCTACAATTGAAGACGAGCTCGGAAGAAGGTCATTACTCTATAGTCTTTTGATGCCGGTTATGAACCAGTTTGTGCCGGGTTTAGATAAAGGCAAAGGGATGTATTTCCTCTTTATAAAATCCGAGTCCAAGACTCCAAGCGGGCTAGTAGCCCGACCCGTTTTGACCAGTTACTACAAAAGTTCCCACTTTAAACAAAGACCATACGACCCGTACACAAACTACACTAGCCCGAATGAAACAATTCTCTGTCCTGATTCTTACCAAAGCATGTATTCCCAAATGCTTTGTGGGCTTTGTCTTAACAAAGAAGTTCTTCGTGTCGGAGCGGTTTTCGCTTCCGGGTTTATTCGGGCTATCCGGTTTTTAGAGAAAAACTGGTCAGTTTTGTGCAATGATATCAGGACTGGAATCTTGAACCCGGTCATAACTGACCCGTCTGTTCGGGAAGCTGTGGGTCGGGTTCTGAAACCTGACCCAAAGTTGTCAGACTTTATCGAGTTTGAATGCTCTAAAAAGTCATGGCAGGGGATCATAACGAGGTTATGGCCGAACACAAAGTATATTGATGTCATCGTTACGGGGACAATGTCACAATACATACCAACTCTTGATTACTATGGAAATGGTCTCCCTCTTGTTTGCACAATGTATGCTTCTTCAGAATGTTACTTCGGTGTAAATCTGAACCCGCTTTGTAAACCTAGTGAAGTTTCGTATACCCTTATTCCAACCATGGCTTATTTCGAGTTCCTTCCTGTTAATCGCAACAATGGCGTAACGAATTCGGCTTCCAGGCCTAAATCTCTCAATGAGAAAGAACAACAAGAGTTAGTTGATCTTTCGGATGTTAAACTCGGTCAGGAATACGAGCTTGTGGTCACCACCTATGCCGGTTAGTGTATTTTTTTGTTTTTTGGTCTCAAAAATCGTTTAATTATCTAGCATACCAAAATTTGATGAAATGTTTTCTGAAATTTCAGGGCTATACAGGTATCGAGTTGGCGATTTGCTAAGAGTTGCGGGATTCAAGAACAAATCCCCTCAGTTTAACTTCATATGTCGAAAAAACGTGGCCTTGAGTATTGATTCTGACAAAACCGATGAAGTCGAATTACACAAAGCAGTCGAAAACGCTGTCACCCATTTAATGCCATTCAATGTGACTTTAAACGAGTACACAAGCTATGCAGACACAGCAACTATCCCGGGCCACTATGTTATATTCTGGGAACTTAGCCAAAACGAATCCACACCAATTCCACCATCCGTCTTCGAAGACTGTTGTCTAGCAGTCGAAGAATCACTCAACACCGTTTACCGCCAAGGACGGGCGTCTGACAAGTCAATCGGGCCATTAGAGATCAAAATAGTGGAAAACGGGACGTTTGATAAGTTAATGGATTATGCTATAAGTTTAGGTGCTTCGATTAACCAGTACAAGACACCACGATGTGTAAAATTCGCACCAATTGTCGAACTATTGAACTCTAGGGTCGTGTCGAGTTACTTTAGCCCGAAATGCCCGAAATGGGTTCCGGGACATAAGCAGTGGAGTAACGTGAATTAGTTAAGTTTTTAGTTAGAGCAAAAAAAAAGAATGACAACCATGATGATGATCATTATGTGTCATGTTACTTTGGTTGTTTGTTGTTGGATTAGGCAATGTACATTAAAAAACAGTTTGAAGTTTCATGGAAGTTTCATAACAAACTTGATTGACTTTTGGTCTTAAATCCAGCCAGAAAACCTGCCCACAACATTTATATATGGGGCTAGGGTTTATATATATAAATTAAACCACCTTTATTTAAGTCCTACTCTATTATTTCAATCTCAAAAATATCATGTATTATTATATAATTTTTAATTTTAATTAGATATTTGTATTTCTATAGTGATATATTACATTTTCAAAAAGTTTAAAAAAAAAATTCTTTTTAGAAAAATGTTGAGTAACAATCCTATGTAGGAGGTGTAACAAATGCAAACCTTTTAAATTTGTTTCCGTAAAAGCTTTTTGAATACATTAGAACTTGAGTCAAATCATGGATCTGGTTTTTGAGTAGAACCGTCCAAATCAAGCTACGTTTCTAACTCCAATATACTCGGTTCGCTCTCGTCCGACGTCGTCGCAAGGATGTTTTAACCAACTATCGAGATATGGGTATACAACTCAAGAAACATGGATCGCACAAGGAACACGAGTAAAATCCACCCAATTGTCTCTACTAGCACGATTGTTCAATCAAATTATATAATTTTGGGTGTAAACTCATGTTCTACATCGATAAAAGTAAGATTTTAATGGTAAGATATAAGTCAGTGAGCTACTCCACCTATTGTTAATTGGTTTTAGAGTATAACCTCATTGGTCTTATGATGTTGAACATGTTTTTGGTCTAAGAGGTAATATAAAATGGTAGCAGTACTTCAGTTGTAGCCCGAATGATATGGTCGATGCAAGTGGCATGATCTCGGGTGATCCCCGACGTCCAACGATGACTACTCAGTTTTGCTCGATTGGAGCAAAGTTGATCTTGAAAACTTGTATCAAAAAACTTCATACGTATCCTGTCATGGATAAAAATTTTGTCTATGATCACAAGATCATGATTATTGCAGGTTAACTCGAGATCACGGATCACAGCAGTCTACGTGATCACGGGATCACTAACAGGTTCATGATCACTAACACTCCTTATTATATATTCTATATGTTTTACTCTGATTTCGGCAGGTAACACAGTTAGACAATATAGCCGTTGGAGATATGGTCTAAGTCAAAGCTGGCAAGACTTGAAATACACGTTGATGAAGTAGTCTATGGAAGATCCCGCATATTTCGGAACTGGGATGATCCCGCCTATTTCGTTGTAGTTGTTATTTTCTTTTTACTATAAATAGAGGCAATGGTCGATATAGGAGACACACACAGTAACACCGGAATACTCACCTGAATTACAACACAAACACTTAGAATCGATCACTTGTGCTCATCTCTGTCATCATTATTGTTCTTATTAATAAAATCAACAAGGCAAAGGATTATTATCCCTTCCCGAGGTTTTATGCCGGCAATCCAAAAGGATTAAGGGTTTTCCTCGTACACCTCTAAGTTCATTTACTTTTTACGCATTTATTAATTAGTTTCATAAATTATCTTAAGATCACTTATCAGATTACCACAACACCTTACCTCACTTAACTAGTTTGATCACGGAATTTCCTTAAGTAGTTTTTGATCAAAAGATATCCCAAGAGTAAAATGTTGTTCCTTTAACCTTGTATCGGAAGCTTTCATGATACATCATCACTAATGTTATGATGTTGAATATGTTGTTGGGTTAAAAGGTCATATCATTTAACATAAGCCATCGATAATGACTCGGTCTATATTAAAATGATTGTTTGATTTAGTTGAATATAAAGAGTTTAAAGAAAAATAAATGTATATGATCATCAAAAGGTAAAAGTATAACAAATTCCTACTACTATACTTTGATTGATACTCTAGCTTTCACATGATTTTAAAAGCATACGGTTTTGTATACAAATTTGGAGGTGGTAACGGACAATATATGAAGGGAAATTGACAACTATAGTATCTTAGGTGGTTATGCTTTTCTTTATGTGTTGAAAGATTTATTATGGTTTTCTTATGAAAAACATTGAGTAAGGTAATTTGTAGTAATTTATCAATGTTTTGTAATAATTTTGTATTAATTTTGTAATTAATTAAGTTATCAATGTTTTGCAATAATTTTGTATTTACACTTAATTACCTTATTCAATTACCTTTTAGATGGCATTTATGGTTTTAGAGAAGCTAGCAACTACGTAGTAGTTTCCGCTTAAATTCTATTTTATTTTATTATCTCATATCACTAGTTACTAGTGCATTGATCATTGTTAACAGTAAATGAGGAAACAGGGAAAGATCCATGTTGAGGTTATCCGAAAAAGCGAAACTTTTTTTGCTGTGATATACCCGGCTAACAAGTATTTTCCTAGCCGTTTCCGAACTCTTGTCTGCCCATCACATGATATATATTTAAAGACCAAACACTAACTACAGGCCATCTTATAAAAGATGGTTATAGTTATCTAATCATTGAGTTTTTTGAAAGTTTCTATTTTCGGATCAAGTTGATGCATAAATTTTTATTAATGGTAATGCACATTGAACGTTGAAAAATGAATATTCATTTCTAAAAGTATAAATACTCAAATCGCTTATAAGATGTATAGCTCTTTTTATAAAATTAACAAGATATAGTCCTGATCTCATCACATTATGTCGTAATAAAGAACCTAATTCTCAAAAATATATTACTATCTCCGTCCCATATTAATCGTACATCTTTTCTTTTCGAGTGATCTCAAATTAATTATCCACTACTAAAAATGCGAATCCAGAAAAAGGTATAAATTGGAGGAAACACCCTGATCCCGATGTCTTTGACACCAGTCATTGTCCACCCCACAAGGATAACTTCGGACAACTCTCCTGGCTCAGTGGGGTATCAATTGGAGAGGGGCGAGCCGAAACTCAAACTCATGACCTTATTCAGAAATTTTACTAGTGGGCCAATGAGTTTTACGGATATGAATACCATTGGGACAACGGCCCGATGGTATCCACTACTAGAAATGACAAGAAAGCTTGATTACATTACCATTTTACTCTTACTTAAATTTATGATAAAATATTTTTATAGAAAACCTTAATTAATTAGTTAAGGGTAAATTTGTCATTATATAAAAAATGAGAAATAAAAAAATAGTAATTATTATATTTTTCTTAAATTGTGTATTTTTTGTCCAGTGATAAATTATTTTGAAACGGAGGAAGTACCATAGTGAAAATTTAATTCTCCGTTCTCTAAGAAAGCAGAAATTTGACGTAACAAGAATTAAATTTGATCTGATTTGATTTGAGTAAAGGTGAAATAACAAAAAGAAAAAATGAAAGGCACTAACGTCTAAAGCGTCCTTTTTGCCTAAAGTTGCATAGTAAATAGTATAACTATAAGTATAGGACATATCATTCTCTAATCGAAATAAATCAAAGTATCAAACCAATCCCAATCCAACAAGAAATATGGAATAAAAAGAAATAGCTTTTCAATGGGAAAGATTGCATAAAAAGTAGTAGTTACTTTCAAAATGAATCAAATCATACTTATAGAATTATTATTTGGAGTTCCTATTTTACCTATTATCTCATAGGACATCGAAACTTAAATAGCTGTTTTCCAAAATGTAAAACCCAAAATAGTTGTATCCTTTAATATGAGTTAAAACTGAAAGGGTACAAAAAAAATATATGTAACCCTTCATTTTAACGGGAAAGAGGCGTAGGGATCTTGACCTCTTGACCCCGCTATTTATTGTGACGTTATCAAGCTAGTTTAAACGAGCATGCACTATGTATTTATGTAAGTCGAATTAGGCTTAACGTGATAATCGTTTTTTTCTCAAGAAAATCACTAGCACTTATGAAAGTTGATGAAACTAAAATCACAAACATTTCAAATATATGCATTAATTCTAGTCTTGGTAAGTATGGTATCGATCTTTGATCAGAATATAAGATATGGTCTTGCTTACAATCTTGAATGTAGCAAATCACTTTTTGTGATAGACATAAAGTAGAACATCGATTGGTAGTATTCGAATCAAACCCTCACTTTAAAACTGAATAAATGATTATGGGCATTCTTTGACTGACTTGAAAAGAAATAAAAAAGAAACCTAGCTATGAAATTAAGAATTAATTATAATTTATAAGCATTGTTCACCGTCAAAGTAATCAAGTGGTTAAAGCAAAGTGATTATTTAAAGAGTCTTGACTTTGAAAAAGGAATGGAATTGCAAGTAAAGTCATTAAGCTTTTGGGAGTTGAATCATTTATATGTTATCCAAAAAAAGAAAGTAAAACATGAGTGATGTTCATTCAAAAAGAATTAAACAATAGGATTTTCGTTATGAAAAAGTTAGAACATACATAACTTTTTAGCGTAAAGTATGGTACCATTAGAATATAATTTGGGTAAGAACCAAAGGCGATAGGCGGATCAGAATAACCTTTGCTAGATTACCTTTAACGGAATGACAATTCTCTTAATAGGTTGGTCTTAAAACAATTATAAAACGTCATGTACTTCTTTCACGAGTAGAACACTTTAGTTTTATTTGACATGAGTTAAAACGCTCAATCACTTAGTCGATAAGTTATATTTCGTATTAACAAAAGTTTTATTTGAAATGAGTTAAAACGCACGATCACCGACATGACGAATTTACTAAATTGAATATTTTTGGTTTGAATAATCTTTGAACATTTAAAAACTTTATCTTAGTCAAAGACTTATTAAATTAATTATATATATTTTCTTAATTTGTCTTATAATCTCAAAAGCCATAATCAGACGTTGTGTCTGAGTGTCAGGATCGGTTAAGGTTATTTAAACACAACCACACTTATGCGTATAAATCAATATTTATTAAATGAGTTGCAGCGGATCAACACTTTGATATTCAAGGATCAACACTTTGATATTCAAGGATCAACACTTTGATATTCACAAGTTTATGATAAACGAATATTATATATGAATAACAGTAACAACAATAATACGATAACTTTTACCACTCAGCCTCAATCTATTAATCAATATAAATTAACGAGCGTGTTTCTTTACATACAACGATTTATAAAAGACCTTAAGGCTCAAGCCTAACTTTTCTAAGAAACGAATTCAACACCAGCCTCAATCTATTTGATTACAATAGACGTGTTTCTCCTCTTTACAAAGATCAATCTTGACCTTGAGACTGAACAAAAGGGGAACAATCTCAAGTGGTGACATCGTTGATGTTTTTCTAAAGAATAAACATGATTGAAAACCACACATTTATAATGTCTAGAGATCTCTCTATATATAGAATTCCTTAAGACTTACATAAGGAAACATTTATCTTGAAAAACAAGTCTTCCATATATTAACACTAGCCGTAGTAGTAACCGGGTATAATGTGTATTACTAACTTCATCGTGCAGTACTAACCTTGTTCTTGCACTATTATATGTGTATGCAACATAACTCTAAAATAACAATCCAAACATTTTAATTCTAACACTGAGTTTAATCGGATATCACATAAAATTAATATCAAAGATGTAGTTATATGACAATATATAAAATAATCAATTTACTTAATGGTTATAAATTCAAGTTTCGTAAAATTAAAAAGTGCAAATAATTGTTTAGCATGACCTAAAATTTATTTTTCTAGGAAAAAAAAAAAACAATTATCGTGTATAATCCATACTATCTAATAAATGGGAGTTACCGCTGACATCATTTAGTTGATGTGGCGAATTTTAAGGCTATCCACCTAGGATTGCTTATATCAATAGTGATGTCATACTCAATTAAATAATTTTAAATATTTTAATATAAATTTAATATGCAATTGATTTGCTGTTGGAAAAAGAAAAAGTCTCATGGAAGGAAGATTATGCCACCGATTTTTCTACCAATAGTGTCAAAGAGATCTTAATCTTACTTTAATTTATGATTAATCAATATTCGTCTTTTTGTCTCTCTCTAAATTTAAAATATTTTTGTTTTATTAGATCTCATATTGATGTCGAAGGTGAGTATATTTTTATTCGTTTGATTTATTTTTGCAATAGATTGTAATAATTTTAATGTATGTCTCTTAAATACCAACGCATCGCAAGTGTATGTTTACTCTTTTAGCTCATTTGGAAATAATTAAAATGCATATTTCGTGATTAGTTGGACTGTTTATTTAAACAACTTTCTGATATATAAAAACACCATGAATATGTTGTCTACTTTACTCGAGTAATTGAACTTTCCATATTTTCTTTTATAGATTTTGGTATTTAATACCGTGTATCACACGGGATTTTAGCTAGTTGAATATAATTATGATTTACTAGAAAAGGGGTGGGCGAAAACGTGCCAACATATGAACAGCTGGGAAGCATGTTTAAGTGTTAACCTCACACGTGTAACTGGTCTGACATGTGATTGGTCAGAGACACGTGTGGTCCTACAGAGAATGTTGACCCAGTCTGACACGTGAGAGATCCATCTGATGTGTTTTCTTGTCGGGCTTTATTAAATGGCCCATTTAGCCCATTGGGCCCCAAATACATGTAATCAAATATTATTTTTTAGGTATTTGTTTTTTGGTGGAGTAGACGTGGAAGAGAATGATACAAACATAATTTGTTCGGTTATTAAAATACTTCTATTTATTCATATTATATAAATTGATAAATAATTTTAATTGATCTTTATTGTTAAGGTTAACACAATTTGGAACTTTTTAAAGTCGTGTCTAGCGATTTGGTGATGATTAGTCGAGGTAATTTGTTATTTTTGATGTTTCGGAATAGCGTAGTTTAGATTTTAGACGTTGTGGTTATGTGTGTCGTCTAGGTGATACATCGACGATGTTCTTTGTCTTAGGTTAGGTACTTGGGGTTTTAGTTATAGGCTTATAGTGTTCAAGATATAACATATGTGCTTGTTTCTAAAGAATAATTGGTTTAAAAAAATGTCATAAACTAGAAAGATAAATATAAATTTTAGGACGGAAATATATATTGATGTACTAATCAACTTTGTTTATGTGCAAATTAGACTCGGACCCGAGATTTTGAATGCCATGTACGAAATATAAAGTATAAACTTCTAAATACCTTCCACACTGACCGCACATATATTTCAAAATTAGTTTTAGTGGGTGTTTGTTTGGGCTTATATAAGGGGTTTATGGCTTATTGACATTTCGGCTTATGTTTCATAAGTCCGAATTTTCCGGCTTATATAACCGTTTATGTGCTTATTACTGTTTACTATGATAATTTTAGGTAATAGAACCAAAACTGAAAATAGATATACGCATATGATATAAAACTAAAACCTTTGAACCATTTGTAGTCCGAATTCATAAGTCCGAATTTTTCGACTTATATAACCGTTTATGGACTTCTTACTGTTTAATATGATAATTTTAGGTAATAGAACCAAAACTAAAAATAAATATACGCATATGATATACACCTAAACCTTTGAACCATTTGTAGTGGTCTCTATTACACCCCGCAACTTCCACAAGACCCGTGTGTAAATCATCTCTTATCCATAACATTAATCGGTAGACATTATATGGGTTAAACAATCAAAAAAAATCTTTGTTAAGATCGGCTCAATGCATTTCTAGTCGCTTCTATATAATTTAATCTAAGTATTAAATTATAATAAAATTATCGCTATTTTCTAATCTTGTATATTCCAATTTTCAAACAAATAATGGAGTCTAAAATAACCCCACAAGAGAAATGAAGGAATTGTTTAATTATAATATTAATTTCAAAATATAATGGAATCCCCAACATCCATTGACCAAATATAATAAAAATTAACATTAATGAAGAAAACCGGTTTGTTTATTAGCTATAATGATAATAACTCTAATGACAAAAGTTTTAGTTATATGTTTGTCAAGTTGGCAAAAATCATGTCTACCTCATGAAACGGTAACTCGATACATTCAATTGTATGGCCTCCATGCTCTCTTGTTACGTTAATTTTAGAAAACATTATCAAAATATTTTGTTGACAGTCTGACATAATAAATTTTCAAACATAATCATCAAATTTATGAAAACCTTTGCGTCATCCTTTTGTCTCGACAATTGAAAATGAAAGAACATCACAAGAATATTGAAAGCGGTGCTAGAACGAAAAAAAACGACATGATACCTTATCCAATTTAGAACCACTCATTTCAACATATATAATTTTAATAACAAAAAAGAAATGGCACAAAAACGTTTAATGAATTTAGTTATTAGTTTTTAAACAAAATTCTGTTAAATGAGCATTTTTATGATGTTTTCATAATTTGTCTACATGTTTTATTTATATTATTGTTTATATATATTTTGTTGAAATGACTCCCACAAAAGCTGCGATAATGTTATAAGTAGGTGGGGGACAAATTTATTGATATAAGAAGAAATATTAAAGCATGGTAATAGTAATATAAAAATTATATCTTATCCATTAGTTTATGCAATAATTTGGAATATTAGCATGAACCAATGCTTTTTTGAACTTAAAATTTCACTATTTCTATTTTTTATAAATTATTTGTTAAAGAAATTGATAAATCTAATGTCATTTAGTTGACTGACTTTGTGTATTTATACTAACAGACCATCCATAATAAATTATTACTAGACAAATTGATAATAATAATTCACTTACCTATATATTTATGTTATTCATTATTTTAACCTTAAGATTAAGGTCCACAAATATACAAAGATTTTAGATATTTACTAATTTTAAGATTCACAAAACACTTTGTCGTTTATATATATATACATATATAAGGGGATCATGTAAGAATGTAAGAAGTGGACTTTTGGGGATAAGCTAAAAAAAAAAAAAAAAAAAACATTGATTCAATATATTTATATCAAAAATTCAATATTTATAATTTTAGAAATATCATTTTTATATAGTTAAGATTCTATATATTCATAAAAATAGTTATTATATTACGAATTCTAACTTCGATTCAAAGTTTCTATAAATTTTTTTTTTTTTTTTAAATTTTGAATCAAATTGAAAATATGTTGAATCGATGTATATTCTCATGTTTCTCACTGAAAATGCATTTTTCACCGGATCCATATATATATATATATATATATATATATATATATATATATATATATCATTTAACTTTTCGGAAAAAAAGTTTTTGTTGGGAAAAATTATGCACGATATTTTTTTTGAAAAAAGTTATGCACAAAAATTCATTTTTTGAAAATTTATGCACGAAAAAATCTTTTTAAAGCGAATTTATGCATAATAATATTAAATTTTTATAAAGTTATAAACAAAATTAATTTTTTTATGAAATAATGCACAAAAAGTGCAATTTTTTGTAAAATTATGTAGCAAAAACATTGTATAGCTTTTCATGTACATCAATTTAAAAAGTTATGAAATGATAACGTAATCGGAAAAAAACTTTCAATTTTCTTTTTCGAAAAAAAAGAAAATTTATTTTATTGTTTGTTTTTTTATTATTAAAATAATAAATTATTTTTAGAAATTTCACGTAAACATGTCACGTATCTCTCCCCACATGTCACATGTCACTCTCCACGTGCCTTCTTATCTTCTTATTTTAAAACTCTTTCAAGACAAACTATGGTCTCTTTTTACAAAATAAATCATATTGGTCTTTAACCGAGCTTCAAAAAATATTGGCCCAGACCCACAAACACTAAGAGGCTGTTTGATAGTTGCAGACTGAGTTGGAGCTCATACTGAGTTAGATGCAGACTGAGTTTGTTGTGTTTGATTATGCCTCAGACTAGCTATGCTGACTGGGGAAAATGACTATTTTACCCTTCTGTTTATTTTTATATTGAATGTCGTACAAAATCCAAATTAACTTGTGTTCGTATTAAAATTCTCGAGTCTTAAAGTTATCGTCATTTCGTTTAGTCCGTAATTTAAACCCGATCCATTTGATAATTCATTTAGTCCATTAGGTGTCACTAAATAACTCATACCTAAATTGTGATCCATAACCACTTGAGAATCCATCCAAAACCGACCCAACCCCTTCCCAAAATCCTTGTTCAGTCGAATTCATTAAACTTTAATAAGGTTTGTGTTTTCTGCTTTCTACTTGTCGACTAAGAAATCCCAAACCCCGAGCCCTATTCCACCCTCATTCTTCTTCCTTTCTTTTGTGGTGAAGCAGTCGGCAAGTGAATTCGTGGGTATCATCCTTTTCTTTTTTGTTTTCCAACAGCGGTGGCGGTGGAGGAGCAGCTTGTAGGGGCAGCGGCTGAAGGTTTTTCTTTAAACAATGTGGTCTGCGGGTTTTGATTGCAGATCGAGTCTTTGATATGGGTCCGTGACAGCTTCGCCTTATCAAACGCGCAGACCACGGACCGAGTTCGTGGTCTGAGTCCGGGTCCTTGATCCGTGGTAATATCAAACAGCCCCTAAATGTAATATCAAATTACATTCCTACATGGCTACATCATATGAACCTGTCGAGTCATACACACTAATGATATATCAGTCACTAATCTTAAATATATTAAACGAAATTAATTTGGGTTTGTAAGAACTAGCACGACGTATCTATTGGAATTATTGACCCAAGAACTTCTAATTATCTCGGTGATTGGATATAGGATACTAGTGCTATCACATTTGATAAGGGGTATCCGGTTACGATAATTCTTCAAATCAAAGCCAAATACGTCAAATTCAATGGAATAATTATTATCACGTGTAAATTTGCGAACAAAATAAGTTTTTAGATTATTTTTGTGTAACAATCATAATAAGAACATGATTTAAATGCAAGGGTTTATTTAGAGTTTTAAGGTTAGTGTGTATAGTATTCGTTACAAAAGTTGAAGCACCATTGCGAGATAAAATAGAGTGGGGATTATTGTGATTATTTAATATGGTATGAAGTATACATGAATCCAATCCGAATGTATGTTTGTCCTCAAAAGATAGAGGGTTAAACAGGGAGGTTGATCTACATCAAACCACGACCGGGGGTATGAGAGGTGTAATTCACTTACCTGAGGCACAAGAACTAGTGTCCTCGGCAGGGGCATGGATCGGACCAGGCGAGCCGTAGCCAAGACTTGGGCCCGAGAAAAGCGGAATGGTAATTGGGCCTGAGTACAAGTATACACTTGCAAGTAATAATCATACAAATAGAGAATATGTTTTATAAAATTAATTCCATTATGTGCGTTTATACACATGTTTGTTGTAAATAAATTAATTCCATTATGTGCATTTATACACATGTTTGTTGTAAATAAAGGCCGCAAGTTTCTATTTATGAGAGTGGCGAGGGGTTAGGAGCTTTTAAACATATAGAACTGGATATATCAATAAAAACTAAGCGGAACCCTTTTCAACCTTTGCCTTCACCATCTTGTGTGTTGTGTTCGTTTTATGGGAACAATTTTGCCTTGCTTGTGGCGTGAAATTCATTAAAAAGCATACATGCTACAATGATACCATAAACTGCAAGCAAGTATAACATATAGCGACTCCATACCTGAGAAAAAAAAATGACAGAATGATAAAGACAGCAAATGGGAATATGAACTGGACGTTAACATAAAGAACACGTGTAGTAAAGTACTACGTAATTTCAGTGATTGAAATGGGTCGGCTCAGACCGACCTAAAACACTTTTTGTCCATTTAGACGATAATTTTTATAGCTAATAAAAGCCTGAAATATGATTAGACAAACCACCTTTGATATAACAATAATTCTTCTTCTTAAAGTAGATCAATTCACAAGACTATATATTAAAAACACTTTGGGCAACTATCGACCCATTACCTTACCTTTTTAGCATTTCTATTTAATTGACTCATATAACCTTTTAGGGATACCGACCCGTTACTATCCTCAAGTTCATATCTGATATTGTTTGAGCAAAATTAATTTTCTACCTGCTTTTGAGCAGCCTCCTCGTCCATGGCAAGTTGTGTTTGCATACCTCTTGCCATTTTAATGAATAATCTTTTCAACTCACCTTATAAACATGAATAAAAAACACGAAAACAAACATTGTGAGGATCGAAGCAATTAGCAAATGAGATTAATTGATTTAATGATTTAGATCTAATCAATCACAAATGTGTTGCAGCGGATAAACACAAATTGTATTGAACAAGGTTGAGATTAATTTGTAAGAATGAACGATAAGAACAAATAACACAATTTATCAAAGAACACCTCAATTGACTTGTATTGATTTTTAGAGGATTACCAAATTACACAGTCAACGTTATCATCTCAATATGATAAAGGAATTGCTAAATACAAATCCTTGAGGCTACTAAGCTATATTCAAGTACAATTACAATTGAGTAAATCTAATACTTTTAATCTATAGCCATACTCTACAAACATGGTTAATCTCTAATCAACCTGTCTAATCAACTGAAAACAACAACTCCCAGTAAAGCACTCTGCAGCAACACGTGAAAAGTACTTTAATTGTTGAGAAGCTTCAGTAGTTAGGATCTTCATCAGCAATCATAGCTGGTGATTATCCACCTCTACTGATCAGTTGAGGATATCAGTATGTGGCTACTGATCAGTTCTTCAAAGGCTAGATACTGATCAGTTCTTACAAGCTAGATACTGATCAGTACCTTGGGACCAAAATATATGTTTTGCTGCTGATCAGTAGATAAAGACTATCTGCTGATCAGTAAAAAACCATACTTAGATAATATTGTCCCAACAATCTCCCCCTTAGTGATAGCATATCCATGCTCATCACTATATATCAAAAACCCAAAAAAATTTCCAAAAGACAGAGCAGCTTACTTGATAATTATTGATTTGGCATTTGATCTTTTGACAAGTGACTTAGCTTTGCTTTGATTTGATTATTGATCCTCCAAATCAGTTCACTTGCGTTCTTTGAAGAATTCTGAGATGCCATCTTTCCTCTGAATGCAGTAGATATTGTTCTTTTCATATAGGAACCATGACACTACCTCATAAAACCTATGAACCCTTTCATCCATAAATTCTGGCTCAAAGCATATCAGCAGGAGGTCAAGTAGAAGAATGTTAAGATTGAAATCCAAAGGATGCTTTCTCACATACTTGGTCCTTCCTATTTCCAGCATCTTTTGAAGCTCTTCTCTTGACAGGGAGGAGAATAGGATCCTGTGAGAGGGGATGATTTGTGAAGAGTTGTCAGCTCTGATAATCTTGATTTTATCTTTACCCTCATCCACTACATTAGAAGCTCTTCTTCAAACTTAATTCACTTCACCGTGATAATCTTGATTTGTGAAGAGTTTTTCAAATATTACCGGGAAAGGACACTGATGAGGGCATTTAAGAAAAACTATAAATGCTCCATCTTCAACCATAATTCACTTCACCGTGACCTAAATTGCAAGAAAACCCTCTCAAGAAAACCCTCTTTACGCAATCAAAAGTTCTAAAAGTCATCAAATCAAGTCAAACATCATCCATGGATCTCGAGTTTCAGGATCAACATAATGCCGTGGCGTATCTTATGAAAGGAAAAGAAACGGCGGGTTTTCACACTCTCATAGACTTCTTGAACCGCTCTAAAATCAAATATGCCCTAACTGTCAATCCGACGATTAGATGTCTTCACATTCGAGAATTTTGGGCAACCGCCACCACAAGTGACATTAATGGCGTACCAACTATCTCTGCCACTGTTGATGGAAAATCTGCTATCATTACTGAAGCCATCATTAGAACTCACCTCCAGCTAGATGACGAAACAGGTAGTATCTCTATGCCTAAAGAAAACTTGCTTGCGATTGTAAGGCGTATGGGTTACCCTGTAACCCAACGTGTGACTTTTAACAAAGCCCAATTTCCAAGAGTCTGGAAACTGTTCGCCCACATAATCCAATCATGTCTTTCACCAAAACACAGTACCTTGAATGAGGTGAATGTGCCTACTGCTACTGCAATGGCATGTTTAGCTGATGGTCAGGTATTCAATTTTTCTAAATTCATTTTTCAGGGGATGCAATCAAACATCTCTGCCAAGGGTAAAATTCTAATGTACCCTAGATTCTTGGCAGAAATCTTTTCAAAGGAAATCCCCAATCTAACTCCTCATGCAAATGTTTTCTTATCATCCATACATTCCTCCAAAACTTTTACATCTATGAGGAGGGTAGGAAAAACTTTTGAAGGTGATCCAGATACTCCTCTTTTTCCAAACATGTTGGAAGTATCTTCATCATCAGCTGCTAGAGGTGAGGGATCATCTAACCCATGTGCATCCCAACCCCCACCTCCCATTTCTTCTTCTCCACCCATTCCTCCCATTGTGGTGATATTCGAGCCACTGAACAAATTGTTCAAGCTGATGAACCAGCTGGGATCAGGCTGAAGCTCCACTTTTAGAAACACCTGTTGTACCAGGATCAAGTACACCACCTGTTGTGGTTGGCACATCTACACAAACATCCATGCTTGAGACCATGGATGATGCAGAGTTGCATACACAGTCTCAAGGGGGTCCTTCAACCCTTGTTACTGAAGACCCAATCCTTAAAGCCTATCCTGACACTTCCCTCTTTCTTGGAAGTGACAGTGAAGATCACATTGAAGCTGATGCTCTTACCAATTCATTATCCTATGAAGCTTATAGGACCATTTCTGTCTCAATGGGTACACATGAGGTCTCACCCAGCCTCTCAGAGGTGGTCACTGAGGAGATGCATGACCATGCAGAAAGGGCTCACCCTATTGATGTCACACTTAGAGTGACACAGGACAGGGTGACAGGCATTAAGACCCAATCTGTGGCAACTTCCTATCATGTAGGATCTTTTAATCCTTCATGGGAAGGTTCCTGGTGCCAAGAAACCAAGGGGGTGCAGCTGGTCAAGCTAGGCTTGATACTGCACCTTTGTTCAAAGATCTGCTTCTTGTTGGTACTCAACATGCAAGTGGGGAGAACAGTGTCACAGTTCAGGAATTGATGGGAAAATGTACCTCTCTGGAGACTAAATTGTCCAAGCAAGGTAAGGAGATCACAATGTTAAAAGGAGGTTGACCAAGCTTGGCAAGACTGTAAGACTCTCTCACTCCTCCATGCTCAAAAGACTGAAATCTGGCAAGGCTCTAAAGAAAACTGTCAAGATAGATCAAGCTGTTCAGACTGAAGAGGAGGTTCAGATTGTTGATATTAAAAAGGAGGAAGTTACATTGGTAGATAGTGGTTTGCAAACAGATGATGCACCCATTAAGGGGGAGAAAATTGTGATTGAGTTGAATGATGATGATGAAGTGATTGAAAAAGAAGTGGAAAAGAAGTCAGAAAAAGAGGAAACTCCAAAAGGTGGTGAAGCTACAGTGGATCCATTAGTAGTTCCTCTATCTACTGATGTTCCAGCTACTGATGTGCCCCTTTCTGCTGATGTCTCAGCCTTTGATGATGTATCTACTGATCCATCAGTTGGTGAGAAGGAGAAAAACTAAAAGATGGTGGTGTTTAAAGACAAAGAGGGGGAGAATCCTAAGGCATCTACTGATGATACTCAGATGCCCCACCAGCTCTTGAAGATGTCTTCAAACCAGTTCCTCTCAAAGTAGACACCTTCATTTATGATGTTCACAACAAGGACCCTGAGATGGTTACAAGGGAGAATATCTTGAAATGCAAAGCTTCATTTGCAAAACTCAATGCCAAAGAGCAAAGGACAGAAGAAGAGAAAGCAATGAAGAAAGATGAATCCAAGTCTCAAAAACCGAAAGATCCTCAAGGCAAAAGAAAAACACAAGCACAAGAGCCTGAGAAGAAAAAGAGATTGGAAAAGAACAAAGTAAGATCCAGCACTCTCATTATCAAAGATCCTCAAGCTCCACCTGCAGCTGATAAATTGAGTGTGTCTGAGAAAGAAAAGGAAGCTACAACAGATGCTGACCTTAAAAGATAAATACAACAATTGGAGGAAGATGAAGAATTGTGCAGACAATTGCAGAAAGAAGAGCAAAGGGTGGCTGAGGAAGAAAGAAAGCAAAAGAAGACTGCACAGACTATTGAGCAGAAAAGAAAGGATGACAAGAAGAAGTATGTTGAATATCTTGTGAAGAAAGATTACAATCCAAAGTCTGTGAAGTCAATGAAGCTTGAAACCCTTGTAAATCTCTACAAGGATGTCAAAAAGAAAGCAATAGAGCAGGAGAAGGCTCAGTACATCCTTGAGAGAAACATTAAAGCAGCTCATGATCCCTCAATGGGAGCACCCAGTGATCTTATGAAAAGAAATACAACTGGACAACTAAGATCAAAGGTGACTCAAAAAATTGAAGATGTGCCTGCTCATAGGGAAATCAAGGAGAAAAGAAGGAGAGAAGCTGAACAAGAGACAGATAGCCCTGAGCAGCCTCTCAAGAGGAAGAAGTTACAAGTTGAAGGATCCTCATCAGCTATTGGAGGATCATCAGCTCGTAGGAAGTTTATTTCTGACAAAGGTCCATCAAATGCAGAGTTGAAGGATGAATATGAAGCAGCAAAGAAAAGGACCTTTCATAATTTGTCACAACTCATTAAATTCAAAGTTTATGAGGAAGCTAAGCCTCTCAACATGATTGTGCCAATCATTGACTGGTTCAATGTAGTGGATGAGGGTAAAGATAAAATCAAGATTATCAGAGCTGACAACTCTTCACAAATCATCCCCTCTCACAGGATCCTATTCTCCTCCCTGTCAAGAGAAGAGCTTCAAAAGATGCTGGAAATAGGAAGGACCAAGTATGTGAGAAAGCATCCTTTGGATTTCAATCTTAACATTCTTCTACTTGACCTCCTGCTGATATGCTTTGAGCCAGAATTTATGGATGAAAGGGTTCATAGGTTTTATGAGGTAGTGTCATGGTTCCTATATGAAAAGAACAATATCTACTGCATTCAGAGGAAAGATGGTATCTCAGAAATCTTCCTTGTTCAGAAAGAATACAACCATCATCCTGGAGTTATGGTCATTCTAATGAAAAGAAGACTGAGAGCAGCCCTTAATTCAAAGAACGCAAGTGAACTGATTTGGAGGATCAATAATCAAATCAAAGCAAAGCTAAGTCACTTGTCAAAAGATCAAATGCCAAATCAATAATTATCAAGTAAGCTGCTCTGTCTTTTGGAAATTTTTTTGGGTTTTTGATATATAGTGATGAGCATGGATATGCTATCACTAAGGGGGAGATTGTTGGGACAATATTATCTAACTATGTTTTTTTACTGATCAGCAGATAGTCTTTATCTACTGATCAGCAGCAAAACATATATTTTGGTCCTAAGGTACTGATCAGTATCTAGCTTGTAAGAACTGATCAGTATCTAGCCTTTGAAGAACTGATCAGTAGCCACATACTGATGTCCTCAACTGATCAGTAGCCACATACTGATGTCCTCAACTGATCAGTAGAGGTGGATAATCACCAGCTATGACTGCTGATGAAGATCCTCAACTACTGAAGCTTCTCAACAGTTAAAGTACTTTTCACGTGCTGCTGCAGAGTGCTTTACTGGGAGTTGTTGTTTTCAGTTGATTAGACAGGTTGATTAGAGATTAACCATGTTTGTAGAGTATGGCTATAGATTAAAAGTATTAGATTTACTCAATTGTAATTGTACTTGAATATAGCTTAGTAGCCTCAAGGATTTGTATTTAGCAATTCCTTTATCATATTGAGATGATAACGTTGACTGTGTAATTTGGTAATCCTCTAAAAATCAATACAAGTCAATTGAGGTGTTGTTTGATAAATTGTGTTATTTGTTCTTATCGTTCATTCTTACAAATTAACTCAATTAATCTCAACCTTGTTCAATACAATTTGTGTTTATCCGCTGCAACACATTTGTGATTGATTAGATCTAAATCATTAGATCAATTAATCTCATTTGCTAATTGATTCGATCCTCACAATAAGTAAAGAAGAAAGCTTTATCTCTTTAAGTATGAAGACTATTGTCTTGCATCGGATCGATTCTTTAGTTTAGTGTCATACGCTATGGTTTCAAAGAAAAATAAAGGCATTGGTTATAAGGGTGTAAGGGAGGAAAATGAGCACTTAAAAGTAGTCCATTTGAAATTCTTGTTGCTAACGATAACCAATTTTGGCACATTCATAAGCAAAAAAAGATTTTAACCCAAAGGAAAAAAAAATTAAGAGGGTCGTACCACATTAAGTTTTGACCCAAAGGGCGCAATAAGCTTTCCGGTCTTTGACATTTCCAGACCTGAAAAATAAACTACTAGTAAATGTAAATATCGAATACAAAGTTCAGCATAGACACAAGGTCATAAATTTACCTTGACAATGAGTTAGAGAAGCTCACTCAGCACAGCGGTCTTAAGTTTGTCAATATACAGAATGGTGGCGAATCACTTCCCCCTCCTAATTAATTTCCTGTCAAAAGTTAAAAATTTTATCATAACCAATTTTCACAAACCAAATATATATGACAATAAGCAGTTTTACCGCTGCAGCAAACATCAACATCACTAAAGACGAGATAAATTCATAAACCCATTGATGCTACATAAGCTAATAGATAGTGAAGATAAATATATAAACACGCACCATTAATTCAACATATAAATGGACATGAATATAAAATCAACTTTCTTCCACCTTCCGTCTTCCATTATGCCAAATCACTTTGAAATATGTGATATATTATTAATAATATTAGTTCGTCTACTTGCTTGTTATCACTTAGTTCATACTACTACAGATAATTTGTTTTATGTGAAAGGATTTTTTTTAACTACGTTTATTGATGTATCTAGAATAAACTCGTATGTTTTGATGGTTAATCTGCTATTGGGCATTGTTTCTCATTAGGACGAAACTAAAATGATGTTGATGGGTTATTATAATCAGATTAACATTATTCATACTCACTCTAAGAAATTGATCATATGTGTTTTTAAAACAATGAAACTTGCAATTAAGTTATCGACTTGGTTGTAATTTCAATACCTGCAGATGCGGGTAGCCGCGTACATAATTATTGCCGCTGACGAGTATATGTCAGCTCATGCGTTAGACAAAAAATGCGGGAACGGATGACGGGTATCCATGTCTGTCACCAGCTTGTGTCCTTTCGTGTTGCTAAGCAAGATTGCCTAAGAGCTACACATAATGCATGAACACAAAAGCTAAACCAAGCTGTGCAATCCAAGCATCAATTAACGGAAAACAAAGAATCAACATCGCTCAAGAAGTGGGAAAGAATACTCAAGAACTTTTAGTTGTGTTGCAACATCAGCCACTTATTTTACAGATGTGTTGTTAGAGACTTGGAGAATAAATTTACTATCGATGATGAATTCTCAACTTCTTAACTTAACTGTTCTTCTTTTTGAAGATCTACGTCATTTTCGACCATCAAGTTTTCTTATTTACAAGAATAAATTTGGTCCAAACACAAAAGAATGAAATGTTTTATGCAACATAGAACGTGTAAAGAGCAATAGCAATGTCACACAAATAGCAATGTCCTAAGCATCGTAAATGACACCTTATTGATTTTGGCCAAGAAATAATTCCATCTATAGTTAGGATGAGAATGCACTTCTAGTAATACTACAAGTTACTATCAATAATGAATTCTCAACTTCTTACAAGCAACTCATTCGGGCCTTTTTGACTAGAAATGTCATTTGACTGCATTCAAAACTTATTAAAGACTAACAATGTATAGTTTCACGTAATGTTGTGTTGTAATCAAGAATATGTCTAATAGATATGAAGCGTCTAGGCATATGTGATAAAACAAACCTGTGTGCATTACATCATTGTATGCTGGCTAAATAGAGTATAGACATCTGTTTCTTGTATTTGTGCTTCCATGTTAGCTCAAGCTTGATAAGATGATACGAGATTTTATGGTACATAAGAAGATCAGAAAAGCTGGACACGAAACATCACCATTTCAGTGTTGATAAATCACAATATCACATAATAAATTAACGTCGAATCTTGGAAGAATTAGAAACCAGAAATCATGAAGGAACATAAAATAAAATAAACATCAATAGATAACTCACATTGGCAGGAAATACTTGAACGTTTTTCTGCATCTTTCGACTGCATTTGAACAGAGAGAGTGTTAAAGAAGAAAAACTGCAAACTACCAATTATCAAGAAAAACACCCAATTATCTCCTTTTTATTAATTCGGCTACTGTGAATGCTTCATTTCCCTGCTGTGTAAAGGATCACATTTAAAACAATGATCTGTGAAGGAGGGAAATGAAAAAAAAAATATATATCTTCTAATTTCAAAGTTTTAAACGAATGAAGCTTTTAATTCCAAATTTGACTTTTAGGCATTAGATTATAAATGTTTTATCGGTGCAATCGTCAGCTAAGGAAGGACATTTAATTACGTATAGTCACGTGATGCCACGTAGTTTTTTCACCAAGGGTATTATAAGGTTTTTACATTCATGTTCACCGTTTCTACCAAACTCACCGCTATCTTTACTCTCTCTCCCAAAAAAAAGCCCTCTACTCCCCTTTGTTCTCTCCGTCATTATCAAAAGAATTATAGCCCTCCGTCTTGATTTCTTGAATCTCAGGTATATTTCCGATCTAAAACATTTAGATCCAATTCTTAATTCAGCACACTTGTAGGCCCTAATTCTTCATAATATGCTAGATTTAGACATTTTCTTTATTTCTATCTTTGTTCACTGGATTTCGGTAAATCTAATCTGGATTTTGATGTGAAGCATTTAACAATTTAGTCATCTTTGTGTCTATGATTGGAGTGATTTCTAAGGAAATGACATCTATCAATAGATACCGCAATTCTATCAAAAAGTGGAAATAGGCATTGATCGTTCAATTAAGTTTTATTTTTACTTTTCTAACCATCTATTTCGAAAATTATTTCATATGACAGATGAGGGGGTATTAACATTTGTGATCATTTGTAGGCCTGGCAAAATAGTTGGGTGCGGGTCAAACACGTGGTTAAATATATAATACTCGCTCGGTCCCACTACAAGTGTCATATCATCAAGTATTACGGTTATATGGAATTACGGTTATCGTCCTTAAGGTTTATATGGAATTACGGTTATCGTCCCTAAGTTTAAAAAGTTGCATGGATGGTCCCAAAGTTTAGAGTAATTACGGATTTCGTCCCTATTTTGGATGTCCGTTAATTTCTACCGTTACCCTTCCCTCACGTGTAAAACACGTGAGGGTATTTTAGTCATTTCCAATCTTTCACCCTCTTTTCCCTTTCCTTTCCATAACCAGATTCATCCTCCATGAAAATCAAAATCAAAATCCCAAAAATCCAAAAATCAAACCAAAAATCAATCCTAAACTAAATAAAAACCAAAAATCTCAAAATCAAACCAAAATTAAAACATAAAATCAAACCAAAAATCAAAATCAAACCAAAAAATCCCAAAATCAAACCAAAAATCCCAAAATCAAACCAAAAATCCCAAAACCACCGGATTTCTTCAATCATCCGGCGCTACATCCGCCGCCACCACTCGCCGCCACCACCGGATTTCTTCAATCATCAGGAACAGCGACCATGTCTCTGGATTTCTTCATTCTCATTCGAACAGCGCCGCCACCACCGGATTTCTTCAATCATCCGGCGCTACATCCGCCGCCACCACTCGCCGCCACCACTCGTTTGATTTGATTTTTTTTTGAAGAATCTGTAGCTAATTCTGAAACATATATATGAATCATGATTAGTACCAATGAATAGAATGAAAACATGAAAAAATGAAACAGCAGGGGACCTTGAAAGGGTGTTCTGTCAGTAGGTGGTATATGAAGGCACCATACATGAAAGATCCTACATTTGTAGTTGAGTGAGCAATTAATTAATTAAGAAGCAGTGAAGGAACATATACAGACTTACTCTCCGAGTCTGCGATGATGTAAAGAAAGGCCATGGGAGGGGATTAAGGGGTTTATGGGTGGATTGAAAAGTGGATCTGTTGTTAGTGTGTGTGTGTGTGTGTGTGTGTGAAGGGGTGTTTGTGTAAGCTTTTTTTCTTAGGGTTTATTTGATTTTGGGAAAGAAGATTGCAAAAAGACCAAAATACCCCTCACGTGTTTAACACGTGAGGGAACCCTAACGGAAAAAGTAACGGACGTTTAAATTAGGGACGAAATCCGTAATTACTCTAAACTTTGGGACCATCCATGCAACTTTTTAAACTTAGGGACGATAACCGTAATTCCATATAAACCTTAGGGACGATCTATGTAATTTACTCTATACTAACACAAACAAATATACTATATGTCAAAGTTGGGGAAAAAAATACCCTGTTTCCTAGTGTTATTCCTATAACATTTGTTAATATTTTGAAAGACAACCTCTATGTTCTTTGTTTCCACGAGTTTATATTTTCCATCACCAGAAAGCCTAACTAAATATATCTGCTGTCTTCAGAATCCAAAAAAGAAGAATCAGATTTCACCAAGAAAATGGAAACTGATCGTCTAAGTCAGTTACCGGATGAAATGCTACTCCACATTTTCTGCTTTTTGCCATTCGAGTACTGGATACTAATGAGCATAGTTTCAACACGTTTTAAACACCTATGGACTCGTACACCGAGACTAGATTTCGACATGGAAAAACAAGCCTTTGCGGGATACAAAACATGTCACATGTGTGGTGCGTTTCATGGCCAATTTCTTCCAGTAGAGTGCTATTACGCTTGCATTCAAGAACAAAGACGGAATTTTTTCCAATTCGTAGACAGAGCCATCCGGTTACACTCCGGAGATACAATAGGCAGTTTCCGTCTTTCATTCAACTTCTATGACCATTTGTATGCCGTTTCAATGATTGACAGATGGGTAAGCTTTTCGTTAACCAGGAACATCAGAAATCTTGAGTTAAACTTCGACGAAAGTAACTCGAACATTAACAATCGAATCCATGGTCTGAGAGTATGGCGCTTATGCAGAATGCCTCTATATTCGTTTCCTCGAAAACGTTTTGCACCAAAGATGTTGACAGCTATGACACTGCATTCTTGCCGATTAGAAGCGTTTATTTTAGGAACTTTTGGAAACCTAAAGTACTTACTTTTAAAAAAGGTCGACGTAAAGGACAACAATATTACAACATTGCTTTCAAAATTCCCAGTGTTATGCCATCTATGCCTTCATAAATGTGTATTTGCAGAGGGGTTTTTTGTGAGAGAGCAAGTTGTTACAATCGAGCATTTAGATATAATAAACTGTATGACAAGTACATGGTCGGTATTCCCGGTAGATATTATAGCACCATGTTTGTTGTCTTTCACCTTTGTGGGAGTTCGACTACAAGAATTATCCATAAGAAATGCTAAAGAGTTAAACTACGTCCAAATTGACATCAGCTACTGTTATGCGGATCGACTTCAGAATAACCTTTTGGCATCACTCCTAAAATCCCTTATTTATTGCCAAAACCTAGAGCTCGGCAGCTGGTGCATCCAGGTAACCGGTTTGACATGTTTTTACATATAAATTTGTTGATATATGAACTTTTTTGTTATAATCAGGTTCTATCTACGACGCAACCTTGGGTGGACCCGCTTCAGCTAAAAAGCATAAGAAATTTAAGTTTAAATGTTTATGTCTTTAAGAAAGAACTCCCGGGGATATATTTCCTGCTAAAAAGTTGCCCGAAGCTAGAGACTCTTACTCTGAATCTTGATATATTTGTTCCCAAAAGTGTCACCTGGGTGAGAACTTAACTACAACACGTCAAGACCTTGTTTTCTAATACTTTGCTACTAATTGACTATTTGAAATCGTTTATTAACAGGTAGATTTCTACCCAGACGTTTTCAACTTTGAAGAAAATGAATATTGGGATTTGCAAGATTTTCCAATCGAATGCTTGCAGAACACTCTAAAGACTATAACCATTTTCGGGTTTACTGGACAAACTACACAGGTGGAGATGTTGAAGTTTTTACTTCAAAAGGCGATGGTCTTGGAAACTCTATATCTTCAACTTTCCAAAGTTGATAATATTATAGAGGAAAACAATGAGTGGGAATCGAAAGATGCTGACATCCTCAGCAATCTCATAGGAAATGAAATCCAGATTGCTTCAGATCATTTCCGTCTGGTAATTTGTTAGTAACTTTTCGCTAAATGGAAGTTGTTATAATACTTAAATAAAGTGACATCTCAAATGCTGTTCAATTACTATGTTCGTGATATGTTGTTTAATTACTATTTTCTTATGATAATGAACTATAAGTTATAATGACATCTACAGTCGTTGGTGGATGGTTTATGGGCATGAGAATGCAGGAACGGATTTCACGCCAAATGAAAGTGCCTGGTTTATAAGTGCGGTTAAATATTAAAATCATTGCGCACTTTAGGTACCTTCTTGTTTTATCTTATTCATATTTGCTAAACATTGCCACTAAAGAGGCGGTATTGAGTCTAATTCACTTTTGATTTTTGAAACACCAAATAAACCTTAGACTTTGTGACTATTCGATTTACCCAAGAAGTGATAGAGGACTTAAACTATTAGGTGGATTTGGGTTAACACATATGGGTCAGACGTTTACATGTTGATTCAGACTTGTGAAGTGA
This sequence comes from Senecio squalidus, assembly GCA_910822075.1. NCBI lineage: Eukaryota > Viridiplantae > Streptophyta > Magnoliopsida > Asterales > Asteraceae > Senecio > Senecio squalidus. The sequence continues at coordinate 9,310,420 of CAJVGC010000060.1, read as the reverse complement.
AGTATCTGAATATGTCCAAATTGCAGGGAGAAATGAAATCAAAAGAATAAAATAAAATTAAAACATGTAAAAAGTGAAGAAAAATACAAAGGATTAACTTAAGTCTAAAAAGGCAAACGTAATCCTTAAAACTGGAATCACAAGATCAGTCATTTGAGTGGCTAGATTGGGTTTTAAACTACAAGGTTCTGTGTGTCGTGAAACTACAAAGTTCATTATGCCATCGAAGACAAAATTGGGTTTTATATTGCCAATGAGATAATCTGAGAAAATTTATAAAAAAACTTATCACATTATAGGCCATCTCAACTACAAACTTCTATGTGTCGTGAAACTATTTCTTCCAATAGAAAACTTTTCATATGAATGCACCTACTATCAAGATTTAAACATGTAAAATGACAACCATTTGACATATGACTAAAATTAATTATATTATAAGTCCTATAATACGGAAATTGTATCAAGAATATAGCAACGACTAAATTTGTATGCTTGTTATCATGTGTTATAAAAGAGATGGCTTTCCTAAAGTCAAAGATCAAGAAATCATACATTTAGAGGTTGTGTGTGACGAGTTGATGACCTACGGTGGCACTGGCATTTTGAACTTGGCTTTGATACCAATTTAAACAAAAAAAAAAAAAATTATATTAATTGTCTATGTAAAAGGGTTACAATACTAGTGTATAGATAGAGTTAAGGTTTACATATGGTACCCTCTACACTATTCTAATTCAATTGAGCACATCTAGTATAATACCTCGGTTTTCTCTCTCATTCAACATCCCTACACTACACAACAAAGGGGCAACTGAATCGTGCAACACTTTTAGATAAGAAAAATTTGTGACGCCTAAATACGTCATCAAAATGTCGACATCCATAGCAAAGCTTAGAAATACGACTCAAATTTTGCGACGGACAAGATATGTCGATATTTGTATCACAACTTCTATGACGCCTTTTTTAGCGTCGTTAGTCATTGGTGATGACGCAAATAGCGCCGTTATTTATCAATGAACCAAAGGAGGAAGTACCATGCATTCAGATATAACTAAAAAGCTTTTACAAGTACGGGCTTATTGAAAGAGCTTTTTAGCATTTTGTGGGTGAGAATAAGCTTAAGCTCCCATTTTGTGGCTTCTTAAGAAATGCCTAGGCTCTTTGGAGAGAAGCTCACCAAAACGCCCCCTAACTAATATTTCTTATCATAAAGTACTTTAAACTATGATGATATAAAAAATCATAAAACATATATTAATTGTCCTAATCATCGTAAATGACACCTTTTTGTACTGATTTGGTTAAGAAAGAATTCTACCCAACATAATAGTAACTTATGATGGTGTTAAGCAGATAGACGTCCTAGATAGATATTAGACTAACTGAGATCTCCATTGACGTCGGCAACCAATAGTCTTGTTTTTGGGCTCTCCGTTGTAGTTCTTCAATCTTATGGTAAAACTAGTATAATAGTTAGGATGAGAATGCACTTCTAGTATACTAACACTAGCAAGTTTACTATCGATGATGAATTCTCAACTTCTTAACAAGCTACTCATCAAAGACGATAACAATGTATGGTTTACCTAATGTTAGGGTTGTAATTTAGAATATGTCTACTAGATATAAAAGGTTTAGGCATATAATACATATAATACGTGATTAAACTAACCTAGGTATTTGTGCTTCCATTCAACCTAGATAAGATGATACAAAATCTTATGTTTATGAATCGATAATTTACATCACGAAATCATGAAGGAGCATAAAGTAAAATAAACTTCTATAAATAACTAACTTGGCAAGAATTCTTGAATCTTTTTTCTATGATTCTCTCATTAATGGTAACTCGATGGTTCTTTCTGCATCTTTTGACTGCATCTGGAAACAGAGAGACGTTAAAAAAGAAAAATTGCAAATTAACAATCATCAACAAAAACTCCCAATTATCATCCGTATTTCTATTCAGCTACCATAGAAGCTTTATTTCCTGATATGTAGAGGATCACATTTAAAACGATAATCTATGGAGGGTAATGAATACAAAAATATCTTCAAATTACAAAGTTTTTTACTTATGAAGCTTTTAATTCCAAACTTGACTTTTACGCATTACATTAAAAATGTTTTATCGGTGCAATCGTCGTCAATGGGAGATGGACATTTAATTACGTTGTGTCACTTGATGCCACGTAGTATTTTCACCAAGGGTAATATAGGGTTTTTACGTTCATGTTCACCGCTTCTACCAAACTCACCGTTCTATTTACTCAATGGGAGATAGAAATTTAATTACGTTGTGTCACTTGATGCCACGTAGAGTTTTTACGTTGCGTTCATGTTCACCGCTTCTACCAAACTCACCGTTCTATTTACTCTTAACAAGTCACATTTAACCTCTACTCCCCTTTGTTTCCCCTTTGTTCTCTCGCTCATTATCAAGAAAATTTACAGTCCTTCAGCTCGATTTCTCGAATCTCAGGTATATTTCTGATCAAAAACATTTTGATCCTATTCTCAATTCAGCACACACTTAAGGCCCTATTCACAATGTGCTAAAGTTTACTATTTCTCCATTTCTAACTTTGTTCATTAGATTTCGCTGAATCTAATGTGGATTTTAATGTAAAGCATTTAACAAATGATTCATCTTCTTAGTCTATAACTGGAGTAATTTCTAACAAGGATATGAAATTTAACAAAAGAAAACGCATTTTTTTCACAAAGAGGAAATAGCCATCGATCATTCAATTAAATGATTCTATTCTTACAAAGCTTTGATATTAGCCCTATGGTAACAAAAATATAATACTTGTGTTCCGTATGATTTTGATTATGACCAACCCCGCTACTATATCGAAATTTATTATTTGTTCTCAATGGTGTCCCCTGTTTCCTCATGTTATTTCATAACATTTCAATATCTTTGTTTTCATGAGTTTATATTTTCCATCACCGGATAGCCTTACTAATTATATCTACTGTCCTCAGATCCCAAAAAAGAAGATGGAAAATGATCGTTTCAGTCGGTTACCGCAGGACATTTTACTACTCATTTTCAGTTTTTTGCCTTTTGAGTATTTGGTACTAATGAGCCTAGTTTCAAAACAATTCAAAACCGTATGGACCCATACACCAAGATTTAACTTGGTGATGAAAAAAAAACCCTTCACGGGTTACAACACATGCCCCTTATGTGATGTGTTTCATGGAGAATTTCTTCCATTAAAGTGCTACGAATATTTCTTAGAAGCACCAAGACATAAATTTTCCCGATTCGTAGACAGAGCCATCCGGTTACACTCCGGAGATACAATAGACGATTTTCGTCTTTCATTCAACTACTACCACCATTCATGGGACGCTTCTATGATTAATAGATGGGTAAGCTTTACATTAACAAGGAACATCAGACATCTTGAATTAAACTTCGATGAAAGTAGATCATTCATGTACTATCAAAGTCGAGGTCTGCGAGTTGGGCGTGTAAGCAGAATCCCTCTATATTCATTTCCTCGGCAACGATTTGCACCAAAGATGTTGACAACTATGGTACTGCAATCGTGCCGATTAGAAGCGTATATTTTAGGAACTTTTGAGACCCTAAAGAAATTACTTTTAGTAAATGTCGACATATTCGACAACAAGATTACAAAGTTTCTTTCAAAATTCCCGGTGTTATCCCATATATGCCTTAAAAAATGTTCATTTGCGGATGAGTTCTTTGTGAGCAAGCAAATTGTTACAATCGATCATTTATATATAATCAATTGTATGACAACTGCATCGCTGGTATTCCCAGTAGATATTATAGCACCATGTTTGATGTTTTTCATCTTTGCGGGAGTTAAACTACAAGAATTATCAATACGAAATGCTAAAGAGTTACAACGGGTGCTAATTGACATCATCTACCCATATGCTGATCAACATCAAGGAAACTTTTTGGCATCGCTCCTAAATTCCCTAAGTCACTGCCTACACCTAGAGCTCTCCAGCTGGTGCATCCAGGTAACCCGTTTGACACGTTTTTAGTTTTTACATATAATACGTTAAAATCTTAACTTTCTTGTTGTGATAATCAGGTTCTATCTGCAATGCAATGTGAAACACGGGTGAACTCGCTTCCGCTACAGAGTATAAGAAAATTAAGTTTAACTGTTTATCTCTTTGATAGAGAATTCCCGGGAATATACTTCCTGTTAAAAAGTTGTCCGAGCCTAGAGACTCTTACTATAAATGTTGATATGATTGGTGGACCGAAATATGTCTTTTGGGTGAGAACTTAACTACAAGACGTCAAGACCTTTTTTCCAATAATTTGCTACTAACTGACTACTTGAATCGTTTATTAACAGGAAGATTTCTACCCAATTTTCAACTTTGAAGAATTAGATTACTGGAAATTGCAAGATTCGCCACTCGAATGCTTTCAAAACACTCTAAAGACTATAACCATTTACGGGTTTAGTGGACGATATATTGAAGTGGAGATGCTGAAGTTTATACTTGAAAGGGCGATGGTCTTGGAAAAGTTATATCTTCACCGGTCCAAAACCAGTCTAGCTAATATTGAGAGAAACGAAGAGTGGGAAGCAAAAGTTGCTGAATATTACACCAATCTCATAGTAAAAGATATCCAGATTGCATCAGGTCGTCTTCGTTTGGTCATTAGTTAGTAAAGTTTTCGGTATATGAAAGTTGTTATGATACTTAATAAATATGTAAAATCTCAAATGCTATGTTGGTTTTAATAAATATTTTCTTAAGATAATGAACTATAAGTTATAAGTCGTTAGTGTTTGGTTTATGGGCATAGGTGTCCGGTAAATAAACCCATACCCAGAGTGATTCCTTACAAACTTAATATCCCAAAATTTGGTAACTATAGGGTAAATACTAATAATTGTATACGAGCATACAACACTCTAATTTCCTTATTTAATTTCTTATTTGGGACAAGGAAAACTTTAATTACACCTAAATACGTGGTTCCAGCTCTTCCTTTTTCACAAATGATGTAACGGACCGGATTTTTGCCGACTTGTAACCGGTTTAGTTATATGTAATTTCTACATTATTTGTAAAAAAATAAGAGTTGAATACACACAATAGCAAAACGGACAAAGTTTGTTACATTTTCACGGTACCAAAACATATTGATAAAAGGTATAGTTAAAATTTGGGTCCGTTTATATAAATAAGCTGTTTTGAGAAAGAAAATCATAAAATATGAAGATTTAAGCATAATATGAAACCCTAGATTGGAAAGACATACTGAAACAGAGTAAAATTATATAATGATGGAATAAACAACTAACCGTTCTGCATATTGTAACTGGGTTTCGATGCCATCAAGGAAAGGAAAGGAAAGAAGAGTGGCCGCGACCCCAAAAAATGAATCACACTTCTTTATTTTATTTACTTTTTCAAATCCAAACCAAACCAAAAATTTTAGTCAAATTATGACTTATTCGGTTTGATTTTACATCGGTTTGAATTTTTGGTTTACTTCTGTTTAGTTCTATAATCGGGTTTTTTGTTTGACGTTTATGGCTTATTGATATTTCGATTTATGTTTTATAAGTGGATTTTCCAGTTTATGTAACTATATAATAAATAGTAGTAAGCTTATAGATGGTTACATAATAATAATTAGTAATAAGCTCATACACGGTTATATAAACCGGAAAATTCGGACTTATGAAACATAAGCCGAAATATCAATAAGTCACAAGCCCCTTGTATAAGCCCAAACAAATACCCCTTAATAAGTAGAGCATCTTATTTGTTTTTTAATTGACAATTACGTATCATTTTTACTTAATTACTTTACAACATTTTATTATTAATATGATAAATGTAAGCTTACAAATATTTTCAAAAATTTTTGTACAAAATGACATGGTATAATGTAATTGTGGGATAAACGAGAAAAAGATAATTAATGCTACAATATGATTGGTTTAAATGGTATGCAACATTATTTTATAAGCATTTGTTTGTAAACTTTTTGTATGCGTAGTATTCCTCGAAGGATATTGACCTAAAAATATATATTCAAAAGTCGAGCTCTTATTGTTTTAGAATGTATTTAAAAGTCGAGCTCTTATTGTATTAAAATGACAAAACGCTTGAGATTATTGTTCAAACTCTTCTGTTAATTCCTTTTTTTATGAAGTTATCGAATAAGATGATGAAGCCATTCTATCAACTTTATTTTTTTCCCACTAGGACATTTCGGTTCCATTTATTTGGAAAAAAAATATATTTAGATTTTGTCATTAAAGTTAGTAACATATGGCGTGTTTCCAATAAAGTGGAGTATGTATTCGACTTGGATGTCTTTCACCTTTTCATTGACACTTTAGACACACTCAGATTCATCCATTTTGAAAATAATAAAATCCAAACAATTAATATGTCAAAAATATGTACCCGTTTTCTCTTTGTACTCTTTCACAATATGTGTCATAACATTAGTATCTTTATCTTTGCGTCCAATCGATTATTATTGAAAAGTTGTTTTAAGTTTCAATTTTCAATATTCAAAAGAATAGAATATGGAAAATTGTTTTCATAATAGTATGAGTAAAAAAGAAAAGTGGGTTTTTTCGTGTTTGTTTTAAAAAAAAATCAAGTTTTGGACATTTTTTCCATTTTGTGAGGTTTTTCTTTTCAAAATTTACAGTAAACAACAATTTGAAAAATGTTGGTTTGATTATTAGATTTTGATAGAACATGATTCTCTAATAATTCGGTTTTATGTGATATAATAGATTATCGATAAAAAACGTATTTATTTTTAGTTTTATATGTAATAATCTCCCTAAACTAGTAAAAATGTAAAAGAGTCTTAACATACTTAATTTTTTGCTATTTGTTATGTCTACCTAATTGATAATCGTCATGTCTGCTTAATATTTAGTTATTCATCTGAATTATTTAATTAAATTTAGTTTTTATTTATTTCATTTCATTTAATCTATTTCATTTATTTATTTTAGCATTTCCTTTGTCTATACTTTCCCATATTCAAAGAAGTTTTCACTTTCTATTATCATGTCCGACGACTCAATTTTTATCATTATCACAATTTTATTATTATGATTATTGTCTTAAGAGCATGTACATAATACATGTCAATTATCTAGTATACTTTTAAAATAATCAAGTAAAGGAAATACGCAAATTAAAACACGAAGAAAAGAAAAACACCATGATTTACTCAATATGCAAAAAAAAACCCAAAGTCTCTTTGTTTTTCATATAAACGAAACCTTTATTGTAAATAGAAATGTATAATTTACATTTAGTTGATACATAACTTTATAAATCTATCAAAATTATTAGAGTTAATTATATAAATCGTTCTTATGGTTTACTCAAAATTATGAATTCGTCCCTAACTTTAAAAAGTTATATAAATCGTCCAAATTTAGAAATTAATTACGCTTTTCATCCCTAATTTCTATTTGCACCCGTAATTGGAGCAAACCTTAAGGACCAAATCCGTAATTGAGGACAAACTTTAAGAACAAAATTTGTATTTGGAGCAAATTTTAGGGACGAAAAAGGTAATTATTTTCCAAAAATGAATAATTTATACAACTTTTAAATTTAAGAACGAGATCCGTAATTTGAGATAAACCTTGGTACGATTTTTATTATTAACTCAAATTATTATTTGAAATAAGTTGAAATTCTAAAATGGAACCAGAGATGGGCCTTATGGACCAACTTCATTTTCAAAATTGGAATATTGGGCATGTGCAAAATTATCAGAAGTGGGCCTTTAATATGGCCCTTTTCAATCACACTCACTCATATATAGTACCGCTTACTACACGACTAAAAAAATTATTTATAAATGTTTTATAGCAATGAAAAATAATTTCGAGAGGAATTCTTTACCTTCCATTATTGATCATCTTAGGTGTAACCAAAAGTTTCGGGGAACATTGCATCATGGTGGATCACAAGCGAACGATAGTTAACTCATGTGACTATCGACATAATGGCGTAAGATCATCGGAATTGGCCCTCAATATGGACATTGGTAAATTTACCAACTTGAAAAATTCCATGATCTCCACAACAGATTCCTCAAACGTACTTGTCGAGTGCAAAAAATTAGTTGATGAGGTGATTCAAACGGGCGTAACAGACTTATAGGTTCTATAAATTCGTAGGAACAAAGTTACATTACATTCAAGATAAAGAAACTTAGTGACAATATTAATTGTAATAGTCAAAATTATTTATTTCCTTAAGGGGTATGAAGCTCAATCTTATTTGGTTGGACTAGACTTGCACCTTAGTCATGCTTTGAATCTAGACGCGCTCTAGCATCTTGCTAGAATGCTCCGTTTAATGAAATTATGTCGTCGAAGTAAATATAAAAGTTGTTTAATCCGAAATTTGAACTTAGAAATGGATTTTAGTGCTATATGATATTTTTTGATTACTTATCTGAAAACAAGCGAGTTTGGTAAAATGACAAAATTCAATATTCCATACCTAAAAACAAAGCTAAAGATGAAAGAAATGATTCAAAATAAATAGATCAATCTTCATAGCTCTTCCACCGGAGATATATATATATATATATATATATATATATATATATATATATATATATATATATATATATATATATATATATATATATATATATATATATAGGGACTGATTCATGCGAGAACTCTTATTTCTGCGAGAACTGCGAGAACTCTTAAAAAAAGTGTAAACTAACATGTAATTATGTCTATTGACATGTAAAAACTATTGAATGTTAAAAATCTAGTAAAAATATAAATGAAAAATTAAAAAAATTGTATGAAATCACGCGTATTTACAAATTGTTCACATATGAACGTTTTTTTTTCAAAAAATGAGTTCATATATGAACGAAAACTTTTTACGTCATTTTATATGATTTTTTTTTAGTTTTTTACGTTTATATTTACTTGATTATTAATCTCCAAAAGAGTTTGCATGTGAATGAACAAAGTGAAACGAGATTTAACATTTTTTGTGAGAGTTCTCGCAGTTCTCGCAAAAAAATGAGTTCTCGCATGAACCATTCACTATATATATATATATATATATATATATATATATATATATATATATATATATATATATATATATATATATATATATATATATATATATATATATATATATATATATATATATATTGGCTAGAATCCGACAACAATCTAAGACTTAACTAAATGGACTGTAGTAACAGTATACCGTTTATATTGAACATAATTTAAATTACAAGAAATGTAAACTAAATTACATAAACTGTAAACGAAATTACAAAATTGTAAACGAGATTACAACCAAGGCTCGTGATAAACACGATTCCCTTAAAACAAATTTCGGGTATATTCACACGATTTGTTTCCCATGGTACAATGGCAAAAACAGTTTATTACCAAACTGCCGGAGCAAACAACTTGTCTGAAAATTTCAATCGGAAATAATAGTCACTGCTATGCTTTAATCGGAAAAATAGATCGGAAATTGGTGTGCTATTGGTGTGTCATTACTGAGCCACGAGGTTCCAATTTATAGCCTAAATCAAAACGTTTGTGGTTAATTAAATTCAATGTCATTAAACTTGAATTAAACCAAGATCTGTAACTGACTCAAAATGGCGTTACTATTAGTTTCCCACGTAACTAATAGTTACGCTACGTAACTGTTAGTTACGCTACGTAACTATTAGTTACGATAGCGTAACAATTTCAACTACGTTAGCAACGTAACAACAGTTACGCTACGTAACTATTAGTTACGCTAGCAACGTAACTGTTAGTTACGCTAGCGTAACAGTTTGTTACATCCGAACACTCATCTTCAGGTGTCGATATCTCATTCACCTTAACTCCGTTTTGGACGTATAATATATCGTTGCAAAGCCCTTTCTTAAGGGCTACACATTTATATTAAATATTCTTCGTACATATTAAATATGCGTCACTTTATGTACGTCCAAAGTTGATGAAAATTATATTTTCATCAATATTTTCCAACATGGACATCATAAGTCTATAACCGATAACAGCTCGGTTAAATAGTTAAAAGTTTACAATAAATCTACACTTTCATTTAGAAAATATCAACAAAAGATTGAGTAGGCGGGCACTACATGAAATTGGGTTGGGACTATTTTGTAGCCGTTTATAAAAACAAACAGCAAAAATGTTAAAATTAAAAGTTGGTTTTGCAAAAACAAATGAGAACAACTCCACAAGTAGTCATCTTCCTTACCCTATCACTCGTCCGTAACTTGGTTTGGAACCGACACCTAAAATACATTCGATTCCCACCTTTTATGCTAAATTCAAATATTTCCATATGATATGTACGTATTTAACCTTAAATTTGCATCTTGTAAGAAAAACAAGATCATATAAATTGGACTTTTTAAATACATGTCTACAAATGTGTAAATGCCTTAAGAAATCACGAAAATAAAAGAAAAAATTAACAAATATTGAGCGATTGCCATACATAATTTAAGTAGTTTCGATTGGTTTGTCTCGAAACTTATAAGCATCTTTAGAGTTTTTGAAAAGTTTAGGGTTTGGAGTTATTCAAGAAGTATTTTTCTATTGGAGCATTGTTATTTGGCGTACTATATTTAATTTTTTTTTTCTTTATCGTCTTAGGGTTAAAACCATTTGAAATTGAAATATAACATTACCGATGTGATGTTGTCTTAAAATAGACAATAGGTACATCTATATTCATGTCGAACTTAACCTATGTTTGATACATAGGTTTTTGAGCGAATGTCACAAATCGTCCTTGTGGTTAGTCACTTTTTCATATTTCGTCCTTTTTGAGAAAACTTAGCACAAAATGACCTTTTATTTTTTGATTTTATCATCTATAGACCTTCCGTCCACTTCAGTTTAATTTGTGCCGTTAAACACCCTCACGTGATAAACATGTGAGGGTAAATGAGTAATTAAACCCTCATCTCATTTATACCCAATTTCACCATTTTTGTTCTCAAGTTCATCAAATTAAACCCTAAAATTTCTTCATTTTCATAAAATTAAACCTAAATTTGTTCTTATCAAATCGTTAATTTCACTTCAATTTCACCAATTTTTGCTCAAATGTTCTTCATTTTCATCAAATTTAACCTAAATTTATCCAAAATTAATCCTCTGTTTCGCCATTTTTGCCCTAAATATCTTCAATTTTCATCAAATTAAACCTTAAATTCATCAAATTCAACCTTAAATTCATCAAATTCAACCTCAATTTCATCAAATTAGCCCTAAATTCTTCCAATTTCATCAAATTCAACCTCAATTTCATATCCTCTGTTTAACCAATTTCACCATAAATTTCTTCATTTCCTTTAAATTCAATCAAAATTTCACCAAATTAGCCCTAAATTCTCTCAATTTCATCAAATCAAACCTCAATTTCATCAAATCAAATCTCAATTTCATCAATTTTACCTAAAAATTCACTCAAATTCGTCCCCAATTTGAACAAAACCATGCCTGAGTTAAGTCATATAGCCTAAAACAAATGATTTGTGTGTGTGTGTATATGTGTGTGACTGTGATTTGAAACGACGGAGTTGACTTTGATTTGTGTGTGTGTGTATATGTGTATATATGTGTGTGCCGGTGACGTTACATTTAGAAGGATCAAGATCGTTGAGAAAAACACAGTTTTCGGCAATTGCCACCAAACTTTCGTCGGAGATTCTCTTGTCGCCTTCAAGATTTTGACTAATCTGGTACTGCAGTTTTCAAGAAAGGGCAAAAGACCAGAATCGGTTATCTTACAAAGTCCGCTTAATTCAAGATTTTGTAATTGTGGACATAAGGGAATGATTCGTGTGTGTGTGTATATGTGTCTGACTACTGTGGTTTGATTTGTAAAATAAAAAATTAATAAGAACAAAAGATAGATAAATGAGATGAGGGTTTAATTACTCATTTACCCTCACATGTTTATCACGTGAGGGTGTTTAATGGCACAAATTAAACGGAAGTGGACGGAAGGACTATAGATGATAAAATCAAAAAATAAAAGGACATTTTGTTCTAAGTTTTCTCGAAAAGGACGAAATGTGAAAAAGTGACCAACCACGAGGACGATTTATGACATTCGCTCTAGGTTTTTGGATGTTTTTAATGGCTTAAATTTTTCTTTCCCAAAGCCTCTCCGCAAACTTTATTTGGTCGACAAATTAATGATAAGCTTATAAGCATTGTTATTTTGCCTACTATATTTTCTATTTATTTTTCCTTAGGATTGAAACTATTTGTAGAGAGGTTTACGGAGACTTGTTAGCTTAAGTTTTATATTTCTTAACCCCCTACTAAAATTTATAAGTAAATTACATAAATGGTCTGTAGTGTATGTCAACATTTGCACGTTTAGTCCCTAGTCGAAATCTTTTGCGTAAGTCGTCCTTCATGTAGCTATTTCTTAACATAGCTAGTCCTTGTCCACATAAAATGACTAAAATACCTTTGTTATTATAATAACTCTTTTTTTAATTGTCACATGTCAAAATGTGATTGGTTCATTTATTTAATTTCAATAAAATGTAAATATTGATATTTAATTACTATATCAACTTAAATTAATATATCCCATCATTTACAATAAATACCTCCATCTTTTTATCACCGTCATAAACACACCAGAACTCAACTTCCCATTTCCTTCAAATGATAAAATGAAATTACTCACAACCACATCAATCCGATAAGACAAATTATACAACGAATGAAAGGCTAAAACTAATTTAGAACTACATAAACCTACATCTAAAAAACGGAACTGAAGGTGGAGAATGTGAACAGAGGTGGGGTGGTGTGATGTTTGTTTGAGATCTGGAAATTGAATAGGTTATTTAAGTTGATATAGTAATTAAGTATCAATATTTACATTTTATTTAAATTAAATAAATGAACCAATCGTATTTTGACATGTGCCAATTAGCAAAAGAAAAAAGAAACTTATTGTAATAATAAGGGTATTTTAGTCATTTTATGTGGACAAGGGACTAGCTATGTTAAGAAATAGCAACATGAAGGACGACTTATGAAATTCACTAATGCTAAACTATTTATGTTTAACAAATGGATCCGGTTTCTTTCTTTTTTTAGATTCCATGGGGTATGTAAATTGCACGTTCTACCAGCAATCCCAGATGCCACCACTCTCCCTCCAGGCATCATTGAATGGGTTTTACTTTAGTATAATTTCATCACGTATTATTCAAATCGAGCATATAATGTTTTACATGACAAGTATTTTGTAAAAGCATTTGAGCTAAATGTAATAATATTGCTTAGGATGCATGATCTCCGATGAGTTAGAAATAAAGACTCTAGATTAGCATAAATGCATCAAGTTATAAAGCGGTAAAGGTTGAGATTTCAAGTATTTAGTAAAGGGATGAACGAAAAGAAAAGAGTCAAAACTATATACTTAAAGATGAAAGCTTTTTATGTAGAATCCGTTATCTCCGTTGAGTTGAAATTCAAGATGAGGACCAACATATAAATGTTTAGATTACACTACTTCAGTAAACGAGTAATGAATATAAAGTAAAAAATCTTTTAAAAAGTACATAAAGTCGAGTTCTTTTATATAGGGATTGCCGAGGAACAAAAATCTGATGTTGCATCTTCATTTAGGTGTTTAGCAAGTGTTAATAGGGTTAAGTCTTCGAGTTTTGGTTAATGTCATAATAAGAAAACTCCTATTGGAGTTTCTATAAATTTGATGTATCTTTTTGCGGAAAAAAAAAATCCACACCAAAAATATGAACCATTAGACATAGTTTTGCTAAAACACAAATAGAATACGGGTTGGATAACAAGTCGTTTTTGTCATTTTTGGTTGTACAACGGTTTAAAGATTTGATCGAATGATTACAAGGTTGTAGGCATTAGAAATGGAGTAAGTAGACTCATGAGTTTTTCTCGATATGGATCGAAACATATATATTGTTTAACTTTTTCATTTTATCAGGTCCATGTCCTCGAGTTGCCATACAAATCCTTTACAAAGTATTTTCATTATATAAGAATTTTTAAGTATTTTCAATATATAAAAAAGTATTCATATAAGGAGTCTAAAGACTTTTTCAATCGATAAATGGTAGATAATCTTAATTGGTATGTCTAAAAATCAATCTAATATATGTATACCTAACTATTTTTTTACTTTCATCAAATTTTAATGAATAATGTACATACAAAGCCTTAGATTTATTTTTATACATACCAATTAGGCCTATGTAATATAAAAATTTACAAAACACAAGTGTAGTACGTTTAAAGTTAAAAGACATCAAACATTTATAATAAGATTCATGAATTTATTTTTTTGTATTATTTATAAACGGGTTAAAGTTGTCAGGACATATCTTACTTTCCCTTACGTAATATAAAAATTTTCAAGACACAAGTGTAGTACGTTTAAAGTTAAAAGACATTAAAATAATTAACGTACTTATTGAAACATAAATTTTCACCACCAATTTTACCGCTACCTGTTTGTAGTCGGTTAATCAAGTAAACCCACTAAACCCGACTCGTTTACCTATATTTACCCATTTACTTTTTTGGAATAAAGTCGTCGGAGCATAACATATTTTATCAAAATGTCCAGTTTATGTAATGACAGTTTCTTTTTTGTTCATTTGGGCACTTACTAGAGTTCTTGCAACTTATTGAAGAAGACGACCAAAATCTTGCCAAAAATGTATCGCACACACAATACAATTGTAATCTAAAGCTTCCTAGATTATCAAACATAACACCAAATTACTAGAAGTACACTCTAGATCAAATTGTTTCAAAGAAAAAAACCGAGAAACACCTACAACTCTAACTTTACCTTGATATGTTAAAATTAAGGAGTTATATTATATACATGCGCCTAAGCATTCCTATGAACTTCTATGATCAAAATCAAATGAATTCATGTTAGTTGACTTTCATATTCATAGTTAGAGTCAATATTTTGTGTAATAATAATGAAATTGTTTAATTAATCGGTGTTTGAAATTCTGAAGTTTTTAGCTGGTTTAAAAAAGTTGAAGTAGTTTATTTATCGGTTTAAAGAGTTTAGTTACTCAAATAAACAAAAAAAAAATTTCATTATATAAAATGAACATTTAAAAAAGTAGGAAATATTCTAATTACCTTAACTTATTTCTAAACATTGGTAAATTTATGTATTATTGTCACTTTTTAAAACTACCCCGTATATATATTGGTGATAAGCTAGTTAATGATAAACGTAACTTACTTCTTTAAAAAAAACATACACTAAAGTACTAATAAACTTAAGGTACCCATCCACGTCAAGGAGTAACGACTTAATTGTCAGAATTAAATTTTATGTTGACTTCAACTATTGGAAATTAAAAGGACACTAGGCTTCAATTTAATTTCACATGGATTAGTCTTTAACCTACATTCTTAATCCATGAATAATCTTTTTCCGTAGGAGTAGTCCTTAATCTATTAAATATTTTGTTGACTTGGTGAGAAAATTGCTAAGGCATATCTTTTTATCTAATAAAGGGGAGTTAAGAACGATATCATAAGTATGACGTGACGACTTCTAAGGTTGTCCACCTAGGATTGTTTATAGAAATGGTGATGTCATAATTTATAATATAAAACAACTTTTTATTTGCTTATTCATATAATTTGTATAATTATAAGATTGGCTGCATGATATGGGTAGAAGGAAGAGCCAGATTTTCTTGGAAACACGCAATCTTGCTCCATACGCTTTGGCAAAATTTGAATATGCTTCCCCTTTAAAATTATTTGACTTTTGCTCTACTAGACCATTCTTCATATCTAATCTTTCATCTTCCTCTTCATCAAACCATGAATTTTATTGTGCTCAATTTTAAACAATTTTTTTTTACTTCCTCTGAAATCAATCCATTCTTTAGGGCTTTGTGGCTTGAAATGATGATCATCATGTTTGTGTATTCTCATTTGCTTAATATTCGTCTCATGTAAGATTCATCGGTTGCATAATGTTTTAGTAGTTTACATGTTTGAGTAGTTTACTATTGCGTCAGTAGTTTACCAAGTACTTATATATGCTATTGATGCAATTACTTTATTTTGGAAGTTTTTAAAATAGACCATCTCTTTAAAGCTTGATTAAAAGAATCCAACGTTCAATTACTATTGCAAGGTATATTACGAAGCTATATATTAGATGGCCTTATTTTAATTTATCGTATCTTTTATTATGCAGTTTTCAAATTTCAATAACAATATTTATGGAAGTTTTTATGACCCATAAAAACACAAGTTCATTTCTTATTGTATTTATGTTTGAACTATGAACCAAACATCCGATCTAATACACTTAATCTGTAATTCTATCATTTTACTATTTTTCGTAAACCATAATTAATAGGCTAATATTTTAAATTATATGAATTATTTGTTTTTCAATCATTTTAACATAATATGTTTTATACAATACCGTGTATCACACGGGTACTAAGCTAGTATATAGTAAAGTCGTAAAGAGATGGTTAGGATTACGTTTTAACATTATATTACGCGTTTATAAAATGGAGTATCTTGAAAAAGCATGTTTCAACTTGTTTTGTCGAAGTAAAAAAATCGCATATAACCCCTTCTTTTAGGAAGTTTACGAACCACTATTTTGCTTGCCGAGAACATTACTAGAGTCTTTTTGTGTGTTTTGTGTAGAAATTTGAGTGGAGTCGTCGATCCTTTAAAATACATAAAAATGTGGGTTACTTAACATGAAAACCGATCTTTATGGAATAGAGACTAGCTATTGAACAAAGACATCGGTTTCTTTAAAATAAAAACCGTTTCTATTGCTTTTAACGCGAGGGATTGTTATCTCATTCGTTTTCATCGTGTAAAAACAATAGATATAAACAAGTTGAAGACAAATTTAGATTTCCCTAAAAAAACAAAACATATGTTTAGCCGGCTTAATCCAAAAATTGAGTGTCATTATTAAATTTAAGTAATAAATATTGCATTATTGGTGCTTTGTCATAGCTTTACCATCTTGAATACCTTGTAGGACCAAATGATTTATATAAAAATGGGTCACGGGTTCGATTATACTTTCACTCTCCGTTGGCTTCCAGAAAACAGGTGATTATTGTCTCGGAAACCATACTTGAGAAAGGGTCAGTTAAATGCAAATTAATTACAAAACTAAAATTACTCCGCTAAAAATAACTTTTTTTCTTTTAAGATATTGCATTATTGGTCTTTATATAGCTTTTGACTTATTTATATGAGGCATCTTCAGTATCCAATAGATATTTTCAGAAAAGTTTGGCATATGAGACAACACCTTACACATATACGTAGTCATGCATATTATATAACCAATCTAATTTTTGTCAATCGTATATTTGATTCATTATATGTCATTCACATTTTTTTTATCATAAATTTATTCTGGTTTATTAGTATAATTTTCCGTGCGTTTATATGTTTGTTGGAAAAATAAATAAAATTTTTAATAGATACTAAAAGAGGTATATCAAAAGCCATATTATAAAACTTTCTCCATTAAATGGGTTGGAGGATTAATTTTAAATTTTTAGATCAAAATAATGATATCATATAACATCATCATTTACTATTTCTAATTTAGCACTTTTATTTAAAATACAATCTTAACTCTTTTATTTTAATAAATATTTAAATAAAATTAGCTTGACTTTGTTATTTAAAATCTAAAATATTTTACATATTATATATTTTTTGATCAAGATTATTCATTGAACTTGGTTTATTATATGGATTTTTCTAACTTGTGCCCTACGGGCACATGTTAACACCATTTTTAAATATTAAAAGTACAATCAAAAGTATCAAAAAGTTCCATTTTTTTATTGATTTTTTAACTTTTGATTGTACTTTTAATATTTAAAAATGGTGTTAACATGTGCCCCTAGAGCACAAGTTAGAAAAACCCTTATTATATTACAAAAAAAAACATTATATAATATGTTTTTCAATTTCTTATTCAACGTTTTTTATACTTTTTTTTTATATCTTTACTTAGACAATATCAACTAAAATACTTTATTTGTTAACTCATGTCAATACGAATTAAATGTGAAGATGTAGTCAACGTCATACGTATAGTTAACATTATTTTTTTCCAGTATTTGTTAACCCATACCAATACAAAATATAAAGATAGAGTTGAAGTCAACCATATGGGTATAAACAAAACTACCTAATATTTAATAAAACACTTTAATAAATATTAATACATCTTATATTTTATTACATGTTTAATGATTTTATTTACACGTAATATTTTCTTACTTTTCTAAATGTTATAATCGCATTATATATATCCAATAGAGTTCTCTACATAGTGTATATATAAAAATAAAACAATAAATATTTAAAAACACAACTCATATTAATGATATACATAATACACTATTATCCTAATTTATTATATATTATATTTTTATTTTTAATATATGATTTTTCGACTATAAAAAGAGGTTATTGAAAGGTGTCTCTTTGCTCATACCAATACCTATCCTGAGAGAGCCTCGAATCCGAGACCTCTCACAGATAGACAAAATGCTATAACTAATTAGACAAACCTTAATGGTCTGATTTTCGGACTATATATACGAGAAATAAACTACTTCATTGTAAACCATGATTCTTATGTGTTTTTAATACCGGATTTCTATAAAACAAAACTTCCATAAAATTGCATGTTTGCGGATTCCTTTTATATATTTATTGTACTTTTTAGGAAACCAATGTCAGAATGCAGACATGCAGGTTGATCAGTTCTGGTTCAATATCCATTGGTTCATAGAACATGTGATACTTTATTTTCTGATTTTGGTTTTAGTCCCTCAACACTTCTTATCATTTGATAGTACCCCCTTTACTTAAAAATATATATTTGGTTTTCTACCTTTCTTCATTTAATTGTCAAAAAATATAAATCACTTTGTAATATTTCCTATTTGGGTCATTTACTTTTTTTGAAAAGCAATATCAAAACTAAAAGACTTTAGAAAATAACGACTCGAACTAATAATTTTGATCAAAACGACACTAAATTAGACACTTATCTTGTCGCCATGTTACATTGATACCAGGAAGTTTCAAACAGTTATACGAAAACTCTCACCCTTCCAACCCCAACACAACATTATAGTATTTAAGGGCATTACCTGATAGAATTGAAATGTGTAGGAAACCGACCACGACCTTGACACTAACGAAACTCGTTTTATCATTGAAACCAAATAGTTTCGGTCATCCAAACAAATCATCGAGCGATGGTATTGATATGTAAAAATCGGTTAGCAAAGAAAAAACGCAAATTGTTCGAACAACCCAATCCATAGATTTACAGTTCCGGGTGTTTTGTATATTAACATCGTACACTCATATTCGAGATCAATTATTGATAGTAATCCACATTATAACTTGCATATGGATATTACCAATATATAATTAAATGTTTTGAATCTTTTAGGTATTAAATAAACGGATAACACATAGAAATATCCATGTCCAGTCTATTCGTGAAGAACAAACTTCTTTAGTTGTGATAAACGTTATATAACTAGTATTCTTGTAACCGTTTTTAGACACTTTTTTGACCAACTTAAGATGTTTGTCTAAAGAGATTCGAACACGAGTATCTTGGAAGACTTGGCAAAGCTTTATTACTAGGTCATTTTGGACATGGTATTTAGTTATTAACAAGGTAGAACTTTAGATATGTTTGACACAAAGATGTATTCAAATTTTTAAAGACATAAGATCATTCTCAATGGTGAAACTTTTTAAAAGGTTTATATGTTGACCATGTCATGCATATTATTCTACCATCAACTTTCTTATTTTATAAAACTAACTTTATTATGGCATAAACCTTTAAAAAATTTAAGAATGAAACAAATTTTAATTAACATTAAAGGTGTTTAATATAAATAATGATTTTTAAGAGGTTTATAAACTCATACCTTTTCAAAGACATGTCATCAAAAAACCTAGTTTTTGCATAAATAATAAACCTCTTCGTATTTTATAAACCTATTTATAAAGCTTCCATGATAGATGACCTAAGTTTTTATAAAAAAGTTCTACCCTTAAGTTTTGTTTGACAAACAATTTTGTTATAAGTCTTTCAGAAAGATAATCCCCTTGTAAACCATTAATATGTAGGTCATTTAAAGTAAAACTTTCTTAAATCTGAATGTGACGTGAAGGAAAACAGTGTTGACTCTTCTTGTGAATCTTCCTCTACAAGGAACGATCAGACTGAGTCAAGTGCTTCAACTGACCCAACTGTTTCGGAAACGACAATGAGTACATTAGCTGAAAACTCAAAACCCAAACAGCCCATGGACGACTTGAAGTGTTTTAAATGCCGGGAACATGGTCACGTGGCTTCGGTATGTCCAAAGAAGAAGCAAAAGCAAGCCAACAGATCGCCTTCTCCGAAGAAAGAGCAAGCTAGCAGATCGTCTTCACCGAAGACTAAACAAATTGAGTTTTTGATAAACAAAAGTATATAAATTCTTTTTTAATTATTAAAATATGAACATCTTTATGTGTAATCTTTATTTATAAGCTCAAGGTCAAGATATATTTATAAACATGTTTCATGTTTTGAATATAAGATTAACTTAAGATTTAACCACAAAATCTACATCCAACAAGTTTTGCCAAAAACACTTATAAGGGCTACATAATTAGGGATGGCAAAACCATCCGAAATTGATGGGGAAAACCGAAAACCAAGACAGTTGGGTCGGGTTTGGGGTCGGGTTGGCGGGTTTGGAGGCGGGTATGGGCACGAAAGTATTTTTTTTGTTGGTTTGGGTATGGATTTGGGTTTTATCAAATACCCGCCAGATTATCCGTATCGGTACCTATACTCGTACCCATACACATATTAAGTCTTTTTTTTTTATAAAAAATACATATTACTAATAATACTTTTTATATTATATACTTTAATTGATTTCACATACCTTAAATTATATCCTTTAAAATAATCGTTTAAAATTTTTGAAATGTCGTTAATGAATTAGGTATTTTGTTGGGTTTTAGTAATTCGTTAATAATTTTTTTATCCCTAACTCGACATTTTATCTAGCATAAATGTAAATGGGTATACCCAATACCCGCGGGGAAACCCGAAAAACCGATGGGTAAAGCTATATGGGTATCCGATGGGTATTGGGTTGGATATGGGTATGAGTTTTATAAAATGGATGCGGGTACGGGTTTAGTGATATCCGACCCGAACCCGCCCCTTTGACATCCCTATACATAATAGTTTCGCAAATTATGATGTGTATAACATATGTGCTCTCGCAACCTTTTTCTATCAAATGTATTTTGGTTAGCCGAGTTACTTGATAATACAAAAATTTCCCAATGAAAAATATGTAAACTATATCATTCCATTTTTTCTAATAATGGTGATCATGTATTTTGTAAATAAAAATGATATTATAAGTAAATTAGGGAGATTTTCATGCTACTTTTCTTTTATTTCAAACAAAATTTTAACCATAAGTAAATACCAAAATACTCATATTGAGACACGAGAGAAACTTATGATGTGTGTACACTAATCGTATGTAGGACAAGTAGAGACGGAAACAAGGTGTGCACTCTTTGTATGAATAAATGAATATCAAACTATCACGGTTTTTACATGTGCTAAATACTTTCTCAAAACAAACATGTACATGTTTTATGTTCTATCTATTCTCATTCATATGTAATATATGAGCATATACATGTTAACTATTGAGAATAACGTTTTACCATGTGTGGTAGATGCACTACACGAAGATCGTTACTATTGTTCTTTTTTGAAAAAAAAGTCTTAATAGGCTCTGACCTCTGACCCGGTCAGAGGTTTTAAAAATTTTGTTGTTCTTTTTTTTTTTTTCAATCAGAGACAAAAAACCTCTTTTTACCTCTAATACAACCCTACATAAAAAACTTCTTTTTACCTCTGATTACCTCTTTCTCTTCACCAGTAAGTTTTACATCCTTAAATTCAAGTAATTTTTGATTTTTTTTCAATGGTTTGTCACTTGATTTCGTTATATAAATTGATATTGATGATTGTTTGTTAGATTTAGGTGATAATTTTTTTTTCATATGTATTTGTTTTCGATTGCATATAAACTCCTACTATTACATTGACTTTTATGTGAACTTTTCTTTTGTTAATTATTTTTATATCTTGAAATTGATGTTAGACAATTAGTTTATTAATATGTTCAATCACGCTCATGCTAAACTTAGAAACGTGATTGAGCGTGCTTTTGGTGTTTTGAAAGCACGTTTTCCCATCTTGAAGAGAATGGCTCCGTATTCTTTGGTGAAACAAAGAGATATTACTATTGCATGCTTTGCTATTCATATTTTTATACGAAAAGAAGGATTAAGTGATGATTTTTTCTCCGAATATGATCGAGGTGAAGTACATGCTAACGAGAATGTACAAGATGGGGACGAGTACGATGCGGACGAGGTTCAACCACATGGAAATACAACAGATCAACAATATATGATCAATTGTCGAGATCAATTTGTGGCACAATTAATGCAAAAATGTTGAAAATGTTGTTTGAATATTATCTTTATTTGAAAAATGTTGCCACTATGTTTGAACATTTTTATGAATGTTTTTATTTAAAACGGTTTATAAATGAAACAGTTTAGTATTAATATAGTAAAACAGATGTTACGAAGGAAAAAAGAACATAGTATATTGATTCAGATTCAGAGTTTTGGACCACCTCTGATTATTCAGAGCTGGTATTCAGATCCAGAGGAAAAACCTTTGGTTCAAAAGAACGGCACCTTAGTGACATAGAGAAAAGACACATGAATCCGAAAGCTATATTGAATGTGCGATAGACACTAGATAGGTACATGTACATGTAAAGGTGTGATCACTGAACGCATAACGTTTCACTTTGGGTTAAAACAAAAAGTATTCATATAAGTAAGAAAAACAAAATTGTTTTACTACCCATGTATGTTGACTTAATTTTTTTTTTTTAATAGAAGGCGTCACTAAAATATTAGACCTAGTGATACCTTAGTGACACTTTACAAAGTGTCACTTTTTATGTAACGCAGTGTGTCCGTGAGTAATATCATATCTTGTGACTCACATACTATAAATGTATATATTTAGTTGAGAAGCCTTAGGAAGACATATTAATGGATTGTGTAACATAGTGGTTTAATGGGACATATGATAGCTTTGAGACATCAAATCATCAACATTTTAAAGTATATACAAAATGATGACTCTATGTACCTTTGACATACACCAACGTTTTTTATATATAATTTAAGTGGACTTCCAATTGTAACACCAAAGTATGTGGTATTAGTTGTTACGATTATGTAGCCATAACACCGCACAAAATCTAACATTATTAATACCATCGATCATAACAATTCCCTATCACGTTATTATAATTTGAAGAAACCTCTTTTTTTTATCGTTCTTACATAGATCTTTCTTCTCTTCATTCATGGTAGAGATCAATTGTTGTCTTTGTGTGTTTTATTCTCCTTTGTGAGTGTTGTTGGAAGATCCTTGCCCATCTTTCTTGCTAAATCTTCGGAAAAGATGGGCTATGAATTAAAGGTTTGGGATTCGAAATCACTTTTTGGATCCAACAATTTTACGAGTCACGTTGCACAAAGGTCTCTTGCAACCAGATCTGGACTTTGAAAGGAATAAGGATTTGGTTTGTTAATGATTTTCAATGGCATCTTGAAAACATTTCCTTCAATAAAGTTCAACATTTGCCCCATTCACTAATGCAAAATCCCCCCTGCATTATTAAGGTGATATTCTCGAACGTGATTGCTTTTCAAATGATGTGTAAGGTATTAGATTTGTGTCATGTTGCCACAAGAGCCAATGATTCATGGATTCCTTTGATATACAATCAACTTTTCGCGAGCAATTAGAGTTAAAATTTTACGTTTTGTATGTTTTACTCATTTTGCTCGTTTGGTATTTTAGTATATATTGTAATCCGTGAATTTTTATTCTACGAAAACATACCTTATTTTTGAGAAATAATTCCTATTATAAATAAAACTAATAGTGTTGGGGTAGGGTATTTATTACCCACAAAGGATAAGCAACGGTGCTGTTTATTACTCACAAGTGACGAAGCCCGTAGTACTTAATAAGCAACGGTGCTGTTTATTACTCACAAGTGACGAAGCTACTCCTCCAAAGCACCGAAGGCCCTAGCATTTAAGGAACAACGGAGCTGCTTATTACCTACAAGTGACGAAGCCTTTCGTCCAATACACCGGAGGTCCTAGTAATTAAGGGGAAACGGTCCGGCTACCTAAGGTAACGGCATGGATAAGACAGAGGTATCATCATTACTGTCAGAGAGTGGGAACTCCAAAAGAGGTATGACACTAATGAGAGACTAGACAGAGTAGGTGGTAACATTTAATGAAGGAGCGCGTGGAGGACAAGGCACCGTCACACACACCTTGCAATAAATGCCTGGAACAGCGCGACAGTGTACTTAAAGGTATGGAGTGGAGTGGGTCACATCACTGCAGGATGGGACTACCTGACAGAACAGCTACCGGACTGGTCCTTCGGTCTATTATTCTTTGGACAAGGACTGGGCATTTACTATATATAAGAAGCATTCTTTTTGTAATGAGGACACTCAGATTATTAATGAACACACCATTTATATCATCTTGAGCATTCAATACACCATTTATATCATTTTATGCATTAACTCTCCAATCATTTGAATATTGAATATCATAGTAAATATATTGGATCTGTTGTTAGTGTGCATTATCGGTATCACCTTCGTCAGTCATTAGACGAAGGCCCAAAGCTCCGGAATTTTACTTTAACATTGGCGCCATCCGTGGGACCCTGTCGTTAATCAGCGATAGATCAAGGGAAAACATGGAAAAAGTACTCGCAAATCAGCAAGAAGAAGGAGTAGTCCAGTCCATTACCCAAGAGTCTGCTGAGGACGCGGGGCCATCCCCGATATTTACCCCAGGAGTGAACGAGCAAGCAAGTCCGATTACACCGGAATTTGTAAGCAAAAACTTCAATAGCCTAAGAGCTATGATGAACAAACATGCTCAGCAGGAGCGCAGGAGAGGAAATCCTCTCGAACTCTCGTACGGAGATGCAGAAGAAATAGAACAGGAGGAAAGCTCCACTCGGAACGATCACTCAAACCAAAGCAGGACGTTGCGGTCCAGAAGAGTGTCTGAAAGAGAGCCGAGGGTGGCAGGGCAAGACAATAGGCCAGCAGGGACGTTTGTAAACCTCCTTCACGCCCAACTTCCAAATGGAAGCAATCGACCGGAGGCAGGAGTTTTTAACTTCGGCATGTCACGCCCTCAGACTCCATTTCTTCAATACCAGACTGTTCAACCTCCTCAGTTCGGACAACCGTTGTATGGATCTCAGCCAAATATGGGAATTCCCCCTTACTTATGGCAACCACCCCCTATCACCCAACAACCCGTCCCTGAGGTAGATGATATGGCTAAGCCATACCAAAGGTCAAGAAGTACCAAATTCACAAAGCGTATAGCTAACTTCAAATTTCCTCCGAGGATAAAGATGCCTACCAACATCAAGATGTATGATGGTTCGCAAGATCCGGACGACCATCTGAGTATCTTCTCCGGAGCCGCGGAAGTGGAACAGTGGTCTATGCCCGTGTGGTGCCATATGTTCATCCAAACTCTCTTGGGATCAGCGCGACTCTGGTATGATAGCTTGCCCACGGAAAGTGTGGACAGCTTTGAGGACTTGCAGCATAAATTTAAAACAACTTTATGCAGCAACGGAGGTGCGAGAGGAAGTCAGTAGAAATGCATAACATCAAGCAGAGGGAACAAGAGAGCCTTAGGGCCTTTATAGAACGTTTCAATAAGGAAAGCTTAGAGATCAAAGGAGCTACGGAGGACATGCGAGTTTCCGGATTTATGCACGCCATAAAGAACACTCAGCTCATTGAAGCCCTGAACAACAAAATCCCAGATACCGTGGAAGAAATGATGACAAGGGTAAGAGATTTTATTAGGGGTAAAGAAGCAGCTAACCTTAGCCGAGAAACAAGTTCTAGCAAGACACACAGGGAGGACAGAAACTGGAAATCTGGGAATAACACTAGACCGGAGGGTCCGGGACCACAAAGAAATGAGGGAAAACAACCGGAGCAACGTAGTCGGGGTCCGTACTCAAATCCCCATACAGCCGTTGCCTCCGGTACTGACTATCGACGAAAGGAAGTATTCACAGCGCTTACAAAGACCCCCTGTGAGATCTTGTCAACGGAGCCTGTGGGAAAGAATTTCCCAGCTCCCCATCCGATGCTGGAAAATAAGGAGAGGAAGTTATCAGATAAATTTTGTGAATTCCACTTAGATCATGGACACAACACTAATGATTGCTACCACCTAAAGAGAAGGATTGAGGAGGCAGTCAAATCAGGAGAATTGGCACACCTGATCAAAGATATCAAGAAGGGAGTACCTCAGGGAAACAGAAATAACCGGAGGGGGAAAGATGACCGATCTCCCGGAACCAAGACACAGACCATCAACATGATAAACAATGATCCGTTGCCTTTAAAAAGAAAGGAGCCAGACCCCGCTTGGATGAATCAAGAGATAGCATTCCCTCCCCGGAGTGAATGTTGTCCCACTTTAGACCCCATCATAGTGGAAGGACGGATGGGGAACGCCATCGTTCCTAGGGTATACATAGATACAGGAAGTTCCACAGAAGTTATCTATGAACATTTTTTCCGACAACTTAGGAAGTCGGTCCAAGCGCGGATAAGAAGGCCAGAATCAGCACTCCAAGGGTTCAACAATGAGATGATGTGGCCCCTGGGAGAAATAACCCTCCCTTTGACGTTAGGAGAATATCCACGCATGAGGACTGAATGGATGAATTTTGCGGTAATCCAAGCACCGGCCCCTTTCGACATTATCCTGGGGAGACCAGGATTGTACCAGTTAGGAGCGGTACCGTCCACTTTTCACGGGTTGATGAAGTTTCCCACCCCCCACGGTATAGCGACGATTCGTACCAAGAGGCGAAGAGAGAAGTGGTGTGCCTCTACGGAAAGGTCTGATAACTTGCCGGAGGTAAGCCCCGATCCGGAGGAAAAGCTTGTCATTAATCCTGAGTTCCCGGAACAAACTATCGCCATAGGATCACATTTGTCCAGATCTTGTAAAGAGAAGTTGTTTACGTTACTCAGTAGTAACATGGATGTATTCGCGTGGACACCGTCGGACATGACAGGAGTGCCTAGGAGCATAGCCGAGCATCGGCTGAAAACGTACCCTAGTGTAGAGCCGATTAGACAGAAGAAAAGAGGAATGGCGCCGGAGCGTAGCCAGATCATCAAGGAGGAAGTTAGTAAGTTATTGGATGCCGGGATTCTCCGGGAGGCAAGGTATCAAACATGGATAGCCAATCCAGTTCTGGTGGAAAAAAGTGATCATTCTTGGAGAATGTGTGTAGACTTCAAGAATATAAACAAGGCCTGTCCAAAAGACAACTACCCATTACCTGAAATAGATTGGAAGATCGACTCCTTGATGGGTTACAAGTACAAGTGCTTCCTGGATGCTTACAAGGGTTATCATCAAATCCAAATGGCGCCGGAAGACGAAGACAAAACGGCATTTTACACAGATTTCAGCATATTTTGCTATAGAAAAATGCCCTTCGGACTAAAGAATGCCGGAGCCACTTACCAAAGGATGATCGATAGGACCTTTGAAGCACAAATCGGTCGAAATCTGGAAGCTTATGTAGACGATCTTGTTATTAAAAGCCACAAGGAGGAAGACATGATCTATGATATTGACGAAACCTTCCAGAAATTAAGAAGTATCAACATGAAGTTAAATCCCAAGAAGTGTACCTTCGGTGTGGTGGAAGGGAAGTTTCTCGGTCACGTTATAACTGAAAGAGGTATCAAGGCGTGCCCTGACAAGGTTAAAGCAATTACTGAGATGAAATCCCCCGGGACATTGGGCGAGGTCCAGAGTCTAAACGGGAGGTTAGCAGGCTTGAGCCGATATCTTTCGAGATCCGCCGAACGCTCATTACCTTTCTTCAAAGCACTAAAAAAGAGTATCAATGCGACCGACTTCGTGTGGACAGCCGAAGCTGAAGATGCTTTCCAGGAATTGAAACGGTACTTAACGCAGCTACCAGCCTTGGTGGCCCCGACTGAAGGAAAGGAACTGTTTGTGTACCTAGCGGCCTCCCTTAACACCGTAAGCGCAGTATTGATATCGGAAGAAAATGGGAAGCAAACGCCCGTCTACTTTGTAAGTAAAGCTCTACGAGCAGCGGAGTTAAACTACCCCCCGATGGAGAAGCTAGCATTAGCTCTCATACACACGGCAAGACGGCTGCCTCGATACTTTCAAGCTTACCCAATTGTAGTCATGACGGAACTACCCATCAAGGATATATTAGCAACCCCAGAAAGGTCAGGAAGATTGGCAAAGTGGGCCATAGAATTGGGGGCTTATTCGATAGAGTATAGACCTAGACAGGCCATGAAAGGTCAAGTCCTGGCAGACTTCATAGCCGAAGTACCAATACCCCCGCCTCCACCTGTAAACCGGCAAGAGGGGAAAAAGACAACGTTGCCTTCCCCACCATCGGAGGATGGGGTATGGTTCCTATACACCGATGGGGCCTCTAGTAGTTCGGGATCCGGAGCAGGTATGGTTCTTATCAGCCCTACGGGGGAGGAATTCACATATGCGGTAAAATTGTCCTTTGAAAGCACGAACAATGAAGCGGAATATGAAGCTTTGCTGGCTGGTCTACGGATAGCAGTTAAAATGAAGATACAAGATCTTGAAGTTAGAGTAGACTCAGCTCTAGTAGCTAATCAGGTGAAGGGAGACTTCGAAGCCAAGGATGAAAACATGGCAAAGTATAAAGGGTTAGTGATCGCCCTCATAGAGAGCTTCAGATATTTCAACATCCGGCAAATTCCAAGAGGAGAGAACGCCAAGGCCGATGCGGCCAGCAAGGTGGCATCACTAGCGCACCCGGAGGGCAAAAAGAAAATTTTGGTAGAGGTTTTGAATCGCAGAAGTACGGAGGTAGAAGTAGTAGGTGCAGTGATAGAAGACACCGACCCTAACTGGATGACCCCCATCACCCACTATCTCAGAACAGGGGAAGAGCCTATCGATAAGAAAGAAGCGAGGAAGTTGAGAATGAAACTCCCCATGTATACGCTCGTGGAGGGAACGCTATACAAAAAAGCCTTCCTCATGCCCTTGTTGAGATGTGTAGGCCCAAAGGAGGCTAATTACGTGATTAGGGAAGTCCACGAAGGGGCCTGCGGCATGCACTCAGGACCGCGAGCCGTGGTAGCAAAGATAATCAATCTGGGATATTACTGGCCTTCCATGCATCGAGATGCCACCGAAGAGATCCAAAAATGCCAAAGCTGCCAGAGGTACGCCCCGGTGCCCAAGCAACCTAAAAATGATATGATTTCAGTCACATCTGCATGGCCGTTTCATCAGTGGGGCATAGATATCGTTGGACCCTTCCCAGTCTCCAGTGGTGGAGTCAAGTTCTTGTTAGTAGCCATAGATTACTTCACCAAGTGGGTAGAAGCGAAACCCCTAGCCTCCATCTCAGGCTCGCAGGTGAAGAAATTTGTTTGGGAAAATATAGTATGTCGCTTCGGCTTGCCAGGGATCATCATCTCAGATAATGGGAAGCAATTTGCTGATAACCCATTTAAAGCGTGGTGCCAAGAAATGAGGATCCAACAGAATTTCACCTCCGTAGCTCACCCACAGGCGAATGGCCAGGAGGAACGAGCAAATAGAAGCTTGGTTGAGGGAATAAAAATGAGGTTGGACAAAGAAGAAGGTAAATGGTTGGACCAAGTGTCACACGTACTATGGGCGCACCGGACCATGGTAAAAACCAGCAACGGCGAGACTCCCTTTAGTTTGGCGTATGGAACGGAAGCTGTTATACCCGCAGAGATAGGGATGCCAACGGCGAGAACAAGCTCAGGAGCGATTGAAGGAAACGACGAGGAACTACGCCTCAATCTTGACATAGCTGAAGAAAGAAGAGAAATCGCCGCTATACGGGAAGAGAAGTATAAAAGGCAGATAGAAGGATATTACAACAAGAGAGTGAATCCAAAGACATTCAGGAAAGGAGAGTTGGTTTTAAGGAAGAACGAAGCGAGCAGGCAGAAGGATGTGGGGAAGCTAGGCCCGACTTGGGAGGGCCCTTATAGAATCAAAGAGGTTCTAGGGAACGGATCTTATGAATTGGAAGAAGTGGGAGGAAAACCCATTCCGCGCACATGGCACGGAGGCCTACTACGAAAATGTTACGTCTAGTAATGACAAAAGAAATACTTCTGTACGATGTAACGGATGTAATTTTTATTATTATATGAAAAACATACATGTCTATCCCTCGAATAGGGATAGAAGTTTTCACATCCACTAGTCTGAACGTATATCCTGGTGTAGATAAAAAAAAAAAAAAAAAAAAAAAAAAAAAAGAGTCGATGCACTCTTCTGGGAGGGACGCTTCCCAGCTTAACAAACACAGATATATACATACATACACGTATATAATAGATAAAAAGGAAAGAAAAAAGTATTAAACAGAAACATGAGGAAAAATGCGTACCTTGACGCTATTATACTAAAAATACGTTACACAAAGTTACGGAAACAAGTACCCAAGAGTCATACAGATTCTAAAGAAAGATTACATATAACACCAAAGCATAAAGGGAAATCATTCGACAACCGGAGCAGAGGGTTCTATCCTTACCAATTCTTCCACCGAGAGCTCCGGGCTCTGGCTGAGTGTCTCCAAATATGGAAAGGAAAGGTGGCGCATACGTTCGAGAGCTTCATCCAACTTGGTTTCAGAATCAGGGTCGAAATTGGGGGTGGACAGAAGAGGGAGATTCCGCGGTGCCTGACGAAAGCCATTGCGCACTCCAAGAGTAGCGGTAAACAGAGTGGCAATTTCTCCGTAAGGAGCACTGAATTCATGGCTCTGATGAAGTTTTTCCACAAAAAACTTGATACCATCTTTAACCAGCCATGTAGCCTTTTCCCTCAATGCGGCGTTCTCGACCAGAAGCCTTTGATTCTCACCCTCAAGTATTATTGACCCATCCGTCGCGTCACCAGCTTCAACCTTTTCACTTTCCATCGCTGCACCTGCTGCAGCCTTCTTATCACCAACTTCCAAAAGCTTCACCTTCTCAACCAAGTTTTCCCAATCAGAAAGGGAGACCAGCTTCATCCCTGGATCCACAGCCACAGGGGAGTGAGCTTTCACAAGTTCACTATTCGTGTCCTGCAGATCACGGATAAAATCCTCCAGGTCCCTGATCCTGCGTTGGAACTTAGCATGTTCTTTCAATCCATGTACAACCCTTCGGAATTGGGCCTTGGTACGCCTCCGGAGCTTCACATTCTCCTTCTCCAAATTTTTAACTTTGGCCTTCACGGCCGCCAGACGACCCTTCTTCTTGACAAGAGATTCTTCAAACTTCACAACACTACCCTGTGAGGCAAAGAAACGGCCACGAACTTCGGTACCTGCTACTGCTAACTGGGCCAGTAGCACGTTATAATTATCGGCCAAAGTTTCGTCAGGAAGACTCCTCCAACGTAGAGCCTCCGCAGGAGTAGCAAAATGATTCAACATATCTCGACACACATTGGGATCACTCATCCCACTATCGCAGTTCACCTTCCAACCTGGCGTATATGGAGACAAAGAAGGACCTTCCCTATCACTCGGCGAATGAGGTGTAAAAGAACCTCCGGCTTCAGCGACAAAGGGTTTTGCTGGTATACTTTCCCCTTCATTTACATGTTTACCTCGGTCGCCAGAAGGGATAGGTCCCCCAATGTTCGATTCACCGGAGGTAGAAAGTGATAGAGGATGGGAACTAGTGGCCCGCATAGCGGGAGGGACATTCATCTTTTGACCGGCGCTGTGGAAAGAGGGATCTGCCACACACAAGTGGTACATTAAGATCTATATAAGGAGGGAACACAAAAGAGAACACAAGGTATAAACCTACCACTAGCTAGAGAAAGTCTTCTCCGTTTAACTCTGGTACCAGGACCTTCGGATAGCTGCCCTGGCAGTGGCGAGGAAAAAGCAGACGTAGGGGGAAGATCAACCACCAAGGCTGGTACACCGGGGATCAAGGAGTGTACCTCAGCGGAGGGAAAGACAAAGTCCCCAACCCCCTGCTCCAGAACACTGGTGATGTTCTCCTCCAAAGAAACCATGGGGAACGTGACTCCGACCAAAGTATCAAGCTTTAAGTAATCCAGCAAAGATATGGCTATAAAAAATATACATAACAAAAAGTTATAACACAGATGGAGGGTAAAATCACAATTCAAAAAAAAAACAAAAGAGGGGAAGAAAAACTTACGAACACCATTTCGTTGGATGGAGGGATTTAGGTTTAAGGGAGCCCAATGACGGCTCACACCACCCAATACCAGCACAGCCTCGCTATGAGTCCGAGCTGGAATCTTGTTCCTGGAAATCAGTCGACAACGCTCTGCCTCTTCTTCGGTAAGAACAGGAGGTGGATCAAATATTGCACCTGGCAGAATAGGTCTCCAATGCATCGGTATGGGTGCCACCGAAGCATCCAACCAAATGAATTTATCCTTCCACTGCTTCACACTAATGGGTGCTGGACGGAAACATTCCCATCCTTCGTTCTCTATCTTTGGCCGGCGCTCAAGGGTGAACCAATCCCCTGAACGGATCAACCTAAAAAAGCTTCTCCACAGGTTCAGGGTAGCAGGAAAACCCAAGGCGTGACACAGTAACTCAAAATTGGTTATCCTTAAAGCCCCCATGGGATTCATCTGGATTGGGCACATCTGATAATATTCGATAACAGAGAGAAAAAAACGAGTGAAGGGGATTCGAACATTGGAGGCATCAAAAAAGCGAGTGTACATCGCTATAGAACCTTCAGGGCAGTCGGTAACATTAGAATCGGCTGTGGGATTACGAACCCGCCATTCCATCTTCAACCCAAACTCGGTGATAAGATCAGAAAAAGGATTGTGAGTAAGAGTACAGCGAGAGGTTAGCATATCGTTCTTACCCATATTGACAAAATCAAAGTAAGAAAGACAATGAACAAGAATAATGCGCTGAACAAGAAGATGAGGAAAAGGAAAGGATTAATGAAATCGGAATATCTAGAGGGTATTTATAGAGAAATCAGAGAAGTTAAAGAGGCCATCAAATCAGGGGCATTTAAAGCAAAGGGCCAATAATTTTGGAGGGAAAATTAAATTGCAGGGTCTGACAACACACAGTCTAGTGAAGATTCGACTAGAAGTGGGTCCCACTCCTTTACTCACTTCTCTAGGTCTAGGGGGGGAGATGTTGGGGTAGGGTATTTATTACCCACAAAGGATAAGCAACGGTGCTGTTTATTACTCACAAGTGACGAAGCCCGTAGTACTTAATAAGCAACGGTGCTGTTTATTACTCACAAGTGACGAAGCTACTCCTCCAAAGCACCGAAGGCCCTAGCATTTAAGGAACAACGGAGCTGTTTATTACCTACAAGTGACGAAGCCTTTCGTCCAATACACCGGAGGTCCTAGTAATTAAGGGGAAACGGTCCGGCTACCTAAGGTAACGGCATGGATAAGACAGAGGTATCATCATTACTGTCAGAGAGTGGGAACTCCAAAAGAGGTATGGCACTAATGAGAGACTAGACAGAGTAGGTGGTAACATTTAATGAAGGAGCGCGTGGAGGACAAGGCGTCGTCACACACACCTTGCAATAAATGCCTGGAACAGCGCGACAGTGTACTTAAAGGTATGGAGTGGAGTGGGTCACATCACTGCAGGATGGGACTACCTGACAGAACAGCTACCGGACCGGTCCTTCGGTCTATTATTCTTTGGACAAGGACTGGGCATTTACTATATATAAGAAGCATTCTTTTTGTAATGAGGACACTCGGATTATTAATGAACACACCATTTATATCATCTTGAGCATTCAATACACCATTTATATCATTTTATGCATTAACTCTCCAATCATTTGAATATTGAATATCGTAGTAAATATATTGGATCTGTTGTTAGTGTGCATTATCGGTATCACCTTCGTCAGTCATTAGACGAAGGCCCAAAGCTCTGGAATTTTACTTTAACAAATCGACTTTGGTCTTTGCTCAAAAATAACAATGCATTCGGCCACCCTCAAATTTATATTGTTTTCTATATATTAGTTAAGAACAATAAAATACATAACATTGTGCCATTCTCATAACTTGAGCTTCATATCACCGGCCATGGCGCAGGTCCCTATTTATGGCGACTAAGACCGTTTCGAAAATTCGGGTCCCTCTTACGAAAACTAATATTTAGCCCCTAAGTAAAATAAACTAATAAAACAGTTTCAAAAATCAAAATATAGGGATTCGATTAAGATCTTAACCAAACGACCTCTTCACAATTTTATATCAATATACACGTTATATACTATATATTTAAATACATTATTTTTTTTCCAAATTCTGAGCCCTTTTCGAAATTAGACCATCTAGGGTCGTCCATCCGGCACTCCCTTTGGGTCGGGTCTGATGAGAGCTACATAGGGGTATAACGTTGGTCATGGTTTTACCGTCGGGTGATAAACTTACTTGAGAAAAATACATTATGTTGGGTGAGAAATGATTTAGATATTTTTATTATGCGAATTTAACTCATTAATAATAGACAAAAAAAAATAGTATTTGTTTCCTACACAACTTACCCTAAAAAATGCAGAATTTAATATCTGAAGAAACAAAGTACTGTTGCACTTTTTAAAAGAAAATAGTACATGTTGGATACGTATTTATCATTTTCACCCTTTTGTTTTAAAAGTTGAATATGGTCAGTTGTGGTTTCTTTACTATCTTTAACATCTTTTTAATTTATATTTTTATTCAACTTTTGAATCAAAGTAGCGACGAGCCTAGTATTACGACTAGAAGCGGACGAGCCTAGTTTTACGACTAATGGAGGAGAAGCAAAACCTTTTTAATAATCATATGTTTTATCAATTTTAAGTTTCAAAGCTATTCATTCTAGTATAAAACGACACATACGACAAGTACATTATAGAGAAGTAATTATAAAGACATGGTATCATATTTTTGATCGTTTGTTTATTGAAAATGACAAATTGATCAAGTCGTTCGATTAATCATAGTCGGCCTATAGTGATATATTATATAAATATATGGATATAGATACATCATAAGTACTTTTTTAAAGACAATAACGTAATTCATTTCCATAATAACCTATAATACTAATGCTTAATTATAGCCTTTACCTTCTCCAAGAATGAATATGATACTAATCCAAATTCTGTTAGTAGGGTCATTTCAATTTTAAGTGTTTGTCTTTTGATGAATAACATATTTTTGTAAATATGTAGTTGATGAGAATCGAACCTTATACTTTTAATATTTGAATTTATCATATTTTGAAATTGTTACTGGACTTCAAAACATTTTAAGCGTTCATCTTTAATATATAATAAAAGCGGGACCGTAAATGCCAAATGACGAAGTAAGGACCCTTAGATGAGTTAACTTCCTTAATGTCAGCCGTTTGATCAAATTGATAATGTCATAAAAAAATATTTTCATTTACACTCTCTTACAATACATAATTATATTATCTCTTTAATTCTCATCTTCACTAAAATAAAAACAAAATTATAATTACTTATAAAATCATTCAATTTGAACTATTATTTACCTTATTATTATTTTAAAATCTTGTAATAAAAAATATCAAAACATGTTTATAAACGTAAAGGTGTATATGTTTTTATAACTACAAACGACATGTGTATAAACGTAAATGTATATATGTTATTATATGTAAAACATTCTCTTTTCATAATAAATTGAAATCTACATAAACATAAAGTTTACGATTTAGTATTTATCTTTATCCGCTCTATCACGGGACAATAATCTAATTGATTATTATAAGAAGAGTTAGTTTAATTTCTAGTTAATAAAAGTTTGTTAAATTATACTTGAAATAACATTCCATCTAATTTGGAGATGATAAGAATATGTGTAAATGGAAAACAAATTGCATGGGGACATATAGACATGATACCCTACTTTGTCACGCTAACCATATTTAATTATGTAAAACACCATATATTATTATCAATAATTAACATGTAATCATTTGGTTCTCCATCTATTCCCTCCTTACGTTCTACTAATTTAGTTGACCCGACTCGACTCAACTCGGTGAGTCGTTGTCGTGTAAAAACCTTGTAGTTGTCCTTTGATTCACATGGCTTCTTAACCTCTTCTTTTGAATTTACTCATATCGTGTCAATTTTTTATACAACTTTTCATGCTAAAATATGTATGGTTGGTTTATTGCAATATAAAATAAACCATGTATTTGAAAGGTTAAAGTTAAAGTAGATGAAAAGGTTATGTAACATGTGAGTAAAATACTACAAATCCATGATACAATAAAGTATTACGTTTTTAAGTAGTTTGTATCACGAAAAACTTCACTTTTGTATAATTACTTTTGTATAATTTCACTACTTTTTTCTTAAATGGGTGAATAAACTTAATTGCTAGTTGAGTTAGAATACCTCGACTACTCTTTAATTATCAAGAACTG
The DNA here is from genome assembly GCA_910822075.1 of Senecio squalidus. Lineage (NCBI taxonomy): Eukaryota > Viridiplantae > Streptophyta > Magnoliopsida > Asterales > Asteraceae > Senecio > Senecio squalidus. The sequence continues at coordinate 9,273,532 of CAJVGC010000060.1, read as the reverse complement.
AATTATCAGCTTAACGTCACGTGAGTATTTTCTAAAAAAAATAAATTAATCGCTATTTATGAAATAGATAATCGAACCTTTTTGGTATACACAAATTAATTTATTGTTATTCTTTTATGAACCAATACATAAAAAACACATTCATTAAATAAGAATAAGAAAACGGTAATTTAAACTCTATTAATAAAATTTATAAATATGATTACATTATTATTTCAAATACTCTTATTTTACGGGAGACTTCAAGTATATTTGATAAGATTATTTTGAAGTGAATAATCCATTTTGGAATCGGGTAATTTTTCGTCCATTCGATCATCCATTCTACCCCTCTCTTTGACCACGAATATCACGAAAAATTATTTGGGTTTTCGAGGTAGTCTTGCTCAAGTGGACACATTGTGTGTCTGTTATCTTTAGTTATCATGTTGTGTAAAACCACATAAGTTTACATGATTCTTCGTATATTGTTCATTATTGACACGATTTAAACCCTAGTATCAATACACTGAATGGTTAGCATTGTATTAGAATGCTGCGGATCTCAAACTAACATGAATCTAAGCTTAGAAAGATGAACAACTCCGAATTTCACTAAATATTCATTCTCATTGATAAGCCTTAAATGGCGAAAAAGGTTGTTACAATTACAATACCAAGCACTCTAATAATTGTATCCTCTCCTTACAATATATAGACTTTACATGTAAACGTAAATAGCAAAATACACATGTCACGTGTTATAACAAAACTTCGGACATTTCAATCAACTAATGTAACTACTTAAATTTACTTTTGAAGCTTCATCTTCCACTTCGGACGATGAAGTCTCTTTCCAAAGCAACTTCTTTGTAGTTTACTTTTGTTGATTGTATAAGCTTTACTTCGGATGTTGAACATTATTCATCCGAAGTAAAGACTTAACCGAAATCTTCATCAACTTAAAGTTTTGCAGCTTCATCCCTGATCAAATCCCAACAATCTTATATTGTCTTTTCAAGTTTGAAATTTCTTTTAATATTTAAGCTTTTTATGTTTTAACCACAATAAGAAACACAATCACAACTATGCACAACAATATATAAGATATTGTATTTTTAACATAATAGAAAACACTGTGATTGATGATGGTCGGGACCAATTGTTAACTAACTCCCCGTAATCCACTCCTCGAACCTCACTCGAGAGTTTATTCACTAGTCGTCTCTTTCCACTCGTAAAAAACGGAAGTGCTTCACACTTATTTCTTTCCCTCAAAGTTGTGTCTCTTTCAACAAGGTAGGAACCTTAGTTTTGTTGGTCTTACAAGATTCGACCTTATATATATCTTTTCACTTGTACTATTTACCAATTGTATAATCACTATTAACTGTAAAGTTTTTATTTTGGATAAGTCCTAATTAAACCATAACTTGTTCACCAAGTTAAATTTCACCTAAAACTGCAGACCTAAATAACCCAAAATCCTATTCCCCTTTTTCTTGCCCACATCCCCCAACCCTTTTTTCCCTCTTGATTTTCGTTCAAGCACAAAACTTTCAAATTTAAGGTTTGGGGGTTTTTCGGGTTAGAATTTTTAGGTTGTTATTCGGCATTCGATTGGATCGTATAGGAGTAACAAAGATGAAGTATTTAAGTGGTGATTCGATTCTATAAGGCCAAATATAGCGATGACATATGATAGTGAAACGATAACTAGAAACTAGGAAGATCATACCGAGCTAAAAAATGTGCATGTTTTCGTTAACCCTTTTATTATAAACATGTGTGTGTTTGTTGCTTTATGATTGATTAATGGGGAGTTTGAATTAACATAGTTTTGTGTAAACAAAAGAATTTTCAACAATTTTCTGATTTTCGTATTCAAAACGCTTTGGAACCCCTGAAGAAAGCGTGGTCGATCTAAACCATCAAAACATGCTTTATATGCAATGGATCCATTGGACGAGCAATCGTCCAACTCGAAAAGGTATCAATACAATTATTATGGAAAACGAAAACTATGAAACAAAGTAGGCTAAAGCCTACATTGGTATAATGAGGTATAGGGTGTTAACAAAATCTTCCAAAAGCCGGACGAAATATTAAGGGTTGTTGTTTGCCAAAATTAGAGTAAATAACAAAGAAATTGGGCATTAACAAACATATGTGTCCACAACTTCATAGACACTAACGAAGCAAAAAGATTTGATATTTGGTACCATCGTGGTAAAGAAAAAGTCCAAGAAGTAAACTCACACACAATAAAGATCGTGGGAACACTAAAAACGAAAATATGTATCGGTGAATGGCTATATATAACTCATTTTTAGTCACCGACATGGGTGATTTCAAGGTCTTTCCTCGATTGGAGTTTCTCCATCAAGCCAATGCTTTCCCAATCCCATCGCCTATGTATACAGTGTTTTAAAATGATAAAAATGTCTAAGTCACGAGGCTAAAAGTAGTTGTTCGAAAGACAACCATGACATCAGTCCTAACTTGAATTTATAACGTTCTAACTTAGTCGGTTTTGTGCAACATTTTAGTCAAGGGACTAAATGTGTCAAGTCTTGTTGATTCTGTTTTCTAAAACTGTTAAAGTGTTCAGAAGTGATAATAGTACAAAATTTGTCAATAACAAACTAGCTTGACTTTTTTTTAATCAAAATGACATTATTCATCAAACAAGTTGTGCATATACTCCACAACAAAATGGTATAGCTAAGAGGAAACATTGACATCTGTTAAATGTGTCCAGATCTCTTATTTTTCAGGGGGACATTCCTCTTTATATGTGACATGAATGTGTGCTAACTGCTACCTATCTTATTAACAGGACTCCCTCTTCTGTGCTAAATGGTAAATCCCCCTATGAATGTGTATATGGTCATAAACCTAACCTGTCCCACCTTAGGGGTTTTGGATGTGTTGCTTATGCTACTGTGTAAAATAATTCTGATAAGTTTAATAGTAGGTCTATTAAATGTGCTTTTATTGGCTACTCTAATTCTAAGAAGGGCTATAAACTGTATAGTTTTGATCAGAAGTGTGTACTGATTTCTAGAGATGTAAAATTCTATGAAAATGTGTTTCCTTTTAAATCCACTAATGATGATCATCTAAATTTACAAACTAAGACCACTACAAATACTTTAAACTTTTTTGATAGCATGTATAACCAAATTCCTAAAAGTCCCAATGATGAAGGGATGTGTACTGATTGTGAAGGTAGTGGCTCAGATTTTTCTTCTCATGACAGTTTTAAGGTTTATCTCCTATACATGAAACTGTTGTGGAAGAGAATACCACTGCAACACAGATTGCTGAAAACACAGTTATCCCTGAGGGCAACAGTTTTCAAAATACTGATGATTCTGTGATTAATGAAACTGCTAATTCTAGAAAGTCTTCTTGAAAAACAAATGTACCTAGAAAGTGGGATGACTTTTTTTTTAGGGGGAAAACACAAATATGGAGTTGATAAGGTAGTTAGTTATGCGTGGCTGAAAAATGATGTTCCTTGTTTTGTTGCTAATTTGAATAAAAGTATTGAGCCTAAGTCTTTTAAGCAAGCTTGTCTAGATCCTAATTGGATTAATGCCATGAACACTGAAATGGAGGCTTTGCTTAGAAATAATACTTGGGATGTTACTGAAAAACCAGTTAATAAGAACATTGTTGATTGTAAATGGTTGTTTAAAATTAACTATAAAGCTTCTAGTGAAATAGAGAGGTATAAGGCCATGTTAGTTGCCAAAGGTTATAGCCAAAAATATGGTATTGATTATGAAGAAACTTTTTCTCCAGTTGTGAATATGGTAACTGTTAGGTGCATGATCACTTTAGCTTTTTGCAATAAATGGTCTCTATTTCAACTTGATGTTAATAATGCTTTCTTATATGGAGAACTTGATGAGGATGTGTATATGTCTTTACCTGAAGGGTATTTTGATAAGAACGATAACAGAGTTTGTAAACTGAAAAAGTCTTTGTATGGTCTAAAACAAGCGCCCAGAAAATGGAATGAGAAATTGACTGCTAGTTTGTGTGAATATGGCTTTGTTTAAAGCAAGTCAGATTATTCTCTTTATGTTTTGACTAAATCTGATGTGCATATTATGTTGTTAGTTTATGTTGATGATATTATCATAACTGGCAAATCTAATGATGAAATTGATGCTATAAAAAGGGTTTCTTAACTCTAAATTTAAGATTAAGGACTTAGGTGTCTTAAAATATTTTCTTGGTATAGAGTTGTGTGAAACTGATTTGGGTGTCTGTTTGTCTCAACGAAAGTATTGTCTTGAGTTGCTTGATGAGTTTGGGTTGTTAGGTTGTAAACCCTGCAACTACTCCTTTCGATGCTAATGTGTCTGTTTTGTTTGAAAAAGTGGGTAATAAGACTATTGATTTGTTGACCAATATTTCTCTTTATCAAAAGCTTGTTGGAAAATCGATATATTTGACACTTACTAGGCCTGATATCAGCTTTGTTGAACAAATTTTGTCCCAGTTTATGCATGCTCCTACTCAACAGAATTTTAATTTAGCACTAAGAGTTCTAAGATACCTTAAAACTGCTCCTGGCCAAGGAATTCAGTTGTGTAGGTCTAATAGTGTTAAATTATCTATGTATGTTGATTCTGACTGGGGCAGATGTCAAGTTTCTAGGAGTTCTGTCACTGGTTTTTGTGTGTATATTGGTAACTCTCTTGTGTCGTGGAAAAGTAAAAAGCAGCCAATGGTCTCTAGGTCTTCTACTGAAGCAGAGTACCGAGCCAAGGCTGCTGCTACTTGTGAAACCTTGTGGTTAATCAATTTATTGCATGGTATGAAAATAAATGATTTAACCCCTATTGATTTCTATTGCGATAACAAAGTCGCGATGATGATAGCTAACAATCCTGTATTCCATGAGCGGACAAAACACTTTGAAATTGATTTGCATATTGTTCGTGAAAAAGTTTGTTCTGGGGTACTTAAGTTGGTTAAAATTGAGTCTGCTAAGCAACTTGCTGATGTATTCACTAAGGGGATTCCTCCACCTCAACACAAGTATTTGTGTTCTAAGTTGGGGATGTTTAATGCCTTCCAAGTTAGGACTGATGGGGGATGTTCGAAAGACAACCATGACATCAGTCCTAACTTGAATTAATAACGTTCTAACTTAGTCGGTTTTGTGCAGATTTAAGTCAAGGGACTAAATGTGTCAAGTCTTGGAAGTCTGTTGCTTTATTTCTACTAAGAATGAAGATTATAAAGTTGAGGGGTCTTGGAGTATTTGTTGGAAGCTGGAGGACTGAAACTTATTTTCTATGGCTATATATACGTCGTTATAATTTAGGGTTTCATATATGTATGTGTGCAGTCTCTCTCTCTCTCTCTCTCTCTCTCTCTCTCTCTCTCTCTCTCTCTCTCTCTCTCTCAAAGTCAGTCCCAAATTAGGGTTTGTCAATCCAAATTAGGTTTTACATTTCGTAATCCTAATTTGTGATAGTCTGAGTATTATAATCTTGTTCTTGTAATCGTTAAGAGATTATTTCATTGTTTCGTTTGTATTGATTGTTGGTTCCAAGTATTAATAAAGAATGAGTGAAGTTGTTTGTGGTTTTGGTAGTCTGATTATCATTTTGTTCAGTAACAAATCATGGACGAGATCCATTTCCTTGTTTCAACCCATAACGGGAAACGACGTTCGTAATCCAGATCCTCCAAATACACACTCTTCGAGATAATTATATAACCAACAAACAAATTTTTAGAACTCGGGATACAAGCACACTAGACTTAGTCGGTGGAGCATTCCAGTCATGGTTCTAAATAGCGCGCTATAGCGGCGCTAAGGCGCGAGGTGTGGCCTCGCCGTCACGAATCAGTCCATAGCGTTGTCTTAAAGCGTAGCGTGATGTAAGGCGCGCTATAGCGCCATATCGCGCGCTATTGCGTGTGGCGTCGCGCCTTTTCTTGAAGCGTTTATTGTTATTTCAGATTTGGGCCTTTTCAATTCACCTATTTGGACTTATATCAAATGGACCACTCATATAAACTAAAAAAAATAGATAAATAAGTGAAACCCAATCTGTATCACACAGTCACACTCACACACAAATATTTGTATACTAATTTTGTTTATTTGTATACTAAATATTGCCGCTATATATCACGCCTTAACAAACGTCGTAGCCTCGCTATAGCTTGTAAGGCTTGAGGCGTGACAGTGCCGCTACGCCACGCCTCACACTATTTAGAAACTTGATTCTAGTAGCCTCCTATAATATCTAGACCATACGTAGATTTATGTCAACATATTAGTTATCCTAGATTATTTTAGAATATAATCAACATCACTCTCTAATTTAAATTGCATCATTGTCTTGAGATTTGTGTTTTTTATATTATTATAATGAAAATTTTGTGTTTAAATACAACTTTTATCGTTTTAATAACAAAAGACTTGGTTGCCGGAGTGGTAAGCGTGCGTCCTCCACAACGGGGAGACCGCGGTTCGAATCCCAGCAGCACCGTTTTGTTTTGTTTTGTTTTTTTTTCTTTTCTTTCTACTGCTTTGTTGTATGAAATAAAAAATATAGTTTGCGAATCAAATAATCTTACGAAACGATGCATTTTTTTTGGCTTACGAATGTAAATTTACATTGTTTAATGGTTAAAGTGCAGGCTGGAACATAAAACCCCGAACTCGTACGAAGCACGAGTCCTTACTAGTTATAGGTTAAATCATCTAGATTACTCTAAACTAAAATGTTTATTAGTAACTTATAAATATGCATCTAACCCGTTGTTTGTACATAGTCTTTTTTTCTGGAATCAAAATACAATAATCATATTTCTAACTCTCTTTACAAGTGTTTATTCTCTTTCGAACTTACAACTTACTTAGTCATTTGATATCTGTAATTCTAACTGTCACATAGGTCCAAGAAAACAACCTTGTGATATTAGTCAATTAGCTGATCACATTCGTTCGGCTTAATATCATAAATTGTTAAAAAGTATAGGTATAGACCTCAAATCAAATTACCAAACAAGTATACACGGCGGAAAATAAGGATCACATAGTAAATAATAAATCGGATATAGTTGTGTACCTTATTGAGCAAGCAATAAACCAAAACCTAACGTAAGGTTTTTACCACGGTTGTGTACGTGACACCTTCTTTTATCGACCGACTAGTATGTTAGTACACCTTTAACTCCACAACTCTTTAACTCGATCACCGACAAAACCGAAACCCCTTTGGGCTTGTTAATCGATCGACTAACAGGGCAAAGCAGAAATCGAATTCTAACTTAATCCCTAATCGATTTTGTGGTGTAATTATAGAGAGGTTTGGGGTTTCTTTTATAGCCAAAAAAATCTCTTGCCCTCCAAGTTGTATTAGAATAAGGAAAACTCCTTTATTTACATAATACATTCTTCCATTTAATAAACATTACACTTAACATATTAAGTAACATTTAATAAATATATTTAAACTAAGAGTCGTGTCTAAATGTCGATGTGTACGCTCTCGTAGTGTAACACATTTACAGTCACATATTTATTTAACACTATTCAAATACCTACAAAAAAAATTCGTATATCTAACCGACCCCTCAATGATTTCGAGTCCCCTTTTAAGTTTAATTAGTGGTTGTGCCCTTCTTTTATGTCCCTTAAGTTTGGTATTTAATTCTTTTACGCTCTGTTCTCGAGTCTAAAATTAAAGGAAAGGAAAGTAATGTAAAGAAAAGGAAAGTAAAGTAAAGGAAAGTATTTATTTTACTTTACAATCACCCCAAATATGGCCGGATTGTTTTATTGAATAAAATGTATAAACTTCACCTCCTAATCCTTTCCTTTACTTTGCTTTCCTTCCTTAAAAAAACTTGAGAACACAACAATTTATTTATTTCCTTTCCTTTACATTGCTTTACCCTCAAAATAAAACTCGAGAACACAGCGTTAGGAAATTGTTGGGTGACAATTTCAAATTTGATAAAATTATCGCTTAAATTTTATCAAAAACATTTAAAAAATCCTAACTAAAAAAACCTAGTAAAACACACACACAAAGGTTAATTTTAGGAAAACAAACACACTCTACCCTTTAAAACCCCATGTTCCCATTTCTGTTAACTCCACCCTAAAAACCCTTCTCTCTCATCTCATCACACAAAAATGGCGATATTTTCACACCAAAAACACACACTAATTCACACACTACTCCTTGTTCTCATTATCCTTCCATTTTCCAAATCAGATTCCGTAACGGAATCTTCAATCCACGATCTACTCAAATCAAAAGGCTTACCAGTTGGCTTATTTCCAAAACAAGTCGAATCATTCACTCTATACGATACGGGTTTGTTAGAAGTTTTTCTTCGCGGTCCGTGTTTAACCAAATTCGATACCATGGCGTTTTACGAAAGCACGGTTAAAGCTAATTTGACTTATGGCAGTCTTACTGGTGTCGAAGGACTGTCACAAGAGGAATTGTTTTTATGGTTACCGGTTAAAGATATTATCGTTGATGATCCCAAATCTGGCTTGATTTTGTTTGATATTGGTCTCGCGCATAAGCAGCTCTCGCTTTCGTTGTTTGAAGATCCACCCGATTGTAAATCTCAAGGTAGATCTATTGTTTTTGTTTTTTTAACGAGACTCGAACCCTCAATCTTAATTGTTTTAACGAGCACTAATATGAAATGTTTATAGGCTAACTTTTTGTTAGGGCGTAGCTAGGAATATTCTTGAGTGGGTTCAGGATTAGGATTTAGTTACGTTTGAATGTAAAATTGATGTGTTCATATAGGTTAAAATTCTAAATTATTTTTACTTGAACCCGCTCGGTTTAATGTAGCTACGACCTTATTTAGGAGAAATGAATCTTGTTTAATATGATTACTTTTTAATATTTTAAATATTTTTTTTTAACTATTTTTTAAAATATTTGCTAATTTTGAGTAATTTTAGCTAATTTAATGGTGATTAATAATGCAGGTGTATTGAATTTGAAGAAAAAATCTAGAAAGGAGATAGGATTTGATGCTCAAATGTAGGAGAAGATATCGCCAACAAATTTTAACAATCTTTTACTCTTTCTTTTAAATTTTATTTTTAATTTTTTTAATTAGTTTTTTAGTTGTGGTTTATGTTTTTAATTTAGGATTTATTTTTGAAAAATCAAAGTGTTGATTAGGTAGGGCGGTTGTACCAATGTAAATTTTGAAATCTTCTTCTCTAATCAGTGCTAATATTTTTGTTCTTTTTTGTTTATTCTGTTATTTAATTTGACCAATTATATGTCTATCTCGGATATATCAAAATTTTAATAATTAAATTATATGTATCTAACTTTTATAAGAGCGCTTCCATCTCTGTGTTATGTTTCCATAACTTGAGTTATGGTTGGTCGGGCCGTGTTATGTCCGGTGTTATGTTTTCATAACTTGAGTTATGGCTGGTCGGACCGTGTTATATTCGGTGTTATGAGACCGCGTTACGAATGTAACACGTGTTATATAATTTTTTTTTTTAACTATCATTTATAAAGTTTAATATAAATAAGTGGATCTAGAGTTTCGTGTTATGATTGAAGGTATTTTTAGTATTATGTTATGCACTGAGTTATGCTGACATCGCTATAACATCGGGTTTTTCGGTGTTACGGCTACGAGCGCTTTAACGATGAGATGAGGTAATTTTGATATCGTTATATAAAAATTAAAGTAAATTAGTGTGTTTATAGTGAGGTTTGATGATTGATGCCAGCAAGAATTTGATTGGGACACAGAGTCTTCACGGGTGTCTTTTGAATCATATAAAGTGGGGCCAGCTAGCTTTTCTTGGGGTTTATGTATCTGGTTTTGTGGCTTTATACATTTACTTATTCAAACTACAATTATTACCATTATTATAATATTTAATATATAATATTAATATATTATGGTACTAATTTATATGGTATTTTATTAAATTCCGTATAATTTTTTTGCTTTTTGTGGTTTGGGAGAAAACAAAACTTGAAACCTCTGGAAAGCATATTTGATCACACTTTAATTAAATTAGTTATTTAGTACCTTTCATATAGATTTCTCCAACTTTTCACATTATTCTTGTTTATTTTTTTTAATTATTTTTTCTATTTTTGGATTTTGTTTTTCAAATAATATTGTATATAAGTATTTGTGATGTTGTGGAAATCACGGAACACATGAAAGACGAAGAAAAAAAAAGTTGGACCTCAAACTTTACATGAAAAGGATACGAGAAACCTGAGTATGAAATGTTATAGATTTTGGCCAATCTGATTGTATCACTGTTCACTCAAAAATGTTATAGTTTGTAATTGAGCATATGAGCAGTAATTGATGTTGCGTGAATCATGGAACACATGAAAGTCGAAGAAAAAAGGTTTAGCCATAAACTTCACATGAAAAGATACGAGAAACCCGTGTATGAAATGATGAAGACTTTAAACTCGAACTTACAAATTAGTTTGAATTATTATACAATTGATTCGTATATTCGTATCCTATCTTTTTCTAAAATATAAATAGCTGATTATACCAAATACAACTCATAATTTAATGATTATGAGTTCAAATAACGAAAAAATGAGAATCATTATGTAAAATAAATCATCAAAGAACAAAATTATAAATAGTTCATATGATAATACATTTTTTTAAGTCAAATAAAATAATCCATTGCTAGATACATAGTACTATAGTTTTGTGTACATTGTGATAAAAATAAGCCATTTGTTTTACGCAAATTTAGGCTTTTTTAAGCCAATCATGAATAATATGGAAAAGACAATTGGGCCCCTAAAGTTTAAGAGAAGTAACATGGGGTGGGAAGGTTTAATTGTGTCCTTTTGTGGTCCCTTTACTATTAAATGTTTCATAGCTTCTATTGTCATCTAACTCATTCACAACATACCATGTTTTTCTTAAGTATTATAATGACAATAATCATATAATGGTATTTTAGCTATGGGTATCATTCTTGTTACTAGATAAGAAGAGTTCAAATCTCTATTGAGATTTTAGTGTTTCTTGTTTATATTATAAAGAAGATCTTTATTTGATTTGAGTAAATGTGTGATGATGGATTCGAAACTATTTTACATTCTCATTTAGAGATGAGAGTAACGTTATGTTCTCAAGTTATATTCTTAATAGAAAGAGAGGGGGAGAGGAGGATTAAAAACTAGGAGTGTTTTTAAGAAAATGAGGACGATTTAAGTGTTTTTGAACCAAATACCATCGTTAAAAAAAGCGAGATGATTAGGAAGGATATCTCCTCTCCTTTCATTTAATTTAGTTTTCTTTTAATAGAAAACCCGAAAACACATCGTAAGGGGCTCTTTGTTTTAGTTTATTCTTTGATTATATTTGAAGTGACATAAACACATTATAGTGACATAAACTCAATTTATTGTCTAGACAAGCTTATTAGTTTGGGTATATACGCTTTTTAGGAGGGGTTTATAAGTTTATTTTTGTTGTTTATAAGTTTGAGTAAAAAGAAACTTTTATCCTTACTTTTTATGATAAACAATTTTAGTTAAGCCAAATACCCATCAACAGGGCTGGTCCGAGGCATGTGTAGGGTGAGTGATCGTACAGTGTTCCGACGTCGGAAGAGGCCCATTTTTTTTTGCTATACGTCTTAACGGAAAAAAATAATATTTATATTTAGGGGTCTTTTGTTTTTTCTGAATACTTAAGTCTGAAATCTGAAAAGCAGTTTTGAATGATAAGAGTCGGTGTCTGAAACCTGAAAGTATAATCAGTAAGACTGTTTGAAAAAAATAGTCTGAATATGTTTATTTTAATTTTTTTTTCTTTTCTCTTTTGGTTTCTCTTATCATTTTTAATAATATTAAACTAGCTAAATTGCATAAAAACAATAACATTAAATTAAATTATGATTATAAAAAAAGAAAAAAAACATAAACTATCATTAAAAATAAACTATCATTAAAAATGTTATTGCTCATTAGGAAATACAAAAATGATCAAAATTCAGTTATGCCGCTTGTTTAAAAAAAATGCTAGATAAATATAAAACCAAAGTAATAATAATTCTTATTTTATTGAAATACTAGTTAAAAAATAGACAATACAATAAGCGTGGAAGTTAGTTTTAACAAGAGGGATTAAGATTTAAAATTTGGCTTATCAAATAGGAGGATAATCAGAGATATATATATCTTATCCAAAATAATTTTCAAAACATTTTATTTAGAATTGAACTGACCGGATAATACAAATATGTCATTTTAAGATCTTAATTAGAAAACACAAATGAGGCCTTAGGTGTCGCTTTTAAGTAAAAAAAATTCTTTATGAGTGACACATTTTTTTAAATTCATACGGGACCCTCGTATTATCATGACCGACTCTACTCATCAAAGATTATAAGATCAATTATCATAAAGTCTAAACCAACAAAGTAATCTAAAATAAACACCCTTAAAAATTACCACAATGAAATTAGATCCCAAATTTGTTTGGATAACATCTAATATAGTGTTACACTGTAACCATTATAAGTCGTTAACGTTATGCCACCATTTGAGCGATTCATTCAACAAGTTGCTAAATAACTATGAAAAAAAATAAGTCGTGTAATTTCGAAACGATATGTCTAAGAAATAACCCGATACATTCGTATTATGTGACATGTCACCTTTAAGTCACAATCACATGAACCTTATTATAAAAGTAAAAAGAGAAACTACTTTATTTCGATATTGTTTGTTTTCGCTATAAACGTGATTAGTAATTTTTAGTAATACTAGAGTCATTCTTTGATAAATAATGACGATGAGTCAGCCTCAATAACATGCAAAAAGATACAATGATTGTCAACTCCTAAGTAGCTACCAAACTAGAATTATAGTTTTATCCTTATTAGTATAGTATTTGTTTATTAGACTAAATTAAATAATTTTTTTTCCCTTTTTATACGGAATCAAAAAAAAATATTCAGTTTTTCGTATGAGTAATTAATTTATTGATTTCAGTAACTATTAAATCCGAAATATGATTTGAAGAACAATTAAAATAATAGAAAATATTAAATCTAGCCATTTAGAGTTTTAGACTATTGTTAAAAGTAATTTTACGATTAATGTATAATTTAATAATAAAATATAGAAGTTAGATGAATCTTTTTTTTTTTAATGTCTTATTAAACGATTACTTTACAAAATTTATAATATAATAATTCTAAACATGAAATTTTATTTTTCAACCATACTTTAGTAATAAATACACTTGTTTTATAAAATTCATATTTGGTAAATTTGTTATGTACGGATTTAAGTAAATGGATTGAAGTTGGGCCCACAAACCAATGAAATTTTCAGAAACGGTAAAATATAACCGAAAGGTGAACCCAAAATTCGTTGGTCAAACCGACTGATTCGTCATGTATATGAATTGTATCGAAAATTCCAATTTTACCGTATTCAAAACTTTGAAAAATGACATGCCTATTAAAATTAGAAATAGCATTAAATTTATGAAAAATCATTACACGTTGGGTTTTTCTAATGTATATGAAATATAGTGTTTGAAAAACATATTTACCAACGGATGGTATTCTTAAAACATATTTGCTAGGCTACATTATGCAAAAATCAAAATTCATTTTATAAGAAAAATTTTACTTTCCTTACATGAAGCTTTTTGTAAATTAAAATATACATTTAATACATAGTAAATATAAGAAAAAACTTTTTAGCTTTATGTAACGTAACATAAATATATTTCAATTAAATTATGAATGTAATAAATTGTTGGTAATAGGCTAAAGCTTTGAGTATTTCAAAATTCGTTTCTTTTTAGATATTGATTTGGTTAGTATATGTTGGGATAGGGTAGTTATTACTCTAAGACGAACCATGCCTTCGTCCAGCCAACTACCGATAGGGATGAAGCATAGGAAACAGGAGTCACAGACGGACGAAGGGGTAACGGAGAGTCTCAGGAAGCAGGAACTTCGAAGAAGGTGCAACATTAATTATGGACAAGACAGAGTGATGACAGCATTTAATGAAGAAGAGCGTGGGAGACAAGACGCCGTCCACGCGCTTCTGCATTTAATGACTGTCATAGTCAGCTGACCGGTATGGAGGAAATGCAGCCACGTCGCTGACACGTATGAAGTGACGGATGAGACAGACCGGTCCTTAGGGATTACCCGAAGGGTAATGACCGAAGGCTTACTATATAAGGGCAAGTCCAAGGTATTGAGAGAGTCAGATTATTCTTGTAACATATTTATTTCTAATCATCTAATTTATTAGCTAGAACATTCCTTGTATTCAATACTCAATCATTTGTATCCTTGAATGCTTGGTAAATTTATATAATATCACACTGATTCTCTTATAATGTCGCCCCTTCGTCTGGAGCCGGACGAAGGGTCAAACGTACGAAAATTTACTTTAACATTGGCGCCATCCGTGGGACTCTGTCGTTAATCAACGATAGATTCTGGGAGAACATGGAGAAAATGCCTTTAGATCGGCAAAAGGAAAGCCCAGCCCAGTTGGTTATCCGAGAATCTGTTGAAGACACAGGGCCACCCCCGACATTCACCTCAGAAGCGAACGAGCTAACGAGCCTAGGTACACTGGAGCCTCCTAATCCTTACCTACCCAATGCGAATGCCAATCATAGAGGGAAGGAGGTGTTCACAACACCCACGAAAGGAATCGAACCAAGAAAATGTACACGGCTGATTAAGGACATAAAGGAGGGAACGCTACAAGGTAACAGGATCAACCGAAATGTAAGCATGATAAAGAAAGACTTGTTGTCCCTAAAAAGAAAAGAGCCTGATCCTATATGGATGAACCAAGAAATAGCCTTTCCCCCCAAGAGCGAATGTTGCCCTACTTTGGATCCCATCATAGTGGAAGGGCAAATAGGTAACATCACCGTCCCAAAAGTATACGTAGACACAGGGAGCTCCACAGAGGTTATTTACGAGCACTTCTTTCGACAACTTGGGAAGTCTGTTCAAACACGCATAAGGAGGTCTGAGTCGGCGCTCCAAGGATTCAGTAACGAAATGATGTGGCCGCTGGGAGAGATAACCCTCCCTCTGACCTTGGGAAAGTATCCATGCGTGAGGACCGAATGGATGAACTTCGCGGTGGTTCAGGCACCGGCCCCCTTTGATATCATCCTGGGAAGACCAGGACTATACCAGTTAGGAGCCGTTCCATCCCCGTTCCATGGGTTGGTAAAGTTCCCCACTCCCCATGGTGTCGCGACAGTTCGCACCAAAAGACAGGGGAAAAAGTGGTGCGCCTCGGCCGAAAGGACAGATAAATCACAAGCGACACACCGTGATCCGGAGGACAAACTCGTTATCAACCCGAAACACCCGGAACAGACCATCGCCATAGGGTCACATTTATCCAGGCCTTGTAAAGAAAAATTATTCACACTGCTCTGCAACAACATGGATGTATTTGCGTGGATACCGTCCGACATGACGGGAGTACCGAGGAGTATAGCCGAACACCGATTAAAAACTTATCCCAGCGTGGAGCCAGTAAAACAGAAAAAGAGGGGAATGGCTCCGGAGCGCAGTCAAGTCATAAAAGAGGAAGTGAATAAGTTAACGGAGGCGGGAATCCTACGAGAAGCGAGATATCAGACTTGGGTGGCAAACCCAGTTCTCGTGGAGAAAAGCGACCATTCCTGGAGAGTGTGTGTGGACTTCAAGAATATCAACAAAGCTTGCCCAAAAGATAACTACCCACTGCCG
Source organism: Senecio squalidus (assembly GCA_910822075.1). NCBI lineage: Eukaryota > Viridiplantae > Streptophyta > Magnoliopsida > Asterales > Asteraceae > Senecio > Senecio squalidus. The sequence goes on along the minus strand of CAJVGC010000060.1, from coordinate 9,257,751 downwards.
GAGATAGACTGGAAGATTGATTCTTTAATGGGATACAAATACAAATGCTTCCTGGACGCCTACAAGGGCTATCATCGATTACAAATGGCACCAGAAGATGAAGATAAAACGGCCTTCTATACAGATTTTGGCATATTCTGTTACAAAAAAATGCCTTTTGGGTTGAAAAATGCCGGAGCCACCTATCAAAGATTGATCGACAAAACCTTTGAAGCCCAAATTGGTAGAAATTTGGAGGCATACGTTGATGACCTCGTCATCAAGAGTCATAGGGAGGAAGATATGATCAGCGACATTGATGAAACCTTTCAAAAGCTGAGGAGCATCAACATGAAATTAAACCCGAAGAAATGTACGTTCGGTGTGGTAGAAGGGAAATTTTTAGGACACGTGATAACCGAAAGGGGTATCAAGGCTTGCCCCGACAAGGTAAAAGCAATCACAGAAATGAAATCCCCCAGGACGTTGGGAGAGGTTCAATGCCTCAACGGCAGGCTGGTAGGTTTGAGCCGATACCTCTCAAAATCGGCCGAACGGTCACTCCCATTTTTCAAGGCGCTAAAGAAAAGCATCAATGTGACTGATTTTGTTTGGACAGCTGAGGCTGAAGATGCCTTTCAAGAGCTAAAAAGATATTTGACTCGATTACCGGCCCTGGTAGCCCCAACGGAAGGAAGGGAACTATTTGTGTACCTAGCAGCCTCCGATAACACTGTAAGCGCAGTCCTGATCACGGAGGAAAAGGGAAAGCAGACTCCCGTTTATTTTGTGAGCAAAGCTCTGAGAGCTGCCGAGTTAAATTACCCACCCATGGAAAAACTGGCCTTAGCTCTAATATACACGGCTCGACGCCTACCTCGATACTTCCAGGCATACCCAACAGTAGTAATGACCGAATTACCTATTAAGAATATACTGGCAACGCCGGAAAGATCGGGAAGGTTGGCAAAATGGGCTATAGAGTTGGGGGCCTACGCGATTGAATATAGACCAAGGCAGGCCATGAAAGGACAGGTACTAGCGGACTTTATTGCCGAAGTACCGATGCCACCTCCTCCACCTATGAACGTTAAGGATGGAAAGTTGACAATACCACCTTGCCCAGCACCAAAAGGTGAGGTATGGTTTCTATACACCGACGGAGCATCTAGTAGTTCCGGATCAGGGGCAGGTATGATCCTGGTTAGTCCTACAGGAGAAGAATTCACATACGCGCTGAAGCTCTCTTTCGATAGCACTAACAATGAAGCCGAGTATGAGGCTTTGTTGGCAGGCCTACGAATAGCAATCAAAATGAAGATATTGGACCTCGAAGCAAGAGTGGACTCAGCACTCGTGGCTAATCAAGTGAAGGGGAATTTTGAGGCCAAGGACGAAAACATGGCCAAGTACAAGGCTTTAGTGGTTACCCTCGCGCAGAACTTCAGGTATTTTAACATTCGACAAATTCCAAGGGAGGAAAACGCAAAGGCTGATGCCGCTAGTAAAGTAGCATCGGTAGCTCACACGGAGAAACAAAAGAAGATTTTGGTAGAGGTTTTGAATCGCAGAAGCACGGAAGTAGAGGTAGTGGGAGCGATAGTAGAAGACACTGATCCAAATTGGATGACCCCCATTATCCATTGCCTAAGGATAGGAGAGGAGCCCACTGACAAGAAAGAGGCGAGAAAGCTAAGAATGAAGCTCCCCATGTACGTGTTCGTCGAGGGAACACTATACAAAAAGGCTTTCCTCATGCCTTTGCTTAGATGTGTGGGTCCGAAGGAGGCCAACTATGTGATCAGAGAAGTCCACGAGGGGGCCTGCGGTATGCATTCGGGACCCCGAGCCGTAGTGTCCAAGATAATCAACCTAGGGTACTATTGGCCTTCCATGCATAGGGATGCCACCGAGGAGATACAGAAATGCCAAAGTTGTCAAAGATATGCTTCGGTACCAAGACATCCAAAGAATGACATGATCTCAGTCACGTCAGCTTGGCCCTTCCACCAGTGGGGCATAGACATTGTGGGACCTTTCCCAATTTCCCCCGGAGGGGTTAAATTCCTGCTGGTAGCCATAGATTACTTCACCAAGTGGGTGGAAGCTAAGCCGTTAGCCACTATTTCCGGAGCCCATGTGAAGAAGTTTGTCTGGGAAAACATTGTCTGCCGATTTGGCTTGCCAGGGATTATTATCTCGGATAACGGAAAGCAATTCGCGGACAACCCATTCAAAGAATGGTGCAAAGAGATGAGAATCCAACAGAACTTCACTTCAGTCGCTCACCCACAGGCCAACGGTCAAGTGGAGCGGGCAAATCGAAGTTTGGTCGAAGGGATAAAAACCAGGCTGGATAAAGAGGGGGGCAAATGGCTAGATCAGTTGTCACATGTGTTATGGGCACATCGAACCATGACGAAAACTTGCAACGGTGAGACACCTTTTAGCCTTGCCTACGGAACGGAAGCCATTATCCCAGCGGAAATTGGGATGCCAACGGCCAGAACAGGTACCCATCCTGCCGAAGAAAATGATAGGGAGCTTCGTCTCAATCTTGACTTAGTTGAAGAGAGAAGGGAAATCGCGGCAATACGTGAGGAAAAATACAAGAGACAGTTAGAGGGATATTACAAGAAACGGGTAAACCCCAAAGCCTTCAGAGTGGGAGAGTTGGTTCTTCGGAATAACGAAGCAAGTAGGCAGGAAGACACTGGTAAGCTAGGCCCAACTTGGGAAGGACCTTACAAGATCAAAAAGATCCTTGGAAATGGGTCCTATGAATTGGAAGGAACAGAAGGAAAGGCCATCCCACGAACATGGCATGGAGGTCTGCTGAGAAAATGTTACGTCTAGTATTGTAAAAGGAAAATTCCTTTATTATGATGTAATGATTGTAACCCTTGACATTATATAAAATGTATACCGACTCTCAAGAAGGGACGGAGATTTTCACATCCACTAGTCTGAACGCATATCCTAGTGAAGATATATATAAAAAAAAAAAGAGTCCAAGTACTCTTCTGGGAGGGACGCTTCCCAGCTTAATAAACACACACATATATGAAAAATAAAAGGAGAAGGAAGTAATCAACAGAAAGCTAAAAGGAAAATGCGTACATTGACGCTACCACGATTAAAAGTTATAATTACACAAACAAAGGTCTAAGGGATCAAATGACTCCCATAACAAAAACAGTTTAAACATAAACTAACAAAGGCTATTCAGCAATGGGAGCCGCTGGTTCGATCTTCAACAGGTCTTCCACCGAAAGATTGACATCCTGACCAAGGGCCTCCAGATAAGGAAAGGGAAGCTGCTTCAAGCGGTCAAGGGCCTCATCCAATTTGGCATCGGCCGCCGGATCAAAGTTGGGCGTACCTGACAGGGGAAGACTCCTTTGCGCCTGCCGAAAGCCATTGCGCACTCCAAGAGCATACCCAACATTGGTATACAGAGTGGCAATTTCTCCGTACGGGGCGTTGAATTCATGACTTTGGTGGAGCTTCCCGACGAAGGCTTTTACTCCATCCCTAAGTAACCACACCACCTTCTCACCTAGCTCATCCCTTTCAACCGAAAGTTTTCCATTCGTAACCTCTAGGGCAGAATTCTCGGCCACAAGCCTTAGATTTTCACGCTCAAGGGCTGCCTTTTCAGCAGCCAAGCTTTCAACCATCGCCTCTGCCGCGGCCTTTTCACCATCAAAAGCAGCCCTATCAGCTGCCAACCTTTCACCAGCTAAGCTTACCTCGGCCTTCTCAGACAACAGTTCCTCATTCCGGGCTTCCAAACTTTTCACTTTTTCAATTAACCCCTCCCAATCAGCAAGGGGCAACGACTTCATCCCAGGATCCACAGGTGTCAAAGGCTGAACCTTCACAAGCTCGCTGTTGGTATGCTCCAGGTCACGAAGGTGCTTCTCCAAATCTTTAATTTTCCTCTGAGCTTTGAAAGACTTCTTTAGCTCGAGCCTGGCCCTTCGGAACTGAGCCCTAGCACGCCTCCGGAGTTTGACGCTCTCCTCCTCCAACTTTTCAATCTTAGCCTTCGCGGCTGACAGTCGTCCATCTTTCTTAACAAGGGACCTTTCAAACTTAGCGGCGGTACCACTGGAAGCCATGTAACGTCCACGGACTTCAGTACCAGCCACTGCCAACTAGGCAAGCAACACATTATAGTTAATGATCAAAGTCTCCTCCGGAAGACTCCTCCAACGATGAGCCTCAACGGGAGTGGCAAAGTGGTTCAGCATGTCCTGACAAACTTCGGGATCACTCATCCCACTACCACACTTTGCTTTCCACCCGGCCACATAAAGGGTGGACAAAGGATCTTCCTCATCGTTCGTTGAGTGGGGGGTAACAGAGCCTCCCGCCTCGATCAATGGAGTTTCCGCCGGTGCACTCTCTCCCTCGTCTATGTTTTTTCCACGATCACAGCGTGGAGTGGGTTCCCTTACCACAGGACCATCGGAAGAGGAAACAGCAAGAGGATGGGAACCGGTAGCACGGAGAGAGGGTGGGACTTCCAAAGAGGGTGTCGCACTATGAGAGGGAGCATCTGTTACAGAAAAAAGAAATGTTAAGATTAAAAGAAAAGCAATCTTTCTCAAAAAAAAAAAAAAATAATAATAATAATAAGCATACCATCAGCAGGAACAAGCTTCCCTCGCTTGACCTTCAGGAGACCGGAACCCTTACCACGCTGCCTTTTGCGCGTCGATGGAGGAGCAGACGTACCCGGAGGGTCGACTACCAAAGCGGTCACACCGGGAATTAGGGTTTGAATTTTAACAGAAGGGAGCACGAAATCCCCAATTCCCCGCTCCAAAACACCTTTTACATTTTCCCCCAGGGCAACCAGAGGAAAAGATACCCCAGCCAAAGTCTCCAACTTCAAGTACTCCAGCAAGAAAGAGCTGTTTACATCGAAAGGGATTCTCTTAAAAAAAAAAAAAGAAAAAAAAAAGAGAAAAAACAGAGAAAAAGGCCTTCAAGAAGGGAAACTTACGGCGGCCATTCAGGTGGATGGAGGGATCCATGTTCAGGGGAGTCCAGTTTCGGCTCAGACCACCTAGCACCAGCACCGACTCATCGTGAGTCCGGACGTGTATTTTGTTCAGAGAGATTAACCTGCAGCGCTCTACCTCTACATCGGTAAGAGGGGGAGCCGGATCAGAAATAGCGCCTTGCTGAGCAGGCCGCCAGGGAAGGAATACGGGGGCCACAGATCTGTCAATCCAAATAAACCTATCCTTCCCACTCTTCATCATCCGTCGGTGGACGACGTTCGACAGTAAACCAATCCCCTGATCGAATTAATTTGAAAAAACTCCGCCATAAATTCAAGGTGGCAGGAAAGCCTAGGGCATGGCACAAAAGCTCAAAGTTGGTTACTCTCATAGCCCCTAAAGGATTAAACTGAGCAGGGCTCAACTGATAATACTCGATGACAGATAGGAAAAAACGGGTAAATGGGATACGAACATCGGCCGCGTCAAAATAACGAGTGTACATCGCTATTGCGTCTTCGGGGCAGTCAGCAACGTTAGCGGCCGCCGCAGGATTACGAGCCTTCCACTCTGCTTTTAACCCATAATCCTTTATAAGGTCAATGAACGGACCGTGCTTCAAGTTACAGCGAGAAGTAAGCATATCAGCTTTTCCCATATCGGAAAAATGGGAAAAAGGAAAACAGCGAGCAATGACGGTTAATTTCAGGAAGGAGGAAAAAAGGGGAAAGGACGGTTAATTTCAAGAAGGAGATAAAAAGGGGAAATGAAAATGGGATTATCAAGGGATATTTATAGGAAAGTCAATAATAAGTCATTCCTCCCCGTCAAATCAGAAGAATTAATAACTAGCAGGCAATAATTACCTTTTAAATGTAAGTGGAACGTCAGACAATCATAGTCTAAGGAAGATTCGATCAGAAATAGGCCTCTACTTTCTCACTGGCTAGGGGGGGGGGGGGAGATGTTGGGATAGGGTAGTTATTACTCTAAGACGAACCATGCCTTCGTCCAGCCAACTACCGATAGGGATGAAGCATAGGAAACAGGAGTCACGGACGGACGAAGGGGTAACGGAGAGTCTCAGGAAGCAGGAACTTCGAAGAAGGTGCAACATTAATTATGGACAAGACAGAGTGATGACAGCATTTAATGAAGAAGAGCGTGGGAGACAAGACGCCGTCCACGCGCTTCTGCATTTAATGACTGTCATAGTCAGCTGACCGGTATGGAGGAAATGCAGCCACGACGCTGACACGTATGAAGTGACGGATGAGACAGACCGGTCCTTAGGGATTACCCGAAGGGTAATGACCGAAGGCTTACTATATAAGGGCAAGTCCAAGGTATTGAGAGAGTCAGATTATTCTTGTAACATATTTATTTCTAATCATCTAATTTATTAGCTAGAACATTCCTTGTATTCAATACTCAATCATTTGTATCCTTGAATGCTTGGTAAATTTATATAATATCACACTGATTCTCTTATAATGTCGCCCCTTCGTCTGGAGGAAATTGCACCACTTAACAACTCTACCAATTTACTGGGTGAGTATTACTTGACTACTTGACTACTTGACTCTACCACTACTCATGATATACACTCAAAGACTACTCCTACTTGGCTACTCTACCACTACTACTAATTGCTTAGGTATCACTACCACTACCCTTACTAATTAATTGCACTACACCGTTACCCGGCAACGTTGCTCGGTGACAAGTAGCACGCTTTGATGACAAGAAGGTGGTGACAAGTAGCACTTTGCTCGGTGACGAAGACTTCTACTCGTTCATATGTACTACCGTTGCGCGATCCGGACACAAGCCATGTAGCTACTAGGGCAAAGTTTCTCGCTACCAAATCAAAATTTCCCGCTACCCGATCCTCAAAGTTAACTTTGACATCGGACACCTATTTCGCTACTCGGAACCCGAAGTAGCGTACTCGATATTTGTGTGGCATCAGACACTACTAGCCGCTACTCGGTTACAAGGCCACATTGCTACTCGGATAAACACGTGGCTACTCGGACAACGACCTGGTCTCTACTCGGTCATCGTTACATGTGTTCTCGACTACGCACCACATTGCCCGGGTACAATAGCGTGCTAACCGGACACGGGTCCTTGCTACCCGCGTATGGGTCGTTTTTACTCGGTCAATCCTAGTGTTATTCGATCACCCGAGTACACTACTCGGACAAATATACGCACCCGATCATTTTGCTCCGCGACCAGGACATGACCTAAGCTACTCTCTTTTTCCCGGTAAACCCTTGTGTTATCCATTTAGGCAACTAAGTTGCCTCACCTCCTACTTGTAAAGTGAAATCTGGGTAAAGGGTCACATCATGACCAACAAAACAAGTACGGTTACGTCACTAATACTTGTTGGGTTATAAACACGGCACACAAAATAGGTAATCATGGCCCGTGACCCATAGCCCATAAAAGGAAACCCTAATTCACGGCCTATAAATACCCTTGTGATCATTTGTCCGAGGGCAACCATTAATCATTAGTCACACTCACATACTATATCTCACACTTTCCTATTCTCTTACGTGAGTACTACGTCACTATAGGTCACCTTCTTTACCACTTTAGGCTTCATAAAAACTTGACAGATTTGCACTGATTTCAAGAGTGTAGAGCAATGACATCCTCAACCCCTTGAGCTCGTCAAATGTTGCTCGAACATGTCAAACCCTGATCAGGCGGAAACCCGAGGTGTACAGTATATACAATATCAGAGATTTAAATGTTACATAAAAATAAGATAACAATACATACATCTCATAGATAAATAAAATCAATAAATAAGTTTACATAATTGGGATCAAATTCCCAAAATACGACTTCAATGTTTGGATACCAAAGCAACTAATACAAATCAAACAGAATAAGTTCATAGCAAATATCCAAGCAGTCATAAAAGCAAATCGTCATAAACTAAGACGTCAACATAAAGTTGGTGGGTTATTCGCATTTTCATAAAAACATATAAGTATAAAATGATTTCGATAAGTTTTGACCCATAAATGAAATATATAAAATCATTTATAAATAATATCTTGAAATCATAAGTGAATAATATAAAACCATTTGTAAAATAACAATTTAATACCATACGCAAATAGATACATGCAAAAGCCTTAGATTTATAATATACACTTGAACCTAACAATACTAGACAACTACCCCACCTTAGTGCGTTAACCTAAGGTCATACTTGGAATTAATACGGTCATAACATCCACTAACTCGAGAGAGTGACAACATCATCATATACTTAGTGGTGAGGGTTTGTTAAACCCATATACATCTATATATATGTACCGGTGGCTCATACGAGTTGACAGGTGTGTATACGAGGCCTTATATTACCACAAAGGTCATATAAGTATAGGCAACGCTAATCTATAGGCATCATAATCTATATTTGCATACTTAAAACATATATACTTTTTTAAAACAACGCTTAACATGCCCAAAAATATAAAAGCGGTAAAAGGGCACGAATAACACACAGAATAGCAAAAGCAAGCAAATACGACACGTCGGGTAGTAACTCAACCGAAAACAACTCCTCCGCCTAAGTGCCCTAGTAATACATACATAAAACCGTCTAAGTATCTCTAATTCTAGTAGGATTTCCCTTATACGGTTAACGTTATATAATATAATAATAATTGCGTTCGAAAAGGTATTATTTCGAGTTAAAAATATAAGATAACATACTTTGTGTCAAATGACAACGTTTTACTTTAATTTCAAAGAATTTGTGATTACGAACGCTTATTAGAGAAATGTATACTTTTATCGAAAACATATAACTTTGACAAAAATCGTATAAGTAATGTATGTTTAAGATCGTGTACACGTTTTGAGGTTAAAACGTTTGTTTAGGTAAGTATAATACTTGTGCATAATATTCAGTAAGTAAGAATAAGTTTTAGGACAATGTGCGTAGAGTTTAAGTATCGAAAATCAATAAAAAGGCAAACTGTGGGCTTACTGCGTCGCAGTAAGTAGTAGGCGCCTCGCAGCGGCCTTGTTGTACTAAGTTTCTTGTTACGCAAGTTGTTACGCTAAAATGTGTTACGGAATAAAGATGTTGGTGACATGTTGTTGCGTTAATAATAGTGTTACGCAGGTGTGTGTTACGCAAGGACGGTGTTGCGCTTCAAAGTTGTAGCGCAACATAATTGTTTCGGTAAAAATGGTTTCTGTGGCGCACCGTGAAGGTGTTGCGGCGCAGTTGGATTGTTACGTGAATATGGTGTTGTTGCGCTACAAGTGTTGTCACGGTAGCTTGTTACGGGGCTTGTCACGGAGCAAGTGTTACGGTAACGGAACAAGGCAATGCGACGCACCACCAAGTTGTTGCGGCGCACTGTGCTTGTTACGTTACACACATGTGTGTTACTTTTGCCTCGCTGCGGCGCAACAGGCTACGATACAGTCACATTTTGTTACGTTTTAAAGCGTTTTAGGTGTCGGTTTCAATGAATATTAAACCCTTATGTCCAGAATATGTTTTATATATAGATTCTTACATATTTTCGTTATTTAAACAAGAAAAGTAGATGTTTATATAGATAAAAGTTTAGATGTTACAAAAATGAAATTTTTATGTGTAAAATGTTATAAATTCAAAGTTTCTTTCATTTTCATATATGATTATACATCTTTTAATGAAATTTAAGGAAAAGTTAAGAAAACTAAAAGATTTGTGTAGAAAAACTTATCGAAAATGAAGAAAACGAAAAGGATGACGAATATGGAATGAATACTTCGATTTTGTGATGAAAGTCTTGATAAAATAAGGGTTTTAGGTGGTAAAAAATCTGGAAATCTAGAGAAAAGGTAGAGAGTTTTAGTGAGAGAAGTGATTTTGACAATGAAGATGAGATGAGACTGAAAGGGACCAAAAGTGTGATCCACTTTTTCCGGACCTGTATAGATTATATATTGTTAGAGCAAGGATTGACAGGCTCAGTAACTTGGGTGTTTGGGATTCAACCCCTTGACCTCCTGCTTAGCAGTGCGAACCTATCAAGCTCTTGGCGAGCCTAAGGTGGTGAAGTGGCTGGTTGGAGAAAGATGATCGGAATATGTTTACTGCGGGAAGTGTATAGGTATTCCGGTCAAGAGATACTGTGTGCAAGTATGAGAGTAGAGAAGATGGCCTCCAAAACCCTG